>WOVY01001445.1:0-532500 GCA_013436015.1 Rhipicephalus annulatus | reverse complement strand
TGTGAACTGTAGACGTTTTATTTCGAGCTTCAGCTCCTTCGCTCTTAGAAAAGGATAGGTGTGTCGCTGAAATTCTGTTCTTCATTCAGGACAGCGTATGGCGATACATTCATAGTGGGGTGGCAGTGTCTGTGTAGGCTTACGTGACACGGCACAAGCGACCCTATATAGATGGATGTTTATTCTGTATCGTTCAGTGAGTGTCAGTGTTGTCCCATTTCCTTTCCTGGGACATGTGACATACGAAGCCATCATTTTCGGAGGTGACTAACACTGTTTTAATAGCCTGTGGGTTTTAATACTTACACTGTTATCAGTGCTGCTTCAATCCGTGTTGCCTTATTGAGCTAGCTGACTTGACTAGTTGGTTGTTCTTACTGATTATATACAGCGCGAAAAAAAAACATATGCACTGCACGCATGTATAATGCAACCACTTGGAAGTCAACGCTTGTCTAGTGTCTCCGCTTCTTGTCCCCATGTTTCTTTTTGCGCTCTTTGTTATTAGCATGCTACTTTAGTTATGTGCATGAAAAGGAGCGTGAGGGGCAGTCGTAATCGGAAAATTGAACAAACCAAAGAAAAAATAAAAGAAATGTTTCAAAAATGTGACGTTGCTACCGGCAGATGAGTTTGATTAGAAATAAAGCGACAACGACCCATCTGAAACGGCGACTTCTCATAGAAGCCACAACCGGCTATAACGTAGTGGATTAATTGGACATAATGTCTCGGAGCAGTCGACACATGCGCCGTCAGACACGTGTCGTAGAGGATTGCTCGGTACAGCTTGAGTTTTAGCAACCCGTGCCGAAGTTGAAGTGCTCGAGCAATTCTAGATCGACCCTGTCGAAAGCGACCACCATGACCGGAAATCAAACCCGCAGCCAGCTTACTAACCGTAGAGCACCAATTAAGGAGGCTGAGGCATACGGCGAGTTTGCAGCTGTACGGTGAGGCGCAGACGGAATAGGCGATGCGTCTGCCAGAAAGAAAATACCGGTGCACAGTTTAAAGGAAACCAGCAGAGAATGAAGCCAAGAGAGGCGTAGGGAACGTCAACTGTACTGTTTTTTTTATTTAGTGTATTGTAGTAATTGCGATATAGATGTGAAGAAGACAAAGAGGACGAAGAGATAACTTGCATCTGGCAAGGGTCGAAACTGCGGCCTTCCAAAGGTTGCAGGTTTGCTGAACGTTTAAAGAAGTCCGTTATACTAAAGGGACTGTCTACCGTCCTTTACTGCTTTCTTGTTTTCTGTCGCAAGCAATAAAAAGTGTTCTGTTTGAAATGTAACCTTACAGAGGTTTCTCTGGCAAGTTTGTGGAAATTTTTAAAACAGTTTTTTTTTTGATCTGAGGTTTGCCGAACGTTTAAAGAAGTCCGTTATACTAAAGGGACTGTCTACCGTCCTTTACAGCTTTCTTGTTTTCTGTCGCAAGCAATAAGAAGTGTTCTGTTTGAAATGTAACCTTCCAGAGGTTTCTCTGGAAAGTTTGTGAAAATTTTTAAAACAGTTTTTTTCGATCTGCGTTCAGTCTCCTTCCATAGGTGGAATGAATGCCCACAACACTGGTCGGTGAAGGTAATGGTAATTGTAGTGCCGGCGAAAGCCGAAAACTGAAAGTGCGTGTGGCTTTCGCAGGCCTAATCAAGTTTTGTTTATTAATAAAACAAATACTTTAGTGGTCGTTTAAGACACGCACACACTTTTTTGATGTTCTCTTGAGAGACCGATGCCATGCTCGCGTTTCTCCGCCGTTTGCAGGCGGGCGTGCAGGCAAGCGAACACACCGCCGGCAGCGCCACCAGGAGCTATTTGACCGCGTAAGAAAAAAATAGGCAAACATTCATTTCTGGCTCAAGCTACAGCTGCCTTAAGTGCGTAAAATAGTATTTCAAGTTATACCTGTTTGTTTTCAAGCAAAATAGGTCTACTCGTGAGGATTTCTTGTGCTGCCAAAAGATTGAGCACAATAGTGTTGGGTGGCACCATCAGTCATTACTTACAGCGAGAGCTGTTGTGAGATACAAACTCGGGCCACGCGCAGCGCCGTATAGTTGTCCGCCGCCGCCGCTGGTGTCCGTGGGTGCTATTCTGGACATTGTCTAATTCCGCCATGTTGTCAGATTGCGCCATTGGTCGATGCTAATTGGTCAAGTGAGCTGCTACGGCCTCTCTGATTGGCTTAAAACGCCGCCATTATGAAATTCGACAATACGGCGGAATTCGACAGTGTCCAGAATAGACCAGCGTAACCACATCGCACGAAATGAAAGGAAAAAAAAAAACTAGTACAAATGGCACAGTGGGGCTCAAACCCGTTTCCGCTGCGTGCCAGCCTCTACCACTGAGCCACGCCGGTACTTGAGACTTGTGGGAAACCTGCCTTAAGCAGGCTTCATATCGAGTAAGGAATCGCGCTATTACGACTGATAAATAGTTTGAGGACAGCGAAAAAACAACAGCCGTCGCACAATGCGAATGGCGTAACGAGTGGGTCGTGCAATGCTCCAACCCATTACAAAAGCTTGTTTTTGATCACCTATTAGCTGTGGCGCATGCCCACTTTAGACATATTTCCTCGTCGTCGTCAACCACTGCATGAACGATTGGCACAAAATTCCTTGCAACTGTATAGCGGATACCACGCTTTTCAGAAGAATGACGAAGGATAGCATATATAGCGAATGCCGGCATATTACCCAATTTTTTCACTAGTTAATGCCGTAGTGGGTGTAAAACAAGTGTGCTTGCAGGCGTTACCCAATGAGTGTTTAGAAAAGGCTCTGAAAGGCCGCTCTTCTAGCTTTCTCTGTGAACGTGCTGCGCCATTTGCGCAGGCCTGGTGTTTTTTGAGGCCTTTCAATATCGAGTTAAAATTATAATTCTTTTTTTTATGGGACAAAAGCATGCTTGATGCTGCCGATGTAATGGACGGTCTCTTATTTGCGCCACAATAAGAAAACTTTTTTTGGCGGCAGATAGTCCCTTTGAACGAGCACTGACACAAAATTTCTAGGCGAGATAGTGAGTGAGATAATATCAAGGACCAATATAGACTATAACATATTTAAAACAAGTCTTAAAGTGCATGATGCGCGACTAGGGCGAGACGTGCAGCCCCTCGCGCTGCCGACAACAACGCGGCCGGAGTGTAAACAAGCCTACGTCACATGTTTGTGTTGGCTGGTTGTTGGCACGCGCCACCTGTAAGTTCCTTCTCCGTGCGTGCGGCTCTGTGTGTGTTGGTTGTCAGGGCGGCGCCCGCTCACGCATGCTCTCGCGCGCTGCCACGTCACAGTATTGCGTGGTCACGTGGCCAGCTATGTTTATTTTGCAAGCGGAACTGCCCCTGTCCAGCTTAGTGCTCTTCGAAACCGAAATTGAGACTGCACATTCTAAAAACGTATCTAAATGAATAACAATTGCGCACTGGCACAAACCAGGTTTCCAGACGGCGTGATAAGAGGGTCGTGAACTACCTATTGCAACAACAACAAGTTGCAAAGTTTTTGTGTCAGTGCCCTTTATAAGCCTGAGCTTGACCGCAGAAAGCGATAGAAAAACTACCGTACATTCGCTGCGTATCTTGCAGATTAAGCAAAGTAGAGAATAGATATAGCACTAATGTTGTTTTTACGGCTGCGAATAATCTAGGTAAGCCCCGCCGCGGTGGTCTAGTGGCCAAGGTGCTCGGCTGCTGACCCGCAGGTCGCGGGATCGAATCCCGGCTGCGGCAGCTGCATTTCCGATGGAGGCGGAAATGTTGTAGGCCCGTGTGCTCAGACTTGGGTGCACGTTAAAGAACCCCAGGTGGTCGAAATTTCCGGAGCCCTCCACTACGTAGTCTCTCATAATCATATGGTGGTTTTTGGACGTGAAACCCCACATATCAATCTAGGTAACATTTGTGCCTTTGTCCAGAGAAGTGAGTGAGTAGAAGAGAGTACAAGAAGCGGACCAATATTTGTTTCGTAAAACCAACCATGAAGAGAAAGAAAGATGAAGAGGAAGTCCGGGGGGTTAATAAGATATTAGCATCCGGTTCACTACCCAGCACAGGAGGGGGGATATGGGTAAGAAAGAGGCGTGGGGAAATAAGGGCCGTATAGGTGGGGTGTATAATATTCCTTTCAGCTGCGGCCGCTTCGGGAATGGTGGTCTGTTTCATTAACCAGCGATTATTGGAACATCAAAGAATGCTAAGCGGAGGCTCACCTTCTAATTTGTCTTTAAGTTGTTAAGAGTGAACTGTGCGCCAAACTCGGAACAATGCTCAGTTTTTTATCAGATGAGGATGACGAAACGCGTTTTATAATGAATGGGGCATGACATATCAATGACAGGGATTGCATGTGCTTGAGCCGACCGTCTATTAACTTGCCTAAAGATGTGCTCAAATGCCTTAACAGTTGTATAACAGTTACACTTTGACCACGAGCAGGCAGGTTTTAGTGCCTCCTTTCTTATTGGCCACTCTGCGCATCTCCAGTTGTTAGTCGGAAGTCGTGGTGTACTAACTTATTTCTTGCGTCCGTGTGGCACGCCCCGTACGTTTGGATTGTGAACGTTTCCTTTTCCATCTCACACAGCGGTTCTGAGCATGCAGCATTGTTATAGGAGATGCACGGCGTAAGATGGTCAACACTCAAGTCTAGTTTTCAAACCAAACCCCCTTTACAATCTTTATCAGGTTGTGTTATGACCACTGCGGGGCCTCCCCAGAGATCTCCAAGCCACTCTGTCCTATGCGAGCTAATTTCATTTTACGCCTGCACATTGCTTAATTTCGTCAACACATCGAACACTTTGACGTCCATTGGTAGCTATTCCAACGTCCTAATTGGCAGTCTGTTGCCTGTTCTTCTCATGGCGTGACCTTCCCAGTAGATGTTTTTACTTTTAATACCTGCTGACACATAGGCTACCTTTTATTCGCGGTTATATTCTTGGCATGGTGAGGACGCTTGTCCCGTTGTAGACCAACACTTTTATAGATCTGACGTCTTTTTCTTCAATGATTTAGTAATTCCTGTTTCCCACACAGCATTGGCAATGCATGACGTGTACTTTATTATACTACGCCTCCTGCGTTGTGAGAAGGTCAACATTTGTCGGTTTCTCCCGCGCCCCGTTTTTCTAGCCCACATGCAAGTAAGGAGGCAGTCTGACGGATCAAAAAAGAAAAATAGGTGAAAACTAGTTTTACCTCCTATTCGATTCTCGTTTCTTTTTTTTTTGCCTTTTTTTTTACCCGGAGAGATTGCGTCCAGTCACGTTCGGCACCGTTACATACGGGTTCTCAGCGACTTCGCCGAGTGTATATATAGAAACGCCGCGCAAGAGACACGTACAGGTAAAAAAAGTAGAAAAAAAGTTCAGAAGTAGTGAAACGAATTAAGTCACTGTCGCCACAACTGGACCGCTAAAAGAGCGGAAAAGAAGTGGCAGTGCTTTCTACCGCATTCCACACTTCAATGAAAACTGAAGTGTGCGACAGTTCAGTTTTTTTTTTTCATAGCACTCACAGTGGAGACCCCCTTCACCCGTTCGCCCTTCACCCGCTAGTATTCATGATTGCGCTGGACGTATAACTGGCTTTGTGAGGAGTGGGCAAGAAGGTGGGAGAGGAAGAGGATCCGGTAGCGGGTGTCAGTGTGGCTACAAACGCGCTAGACGTGTGAAAGTGTTGGTGGGAGGAGGATAAGTGTGGGCAAGGTGTCTAAGGTGGATGGTGGAGAGGGTGCGCAGGCAACACGCGAAAAGAAAGAAAAAAATGCGCACGCTTTGGTGGCGTTCAATTGCCGTGGGCTCGATTTTTCGCTCGCACGTACGGCTGGCTTTGCGAAGCTCAGCTCTCAAGCCAGACACCGGCGTTTGCCCTCATTCCTTGCGAGTGAACGCACGACGACGAGGAGAGGGGAGAATCGCATTGTTCCCCCGGAAGGAGGTGGAAGATTGGGGGTGGAAGGGGTCGATGTTAGTGCGTAACCCGCCTGCGAGGCGGTCGTGGTGCGAATGAGGTGCGACCGAAGCCGTGCAAGTCGCGACGGGGGCAATTTCCGAGTGGCGCTGTCGTTTCCTTTTCTATTCTTTCTCACGTACCGATGGCGGCGACAGTGTGACGAACTGGAACGGTCAGCAGACGACACCCGACGGAGTGGTCACAGTGTTTTTTGTCGTCTGCTGTGCCACAGTAGACAGAGATTCCTAGGCCACACTGAAGACTTTCGTAAGCGCCTGCTTCTACAGTGTTGTTCCGCTATCGCGGTTATGACAGCATCGACTCCTACAACAGGACTTGTCACTTTCAACTAAATGAAATAGCGCCAACAACCTAAGCATTGCTCGGGAAGTGTTCTCCGCCAGTTGGAGTAAGTTCCGTCTCGGCAGCGGTGCTTGAGAAGCAGACGATATCTGCGGCGTGTGTCGTCTGCTAGTTGCCGCGGTAGACTGCAGCACTGCTGCGCGACCGCTCGTGCAGACAAGCCTTGTAGGTCCTCTGTGCAGCTGTGATCGAGCCGGCTCGCCTCCGCCGCCTGTTTGCATCGCGTGCGCTGCATGAGTTTCGCCAGTTTCCACGCCTGCGATTGCGGCAGGTGCCGTGAAAGGTCGCGTTTGTTTGCCTCCTCTCGCCCTTTCTCGCGGACACCGTTGCCGTGTGGCGTGCGTGTCGGATGGTTGTTTCGCTCGAAACCGTCCCCAGTGTCTGCCAAACCCTTTTCTCCAACCATCGAAAGACGTTACTAGCAAAGGGACCAACCGCCCGACGACATGCGTTGACGTCCGGGTGTGCATCGCTGGTGTAGTATACCCGTCACCAATATCGCTAATAGCGTTCGGATTTCACTGACCACGCAATCCAAGCTGCCATTTCGGCTGTGCACGCAAAGTGTGGGTGTGTGTCTGTGTTGTGTGCGTTGACTCGGCGCTCCCTGTGCGACTTGTTTTACACGCATGGCGCTAAACCGGCTGAAGGCTTGTGGCGGTCTTCAGCCGGTTCCCGAGGAATCTGCGGCCAATGGAATGACGGCGGAAGCAAACCCGGATGCTACTGCTGCGGCTGCTGCCCTACCGGTGAATCTGCTGGAGCACTGTGTCAAAAGTAAGTCCTTAACCTTTTTGTGACTCATTTTTTTGTCAACCATAGCCAAATCACTGAGTATCTCTTTTTTTTTCTTTTGAAATATGGAGTAGCAATAGACCCTTGTCGCAACTAGGCTGAAAGCCGCGGGTTCCACTCCCGGCCATGGTGGCTGCATCTCTGCGGAGGTGAAATTCACCGAACACTCTTTAGTGGTCGACCTACGCGCACAATTAAAAACCACATCGATTTTGCGCGTGAAAACCACATAATATATTATCGTAATCATTCCAACTAGCAAAGCAGTAGGTCTGGAGCGCCTGCGTTCATAAAATGCACGTTTACAGATGCGACGTTCACCTACGACTCCGTACAACGCTCTTTTGAAAGGTGTCTGTGACGTACAACAAAACGCTGAGCTACTTCCCCCTACGAGGTTAAAACAAATAAAATAGGGGACCCTAAAGCCTCGCCTTTAGTATTTGAACGCAATAGCAATATCCTGTTCTTAGCGTTCACTTCAAACAGTCCATAAAACCTTTTCGAACTCGCTATGCACCCACTACGTGACCTTAAAAGAATAGGCGCAGTAGCGTGTGTGCCTTTTGTAGAGGATGACCGGCTTTTTAACCACGAATCCATTATGATAATCCCAAGTTCTGACGCCCGCTGGCAATGGGCGCTTGTACTATACGCATTATTACTGCAGTATTTAATGTTGCATTGTGAAGCATGTATATACAGGACGCGCGTGTGTGTAAAGCATGAAGGCTACTTTCACTACATTTCCAAGCAGAAGAAGTTCTCTTCGCCTTATTCACAAGCAGACGAGTGGCCGTGTGGTAGAACATCCGTTTTCTACGCGAACGACCAGGGTTCGATCCCCAATAAGACCCAAAAAACCCTGGCTTGGTCCCCACCCTGACACAGGAATTCTTATCCTTCATTTTATTTGCATCGTTCTCGATTATTCGGTCACGCATGAGATGATCATTTTTCGCTCACAACCAACGACGCCGATGCCGGAATTTCGGCGAAAGAAGCTCTTTAACGCTGTCGCGTTAACACACGTCAAGCCACTATCGACAAGTTTGTTACGAACAAGCGAGTCGGACGTAGAGCCTGTAATAACAGTTGTCGTGCCTTGGCAGTTTTATAAACCTCGGCGAGGGCATTTAAAGTCACATTGCATTGTGCAAGGCGCTCGACACTATTGCGATCAGCTGGCAGAGATGTCGACAGGTATAGCAGCCGCGCGCTCCTACGCCTCTTAGCTCGCTCCGTTTGTTCGGGGAGATTAGTCACCGGGAATTGCGGCAGCCGTTTTCTCGAAAGCGTGTTTCTTTCTGCCTTATTGTGTTGAGTAGGAATACTACTGCGTCAAAACGCATTTTTTTTCTACACATCTCGATTTAGAAAGAAACGGCAACAGCCGAAGAACAATAGTTTCAATCCCTTACGCAGCTTTTTTTCTCCTGTTTCATTGTTAGAAAAAATTAATAGTAGATTTGTTTGGTTGTTTTTTCTGTAGGCGCAAATAATTCAAGTACAGTGGCACATATGGTGCTACTATCGTCGGAAAAAAAAATAAAAAATATTGTTAGCGGTTGGATTTGTCTTTGGTGCTTGACACGTTCAGTTTTTCTTTCTGTGACGCATCTATGACGCACCTATGATGCTTTATACTTTCTCAATTTCTTAGCAATAATACGTATCTTTTTCTCAGCCCTTTTCTCAGCACTGAGACCACGCATACACGTTGATGAGAACACATACATACACGTTGCTAATTATTGCCCTCACACGCCGTACAGCGTTTACGTGCTGATGGACGCAAAACTCTATCGACTAAGAGAAGAAAAAAGAAGAAATAAAAGATGAGTGTGATCACTTTCGTCTTCGGTGTAGATTAGTATACAAATAGGGACGGTGTAAATTTTTTTTTCAACAATGTCTTATTACCTACAAATGTAACCACTCCTGTTTTGTTGGTTTACTTTATGCTTTCGCTTCCGCCAATGTATTCTAAACATGAATTGCTGTTATCGGCTGTTCATTAGGTAATATTTTCATTGACTCTGAAATTCAGAGCTTCTGAAGGATTCATGCATGCCGCTTGCCTTTTTTAGGTGGAAAGTTGACCTTCCACTACGACGTGTTGAGTGGCTCCCGCAGTTTCCTTGCAACCCGTTGATGCAAACATTTACGCCATTCCAGCTCATGTCGGAAAACTAAGCTGTTTGGGTATATGAAGCTTGATGGTTTTCAACGCTAACGAGGAGGCAAAGAAATTAAGAAAGAAAACGGGAGATGGCGGACGATCCCTAACCTGCTCGCCCTGCCCAGCACCCCGCGCGTCCCGTTCTGCGTTTTTATTGCATGAGATAGCAATTATATGGCCACTCAGGGCGGGATTTGGCCGCCGGCGACCGCGTTGCCGTCATTCACCGTGCATGTATACGTATCTATATACAGGAAAACGCAAGAAACACAAATGATCCAGAAAAAAAGACTCCGGCGAGCGGAATCGAACGTCCGACCTCCGAATCGTGAGTGCGAGGCGTTAGGCCACTGAGTCATAAAGGAGCACCTCCTTGAACGTTCAAATGGCTAGCTATTTATATCTAGCACGTACTGCTGGTGATGGGCATTTCAGCATTAGCAGCGAGATGGCGCAAAGAGCGCGCTTCGCCATATCATCACGACGCGGCGGCGCGCGCTCTCATCTCCCACGCGTACTTTGCCCCGCGGAGAGAGGGCAGGGCAGACTCTCACGCGTGCGCTTGCTTATCTTGCGGTGGGGACAATTGTACGCCTTTGGCTTTCACCGGATTGATTCTGTTGTAGTTACTGGGCGCACAAAGATCACTGCAATCGTCGCACACTTGCCGTTTGCGAAAAGGGTGCGCTTTTCAGACACAGCGAATGAAGTGGTTCTTAAGAGAAAAGAAGAGAAAAGTGAGCCCCGTTATTGTCTGCCTCAGTGAGCGACACCGCCACAGAGCTCACAAGGGATGGGGGTGAGGAGGGATAAAAGGGTAGAAGTAAAGGTATAGGAAAGAGGAAGAAGAAGCAACAACAAACTGAGGAGATAGGAGAGACAGGAAAGATGGAAGAACGGTCACTGGAGTCCGAGGACGGGGTACACTTGCGAGAGATGTTGTCGGCGTCTGTAGATGGCGTAGAGCAGGTCCAGTAGGTCAGAGCTGCGCTGTCACCGAAGACCGTCGGCGACAGGAGGTGACGTAGGGCCAGCCCAGTCGGCCAGAGCCACGATGACGCCGAAGGTCGCGAGCGCGCGGAGCGCGCGGGCGCACAACCGGTCGGCAACGAAATCCAGGGAGCGTCTCCTCAGACACAGCGAAGTAACAGCTGAGAAACATATTCGCGTGCATCCGTGCCTGTGAGTACGTTTCGTTCGTCATTTGTGCGTGAGAAACGCGGGGCACGTTTCGATCCGCTTGCCATTCTGCGTGTGACCTTCCAATTTGTGCTACCGTGTTCATTGCTTCGCCTTTACGGCAAAGCCTTGACCTTTCCCTACAAAAATTTATACCTGTTTCCTCGAAAGCGCTGAGAGTGCATCAAGTTTTACTTCCGCTTGTATTTTGTCTTTGGGCAGCCAGTCCAGTATTAAAGTGCCACAGCGCTGAACCTTCTGTTATAACTTAGAATGTAGCTTCCAAATTACTTTTGTTTGCCAAGTCTGCGCGGTTTTCGTCGCATCTTTCTCATTCAGTTTACTGACTCTGATTATTTCGCTTTTGGATGACTCCTGTGGCCATGTTTATATTTCAAACTGACAGTCCACTCTGTTTCCAACTTTCCTGACCTATTCCTCTATTCCGTCGTGTCTACGCTTCCAATGTTCTTATGTGGCAGACATTGGAGACACCAGGACTCCGTCGAAAGATCTTCGTTAAAAATTAAGAACAAAAAAGGCTAAGTGAGGTTATTGCTACGCGCTATGCGTGTGCCGCGCGCAGGTAAGTGAGCCGTGGGAGGTGTATAATTCTCCGCAGGTTTTCTCTTTTTTTTCATTCCGAGACCAGGAACAGGTATAGTATAATACGAACAATCAACGACGCACGACAGCCAAAATCACTGTGTGCCGCGTACGCTGACTTTCTCGTCAGGATGGTGCGGACAAACATATCAGTCGCAGTATTTATCATCAGGGTATTCAGATTTGACCAGTCACTGTATGACAGATGAATCGCGTATGTAGACGTTTGGTTGATAAGACAGTGAGATCTCTTCAGGTAATTAACGTAATAATCTGTTTGTCCACTGCAGGGTAGCATACCGGCTATGCCGAATAGGTTAACATCTCTGATTTTTTTCTCTCCTCGTTTTCGATCGTGTCTCCACTCGGACGAGAGCCACTCGCAACAACATTCCGAACAAATATTAAAAAATTACACTAGTCATGGGGTAGCGGGGTAATGCTAGTATAGGGAGCTTTGACTATAGAAGTCAAATAACATTGAGACTCACAAGAGAGCAATTTTTAGACGGTAGAAAACACCATTTGCTACCACGCGCCTTGTGCGAAGCCGAGGTTACGTATTTTTCCACCACCCTCCATGGTAATCTATCCGTGATGGTACTCAGTTGCCGACCCCGAAGGTCGCGCGGTCGAATCACCCGACTCTGGCGGCAACATTTGCATAGAAACACCAGAGGCCCGTGTAGTTAGATTTAGGCGCACATTTAAGATCCCCAATAGAAATTTCAGGAGTCCTTCACTACGGCGTGCCTCAGTATCCTGTCGTGGTTCTAGAACGTCGACCCGAAGAATATACTTAGAGAAAAGTAGTGTGTGTGTGTGTGTGCGCGCGTGCGTGTGTGTGTGTGTGTGTGTGTGTGTGTGTGTGTGTGTGTGTGTGTGTGTGTGTGTGTGTGTGTGTGTGTGATTATTTCTATCGCTGTTCTGCGATTGAACTTGTAGTACAGACCTTTCCTGAAAAATGTAAAATATGGATGGGCCATTTTCCTTTTTTGGTAGTTTATAGGCAGCTCGAAAGGGAATCCATTGTAAACAACCAAAAAAAACTCATTTCCCTTGGTGAGCAAGTCGGGTGAAATAGTTCAATGACTCTCTGCGGCGGAGGCGGATTTTCGTTTTCTTAGAACCAAGTAATGTCGCTACGCGGTGCGAGCCAAATCACTCAAAAGTCCCTCATACATGTCGACCGGCATCCACCAACGCAGTACAGTTGCGATTCCATCTTGTCACTCTAATTGTTGCAATGTCACATTGATACCCAAAACTTGTGCCATTGAAGTGACCTTCCCCATGGCATCACTGTCATAACAGATATTAACATGTCTGGTAGAACAAGTGGTATTTTGTGAACACATTTATGCTTGTTACCATTCGTATAAATTTTTTATTATGAAAATTGCTGTCATGTATTCCAACTTCTATTTTTAATTCTTTGTCTTGCTGCGAGTTTTTGCCAGCCACTTTGAGCTTGTACTTTTGTTTCCTTTATGATGGGGTAACCTGCGTAATGCGTTTTTTTTACTATCATGACGTATACAAGGCAATGAATAGGGTTACTCAAATTCTGCATACATACCGTATTTTTTTTTTTAGCTAAATGGCGGCAACCGGACCCCGCGACAGCGCCGTCCAATCGCTGCGGGCTGCGAAGCGATTGCCGCGCACACCTTCACCACTACGGCGATGTTCCGCACTTGATAAAAAGCGAATGGTCAAACAAGCTTTGCAGTCCACTAATTATCGTAAAGCGCTGCTTACGGACCCGGATACGCAGTTTTTATTTGCGCAATATAGAAGTCACAGCGGCCTGATAAACCACAGTGCTGACTGCACACCGCTTCAGTACAAGTGATTGTGACTAGAGTAAGTTCATAACCTACGACACTGTGAAACGTTAGCATATGGTTTGAAAGTCCCTCTTATCCCAATAGAAGACATGCGCCTCCCTCTTTTTCAATGATGGACTTTTCGTTCATCCGTCCTTTCCTTCGTGCTTTGTTGCTTAGTGTATTTTTTATGTATCCCCACTTCCCCTCTAATGTCTTCGTGCCCTCAGGGCAGAATAAATGAATAAATAAATAAATAATTAAATATTATAAATAAATAAATAAATAAATAAAAGCTGTTTTTAGCCTGTCACGGCTGAAGCGGGGACTTCAATCGTTCATAATACGCTCGTATAAATTTATTTGAGAGGCCTTTAGGCTACCACTTGGCATTTGACGTGTCACTATAGCCCAAGATCCAATTGTAAGCTTGAAGGCAAAACAAGCGGGATGAAACAGGCCCGTGTGGAATACCTGCCAGACAGGTAGACGAACAGTTCAATTTCGATGGGCTCGGACTCAATCAAGCCAAGCTCTTTTTCAGAACAAATCTCGGTCGGGGGGCGAGATTGATTTACCAGCCACGCGACACTGATTGCTCCTCATCTCATGCAATGCAGAGGTGTTTACAAAGTACCTTAGAAGAATGCAATTACTGGCTGCTCACTGGTGGCGAGTTTATAAGTATTTTTATGGCGCCGACAAGACTTCGCTAGAAGCTCATTGCGTTGGCTCCTTTATTGCGTTCTCTTGTTTACACTTTGAAGAAGAGTGCCATTGTTAACGAAAAAAAATAATTCGGATAACATCTGTTCTGCAACAGCTTAGAGAGCCTGTACAATAGCTTGGCTCGCGTGTAAGGTTGTCATAGGATGTTTTAATGTACGAAAAAAAACAGAAATTGTAAAACCAGGTGTCAGTGAAAGACGGAACTTCGCTTCTCTTTCTGCGCTTCTTAGCATTTACATATAACTTCCCGAACGCGGCTGTTCTGTAAAACATACGCAAGAATTAATGTACTTCATAATTTTAATCTCAAACTTGTATTCAGTCTGTGTTTTCGTACTACACACTTGCCTGTTTTAGCGAAAGCAGTGCTTTTTTTGTTCTGGTATTTGTTTGACGGGATATATTGTGCACAGCTCATAGTCGGCGACGGGGCTAATAATAGGGAATGCGAAACTGGTAGTGTGCTCTTGTTTCTGTGATAAAACCGCTTTCGGCGTTTTACCGCGTAACAAAGGTCGAGATATGTATACATCGTGCTATCTCGTGGTGTACGCTGTACTATAGTTACCACGATCGTGCTCCCGCCTGTAAACTCTTGCCGGGCTCATATTATGGCTTTAACTTCACATGTCCTATATATAAAACTTATACGGACGTGCAATCTTTCAAAACAGAAACGTACTCTATTGGATTGCGCAGTACTAGTTATAATAGTGTACATGACAGTATATATGCATGCAAAGTTGTCATTCCGATCTTAATTCGTGTAGATATCAGCATTGGCAGCGAACCGTGTGGTTTAGGAAAGCTTGCTTTAACGTAGCGCAGATATACGCATACATGTTTATCGGGTACTAGCAAACTTAATTGAAGTGAAAGAGCTTGTGTCGAACTTACCATTTTAAGCGATTGAGTTTCTCCACTGCGCATGTTCAGTGCAGTTGATTTAACAAGATTATATCGTTAGGATACATGTTTCTTTGCATTGCGCCCGCAGATGCTGACGACACCGACCCCAGCAACGCGGGCGTCACCACGGGCCGCAACCTCCGGCGATGGTGCTCGGAAGACGCAGCTGGGGAGCGCCCGCCACCCGACAACGTTCCCGAGAACGAGTATCGCATCTGGTTTCCGCGCGCCGAAGTATCCCACGAGGACTCCACCGACCGAGCTTCGAGCGACTGGCGCACCTTCCGGGAGTACCGGTACACCGAGAGCTCCCGCGCCGGTCGACTCGAGAAGACGCTGTCCGTGGACGAAGTCCACAAGCGCAAGGACTCTCCTGGTACCCTGGCCGCCGCCATCCGTCAGCCCACGTTGACGTTCCACTGCGTCTCTTGCTCCAACGAGGACGAGCACAAAGGAGGGTCGTTGGGCGAGGAGGGAAAAGGGCGTTGCAGGATGCTGTCGTCGACCAAGAGTGAACTGTTCCGAGAGCATCGTGGTCAGCAGCTCTCGCGGCTTATAGATGACGACCCTACTTCGTTGGAAAGGTCGCCGCAGCCGTTGGAGACGAGGAAGTCAAAGCTTCCCCAAGACCCAGGGACGGATGAGACGGGCTGCTGCAAAGTAGAAGCGCGGACGTCGTCAGTGTGCCAAATGAACACCGAAAAGGTCACCTTCCAGAGTGACGATTTTGCCAAGAAATGTAATTCGAACGTTCCGAGTTCCTACGCTGGACGGATGGCTTCGACGCCAGCGTCGAGGTTTCCTTCGGACGGTGACGTCCAGAGTGGCAATCATCTCGCTGTGAGCACTGGTGTACAGGACGCGAGCCTAGCGTCCATGGACGACGAGTTTGACGACTCCAAGTGCACTTACGTGAAGGTGGATAGTGTGGACTCTGAGGTAGAGGACGAGAGCGGCTTGGATGACGGGAAAGCTGTGACAGGGGCACCGTCGCCCGACGAATTGGGTTTAATAGCGGAGGAACCGGAAGATGAATTGGAAGAAGCCACCGAGATTTCTGAGGTTCGAAATTCATTTTCCACCATGACGCACGAAGCTTCAAAGACGGAAAGTAACAGCGTACTGTCTTCAGCTAGAGAATGCCGGCCCCAGGAATCACTGTCTTCGAAGTCCGATATTAAAGATTCGTGTAACGCAGAAGAAAAAGGAAATGGTTTGCGATTCAGCGGAAACATTGTAGACGCCGCTGCTCGTCTGACTGCTGGCCTGAACGCACCGGTAGATGGACAGTCTCTTGAGTGCCATAGTGAAGACTCCAAAGACTGTGTGCTCGACGATGAAAGTGCAGGGCGGAGTAGCCACAAGCAGGAGGAGCAAAAAGATAGCACTGACGCAGCACTATGTCTTGATGATTTGTCTGACGCAGGAACGAATGAAAGCGAGACAAAATCGGTGGAATCCGTTATTTTGGTGAAAGACGGGACCGTCACTTTGCCAAACACGTATAGCCAAAGCGCCAAAGAGGCGATATTAGACACTATTGCTAGATCAGCCAATGGAAAAGAAAACAGTTTAGAAACCGTAGAAATGTTTGGTACCAGCGATAGGCTGAAGGAAGAGCTGATTTTGAACGAGAAGTCAAGTGACGTGGCAAAATCACAAGAAAAGCATAGCGAGAACAAGGAAGACATTTCATTTTGTTTGAATGTCAACGATTCAATAAAAACACCTAAACACGCGTCAGTACTAGATAGTGAGTCTACCTCTAGCACTGGCGATCATGAAACGTGCGGCGCTGAAAGCAAAAGCGAACAGTTTTCATTGCATGAAGGAGCCTTTCAAGGAGCTAAGCACGCCCACAAGGACCTCACTGAAAGTCTGAAAGGTATTGCACTAAAAAATGAGCACGTATTCAGCGAAGCAGGCTTCAGCCACCAAGAAGAGCTACGAAACTTTGAAGACAGCCCCGAGTTAATGAAAGATTCAGCGGTACATACGCCCAACGTCAGTGACAGTATAGATAAAGTATTAAAAGATGCCTCAAATGGGAATGTTAGTTCAGTGACGTCAAAATACACATTCAACAACGAAGAGAAGGCCAGTGTTCAAGTTGGCAAGGAGCACGCTTCCACCGTAAATGAATGCGGCTGGAACGAGCCCGATCTAATCGCGAGTGAACAGCTAGAACGATCGTCGATCGATGTTCCTGAGCTGAGAGCACTCAAGTTTTCTGAGCTGCTTCAGGCAGGGACATTGACTGAAGAGTCAACGTTCGAATCTGTGACTCGTCTCACTAGTGTGGGACAAGTCTCAGAGAAAACACAGGAGAGTGTTACTTCCATCACGGATAACTCGCTCTTGAGTAGGAACGTGGCTCGTACCAAAAAGCCAAGTGCTGGCGAAGATGGAGCCCAGCGTGAAAATCCAGATGTTCCAGGAGGCCTCAAAAACGGCGTCGAAAAGATTCTCAAAATTGGAGATGCGCTGAAACAAGACAGCTGTCAAAGTACAGAACTGCGCTTTCTAAAAAATACAGAAGTCGAGGCGCAGAACATACTCAAGTGTTTCACGAACGATGAGGAGCCTTGGAAGCGAACATCGAAAACTGTTTCAAGCATTTTAAATGATTCAACGTTAAGGAAAAGTGTCCTGGATGATGATGTAGTGCGTGTTACTCATGACGTTGAAAAACGAGACGAACACTTAAGAGAGAGAGGATTGAAGAAATTTCGAGAAGACGTAGTAGAACGGTTCGATAAACTGGCACTCAAAGATGGTCCTGGATTTCAAGCTGAGGGAGTGTCTGTTCTTGATCACTTTCAGACGCCGAACGCAAGCGTGAATGAAATTCAAGGTTACGGCGTGAATGTAGAAAAAATAGGCGTTACTGGAAATGAGGAAAACGTCCCTACGATATTGCCTGACGAGCATCATCTTTTCAAGGGGCCGCAGATTTCTTCGGTTGAAGGACAGGAAGGCATGGGAGTCATGAGTACAGTGACCAGCAATGTTCACGAGGAAAGCTCGTTATCATCTTCTATAAAAGTCAGCATGTTAAAAGACGTCATTGCACTGAACAGGACTGATGACGCAACCAGCGTCGACGATGCGTCACTTCAGGACGATAACGATCAAGGATTTGAATCTCTGCCTTGTGATCTAACACTTGATTCGCAAGACTTGAATGAAGAGCAAGTGAGACATGAATCTGGCGATGTCAAAGACAGGATGCCTTTGGCATCCTGTCTGGACAATGATAGCGTGGAGAATGATAGCAACATAAGCGCGGACAAATTGACCGTTTTATTGGAAGAACATGTCGGACCCGAGAAAGCCACTCCCATTAGTTCGCAACACGAAACAACAGCACAAACTTTGTCGACTGAAGCCACTGACCAGAAGAATGAAACCTCTCCCGAGCCTGAGCTTCGAAGCCGAATCAGTACCGACGATATTGACAGTGATGGTAAAAGCGTGGAAAGTTGTGTTAATAGAATTGCATCAGACGAAAAACTTCGCCTTCTCTCAGCAACAAACTCTGAAATGGAAAAACACGAAGAGACGAAGCTACAGGCATCACAAGAGACTTCAGGGGAGGATCGTTCTGCAGTTACTGCTCAACACAGTATCACTGAGATTACAGTGTACAATGGAGACAGTAAAGGCACTCATGTCAAAGGCATACAGGAAAATGCGACAAAAACATCTGACCCGCACGAAATTGAGAAATCGACAAGTCAGAAAAGAATGCAGGAGAAGGAGCAAGAAGCAAGCACGCAGAACGAAACATCAGAAGAACTCGCAAGTGAACATTCTGGAAACCAAAGTTCCGGTGATGACAACACCACCCAGGTCAGTAAGGACATCTCAGTAAATTGCTCACAAAACATTGGAACGCCTACTGAATCTATCGAGGGAGACGGAATATTTGAAGAACTTCTAACCAAAAAACATGTCAACTGCAACAGCAGTAACGAAGTAATAGAAGCGAAAGAACAACATTTCGTGAAAGAATCAACCATAATTTCAACGCAATCTGAATCGAGTCTGCTACATAAAACATTGGAAGGACATCTGAGTGAAGAATCTGTCAATAAGAGCACCAGTCACAGCGCGATCGCCAAACTAGAGGCAGATCCATCAGAAACAATGTTGCCGAACATTGCAGGGCACAACAAAGAAAGCGAGCACAAAGAAATATCGGAGGAGTCTAGCGGTGGACGAACAACAAATTCTAGCTCCAGTGTCGTCGATGTCACTGAACCGAAGGCATTGGTTGAGGAACTTGCTGAGCATGTAGATTCTGGAGCGAGTGTGCCAATGGAACTGTCAAAAAGATCTGAAGGCGGATCACCATTGAGCCGGAGCACTGGTATCGAGATCACCGTAATCAAGTCGGATATACCCGTAAGAAAGATATTGAATACGAAAGTGCCTAACAATGTGAGCATGCAAAGTGAATTAACCGCGGTTCGTTCAGATGAAGACCCCCCATGTCACAGTACTGGCAACAAAGATGTTACAATGGTAGGGGACGAGACTTCGACAAAGCTGATGTCAAATTATTTAAGAACACAAAGTAAGAATCCTGATGATATTGCAAGTGAAAGGCCTGTGACCCACCTTACTTCTGACCAGCATGCCACTAATGTGAAGCCAGATTTGTCAGCAAGTGAATTTCCGGAAACGGCAGTGTCAAATGAGCTAAGAGTGCAAAGCGAAACAGTAGATGTGCTTGGAAACGAAGAACATTCGAACCAGAGCAAGTCGAACGTCGATGTTAGCGATGGGACGGTGGAAACATCAGGCGGTGAGGTTCCAGAAATCGTAGTGATTACTGAAATGAGTGAAATAAGTGAAACGTCGGGAGAGTCAGTAAGTGAAGTGTCTGTGAATGACAAGACGAACGGACAAATAACCAAGAAGGAACCGTTAAAAGCTGTATGCGAGTTGCCAGAGACATTATTTAACAGTGAATCGAGCGCACAAAGCAAAGCACCTGGTATACTTGCAAGCGAAGAATTCGGGAACCATGACAATACTACACTCGAGGTCACCAAAGTGGGTGAAGATGTATCAGTTGGCGAGGGTGGTGGAAACTGTGGCGTCCACTGAATCTGTTTGGGAAAAGGAAACTTCGGGAGTGTCCGAAAGCAAAGAATTTGTGGAGCAAAACACGTATGAAAATATTACCGAGGTAAAGCAGGACCCATCTACGTGGGAGTTGGCAGATGAGACACTTTTCAGCGAAATGAGCGCACAGAGCAAAGCATCGGATGTACTTTCATGTGAACAACCTGAAAAACACGAGAAAGCTGATATTGATGAGACCAAATTGAATGTAGGAGTCTCAGCCAGCGACGTTCCTGATATCGCAGCGTGTGCTGAGCCTGCTGAGCGAAAGGAAAAGCCAGAACAACCTGCAAGCAAAAAGCTTGAGGGCGAGAACTTGAACGACATCACCAGATCGCAGCAGGACGCACCTGCATTCGAGTGGCCGGCTAGAGCTTTTTCCAGAAAGTTAGGCTTGCAATTCAGAACACCCGATTCACTTGCGAGCGAAAAACCTTTCTGTGGCGATTCCGATAAAGATAACGCAAAGACGTTTGTGAGCCAGCTTCCGAAAATATTAGTTACTTTTGACCCGGACGACAATACATTTGAGGAGTTTTTGAACGAAAAAACGTCCTGGCCAGGTGCGAGTGACACTGGAGTTACGACTAATGCATCATTTGGCGAGCTTTCAGGAACTGTGGTGTCTACGGAAACGAGTGCGCCATGTGAAACACCGGAAGTGTCTGCAAGTGAATCACATGCGAACCAAAACATTACGAAAGCAGAACTCAACATGTTTGAACCAGGTGCATCGGTAAGCGAGCCACCGGAGACTGCAGCGTTAAATGAAGCCAGCGTACAAAGTACAGCATCTGGTGAATCGTCACGTGAGAAAACTCGGGACCATATTAATGATAACTGGAACGCCACTACGGAGAGAGATATATCGGTGAGAGTGCTGTCAGAGATCGTCACTACCTCCAATGAAGCTGTCACTACAAGTGAGAGTCCTGAAGAGTCTGCAAGCGAAGAAGCTACGCCCCAGGATATCACTGACGATGCTTCCGAAGTGAAGGAAGAGATTGAAGCAAGCGAACTTTCAGAAGTCACAATGACTGATGACTCGAGCTTGCAAAATACA
This sequence comes from Rhipicephalus annulatus, assembly GCA_013436015.1. Lineage (NCBI taxonomy): Eukaryota > Metazoa > Arthropoda > Arachnida > Ixodida > Ixodidae > Rhipicephalus > Rhipicephalus annulatus. The sequence goes on along the minus strand of WOVY01001445.1, from coordinate 511,742 downwards.
CCTGGGAACGAGGAATGTGAAGAAATAACAAAAGAAAGCAGCGGTGACAATGGCGTCATTAAAGCGAAGGTAGAAACGTCGAACCAGTTGCCAGGTATCACAGTATTGGATGAAGAATGCGTGAAAGAGAACCCAAGTGAAGACAGTAGGAGCGGAGAGCCTGTCAACAACGACACCAGTAACAAACAAATTGACAATTTGGACACAAAGACTTCTGAAAGTGAATCGGCAAATGTTGCAGTTGGTATTGAAGTGACCATACAGAGTGAGACAACAAAAAATCTTACTGGTGGAGAAGTTGTGCGACAAAGCGTCCATGATGATAACGTTAAAGTGGAGAAACAGATGTCATCAAACGTGCTACGAAATTTCACAGAGCCTGATAACTATAGCGTGCAAACGGAAACATCTAAAAACCTTGCAACTTTTATTATTGAGAACGAGGACCTCAATGGTGTTGCAGCTACAGAAGCCAAATCAGAGACTGCAGATACGGGGTCGTCAGATATCCTGCCACCAAACGAAGATTCAGCGCTGGATATGGCGGCCAAAAAATCTGCGAGCGAAGAAAATTTACCAAAGACTAAGAGAGATGTTGAAATCACAACAATCAAGGAGAATATGCCAATAAGCAGAGTGCCAGAGATCAGTACGCCTAGCGAACCCATCTTTCTAAGTAAATCACCTCCCGAGCTGACAAGTCATGTTGGTGCCAACGAAAGCATCATTATTCAGGAAATCACTTATGTGAATGCAGGTACATCCGCAAAAGAGACGCCAGAGGTCGCAACGCCAAATGAAGCGAGTGTGAAAATCGGAGTAACAGAACAACTTACGAGCAAGGAAAATTCACACCGAATGAGTGTCGATAACGAACACATCAAAACAAAGCTCAAGACATCAGCAAGTTTCTTGCCAGAGATCTCAGAGTCTGATAATAAGAAAGTACAAACGCCTGACGAGCTGCCTAGTGAAAAAACTGCAACCGGAGTGGCCACAGAAACCTCGGCACAGAGGCTTTTGGAACGAGATGAAACGATGAAAGGCCCTACGTCTGATGACCCCAACGAGAGTCACTCTGAAGTCGTCGAGGCTTGCCTTGAAATCGAAACACAAAAGGATAAAAATGAGGGTATCGTCGCGGATGGTGTCGCTGCACGAGAACAAGTGGAACCTGTTAGAGAGTGTACAAGAGTGAAAAGCGACATCGCGGAGAGGTTCGCAAACGCAGACTCGTGCGATGAACTTGATGAAGACAATGAGACAGCCAGCACAGGCGCAGAGAGCATGCAAAGCGATACAATAGAACTGGTGCGCTCTGATGATGCGGTGCATAGCGACAGCATCGAAGAGATTGACAAGGCCTTTAAAGACATCACTGGAGGCAGCCTTGAAGACACTACAAATGAATACGTACAAACGAATGACTCGCGGGATGTACAGGTGCTGAACGAAAAGCGGGACAACAACCGAGAAGAAACTATGGGAATAGATGCACATGACATGTCAGCAGAGCTGTTATCCCTCGATGATTTCGCTGAGGATACGAAGACGCCTAGTCGACAAACGAGCACTTCAGGAGGTTGTGTGCAGGAGACGGTCGCTGACAAGTTCCGTGAAGCCTCCGAGGATCACCACACAACTGAGCTTGCAAAATGTAGCGAAGCCGTTTCAAATAGCTTTCTTGAGGGGGCAGATGGCGGCACCTCGGAGGCTCCCAGTAAGGGTGGGTACGCGCACACGCGAGCGCCTGAAATAAGTTCATCCGAAGCAACAGAAGGTCGCGTTATTACAGCTGAACAATTTGAAACCAAAGAACTCGCTAACGTCATTGACGAATTTGAAGTTCCTGCGAGACTGAAAACTACTCGGTCAGAAGCAGAGAAAGGGGACGTGTTCTCCCCTGAAATTTTCACATTTGAAAACACCGTCAAAGCCTCAAAGCCCAGCACGGCTGAAGCGTTCAATTTATCTATTGCAAGTCGTTCACTGAACTATCGTATTGCGCAAGAAACCAAGGACGACAGGTCGTCATTACTGGCGTATGCGGAGGAGGTTGTGTCGACCGTTCTGTCAATGTGCGTAACATATCTGGAAGAAAATGACCAGGAATGGAGGACACCAGAGCTGGCGGGAAATAATTATTACGAATTTAACACTGGCTCGGAAAGCACTTCTAAACAGAAGGAGAAATCTGTAAAAACTACTTTGGGGGATCATGACAGAGAGCGTGGAACGTCTTTTGCACATTCGGATCACGCAAACCAAGGGTCCCCTGGTGGCGACGCCTTCGAGTCGATTGTTTCGAGACAATCTGTCTTTGAGGAGGCGGTACCACTGGGTGACCTTGACACAAATTGTGACCCGAACCAGGCAACGCCAATTATTTCAGTTCTAGGAGAAAAGGCAGAGGGTCCAGACGAGTTGCTCAGTTCTACACCCATGAGTGAGGTGGAAAACGAAGCAGTCGGCGCGGCACCTATTGATGAAACGGCAACAATCTGCAAAATGACAGAGAATGCTGAAATCGGTGTTCCACTGAACAGCTCAGAAGACGCGGGTCTGTCGCAAGTAACCGAGGAGCAGCACGATGGCGATGCCAGTGACCACACAGTGAGTGTATCCGAAGCGTTAACTGCAGACGCTGGATCGAGTGAGAATCAGAGTTTCACTTACGGAAGGAATAGGAATCCACTTCCAGACCAAGTTGCAGGGCAGTCCGACAAATCAGAGAAGATGCGGAGGGAAGAAGAAAAACCAGTGGCAGCAGGGGTAGTCGATGCAGCCAGCTGTGAAAGACCCAAAGAAGTGTCAGAGACACGGCTACATTCCGTCGAGAGTTGGAACAAGGACGAGAGCAAAGAACCTGAGCACAGAATTGTTATGATGGAACATTTAAAATATCAAGAAAGTCAGCTGAACGAATCCTTGTTTACGGAAAGTACAGCCCGTCTCATTGAAAAGAGCTCCGGACGTTCACCATCCGAGATCAAGGCACGGAGCGGTGATCAAGATGAAGAAACGGAAGAGGCCGAGCACGAAACGTCAGCCAACAGTTTTAGCGAGGCTTCCTTGACAACAGTTTCTGTGAAAACAGAAGATCCGGGAGAACGCTTGTCGGAGTATTCCACGACAGCTAGTGAGCAGGAATCAGACACTGTTCCAGCCGACGAAGTAAACAAAGACAACTCCGGTGCTTCGAACATATGGGAGGTTGATCTGGAGAATGTACCGAATAACCAATTTAATGAAACACGTTCACTGAGTACACAACACACTGTGGCCGGCTCGAATAACAACACTGAAGAAGGTCACCAAGAAGCTGGAAATCAGTCAGAAACCTTTCAAGAACCAACAGGGCAATTCGTCATTCCCCGTAATGCAGAAGGTGGCCATGAGGAATGCGATATCAGGGAAGAAGCTAAGAAAACCATTGTGCCTGACAGCCTCGACATGTCTTCGCAACAAAAGTGTACGCAAGTGACTTCTAATAACGAAGAAAACAAGACAAGCGAACTTTGTATTCATACAAACTATTACGGCTCCGTGAGGCAAAACGAAAGATATATTTTCAAGAACGAAAGTGTAACGGCAGTCGACAACGACACGGAGAGTTTTGGTGCTCTGAGCACTGTGTACGAAAGCTCGCTGGAGTACGTTAGGTCTCACACTGACGAACACATTAGTGATAGCGAATTCAGCACGACTGTAAGTGGCGATTATGGCACTGTTTGTGAAGCAACGAATTCAAAGACAGTTTCCTTCAAACGTAGCACGGAAATCGGTGATGTGTTCAAAATAGACAAACAGAGCGACGAGCAAAAGACCCAACAGAACTTCAAGGAATCAGTGCACTTTCTATCCAATGCTGGCGGTGAAAACGAAAGTGTTCGGGACGTCGCAAAGCCGATGAATGACCCAGCAGTAGCCCCGGCCTTCAACCATGAAAAACCAGCTGATCCGATAGGCAAACATGTTGACAGCAATTATTTGATTGCTAATGAAATACAGATAGATACCCAAAAGAAAAAAGAGACGAATGTTTCAGAGGCCTCCCACGGCTGGGCAAATACAGGGGAAGCCAGCAAAAATAACGCCGCAGTGATTAAAGATATGGGCGTTCCACTTCGATCGCGAGAAGTGGGCGAAAAACAAGACATTCTGCAGTCTAACAGTTGTCGATATATAACCAAAGATACTTCAGATGAAAAGGCACCACGTGGTCTCAGAACTAGAAGCCTGGATGAGGAGTACACGGAAAGACATGAAAAGGAGCAGCATGGTCTCAAAGCAAGAAGCTTGGACGAGAACATAAAGCAATACGCTACTGCAATCAGGGATGACAGCACGGATAGTGTCATTCCGGAAGTACACAAAACTAATATTGCAAACTCTCACGAGTCGCTGCAGAAACATTGTATGGCACCGGAACAAGATGAAGTTGCAACCATGTACTTCTCCGACGAAGACGATCGTTCTCTAGAAGACATGAGAGCGCATGAGGTCGTCGTTTCTGTGGACGTGCATGAAGTACCAGTACTTCATAACTGGGATGACATAGAAAGTGCTGAAGCTGCGAAGGAAGATGCACGTGGGAAAACCTTCTTAAACAGTCGTTCTGTAGTAACTACTACAGTGGTAGCCAACAGAGAAGACAAAATTGGCACTGAAGAAACAAATACTACTAAGCAGAATGTAGAAGTTCAAGGGCAAAAACCTGAAGTTGGTGCCAACGACCCCAGTGCGATGGCCACTCCAGACCAAGTTAAGAATTCGAATGCTGAAGGCTTATCTGGTGAACTACAGCGGACCATCGGAGCCATAAAAACGGCAGTGATGGTGCACGATGAAACGAATTTGGAAGCTCTGGAATGCAGTGAAGACCTTCTGCAAAGTGTGGCCACAGAGGCAGACTTTCCTAGTGACATTTATGAGAACGCTGATGATGACACTGACGGTGGGATTGGCGACACCAACGGTGAACAACCAGCAACGGGCCTACGAGCAGTGTCGGATGATGTTTTGATAACGCACAAAGATCTGCGAGTATCCACTGAAAAGCACGATTGCCTTGACCAAGTGGATGCATCGAAGGAAGTTAAACAGCGCGGTGAGGACACAGAAGAACAGCGCAAGAGTTCGTCCACTGACACTGTCGAAGGCATGATAGTGCCTGACCACATTCGAAGCCCATCTAACAAGTCAAGCACCGAAAGTGAATCAATGTCACAAGAACAAGACATTGTGTCAAACGGTGGTTTGAAATATGCCGTAGAAGATTTTAATAGGTTGATTTCGTCAGATGGTAACGACATTCAGACTTCCAAGAAGAAAGGAGATGAGAAGAGTAGAATTCACGATGCAGCCGATGATAACGTTGATGCCGAAGCTGGTGAAGCTGAAGGGGGTGAAAAAGATGGGGAGCATAAGGCAGCCGATGACAAAGAAGGCCGCAAGGCCGACAAAGACGATCAAGAGGACAGCCTGAAGACGGATTCTGGCGAGAGCTTCGACCTTTCGGCAGCGGGCGCCGGAGACATTGATAGCGTATCACGAAAGGTAAAAGAGAATACAACCCACAATGTCACTGAAGCCGTCGAACAGTCCGAACGAACCGAAGGTGGAGCCACCGGAGACCGAGTCCGATCAACCAGAATCATCCAGAAGACCATTAAGCGTACCGAATCTACTCGAACTGTGCGTAAAACGCGTTCTTTCTTGCCATACACGAAGTGGATCAGGGGTGAGACTCGCCAACAAGATCGACAGGAGACGCGGAATGAGGACGACGCCATGAAACCCGTAGAAGAGGCGCTCGTAGTGCCTTACCAATCCTTTCCTGCGATGTCAATTCCTCGGATGGGCCTTTGCCCGATGCCCGAGTCGTCTCCCGGCAACGTATGCAGCGTAGCTGTCCAGGCGTTCCCGAGCGTCGTCGATCAAGGGGTGCAGGTCGAGTTTGATGAGCCCGACTGCATCACCAGGCTTGTAGAGCTCCAAATCGTAAGTGTATTGTGACATTCTACATTGTATTTGAAGCGATTAGAGGTTGTGAAGAAGAAGAAGAGAGAGAAAGTGTGCATTAGAGCAAGGGAGAGAGCCAATCTGAGCAAGTATATTTTGGCTGCAAATGCTTCCCTCAAAGCAAGCGACTTTAAATAATTTCTTCATGGATAACGAAGGCATCAGCACCTGTTCTTCAATCTCACAGTAACTGCATCAGCCAAACTCGGATTACTTCTAGAGGTTTAACAATAGATGAGGCAATCAACATTTTGTGGCTTTGTTTTGCGGTCATGCATTCTATAAGTTGATGGTTGCGCAGTGAACATTTTAGCACAGCAGCATTGTCTCGCTGTTTCATGTCCGGATGACATGCCTCGAGTCGCAAGGGCGTTTTATAGCATGCCCCAGTCGACAACAATCTTGGGTAAACTACTCGCACTCATAGCCAACACTCAGATGGTCGAGCTTAGGTTATTCGATGTGACTGTGCATCTTGCGTTTAGTGACTTGCCAGCGTATATATAGTGGCGTAACGCTTGATTGAGCGCCATGCTGTACGGGGCCTGCTGTTGCTGTCGACACTAAAATAATGTTCGGATTTGTATTCTCGCCTGCATATGTAACAGAAATCTACTGCTGTGCTTCTCAGGCCATGAACGAGCAAGAGGAGGTCCGTCGTCAAGACATGAAGGCTGCCTGTGAACTTGTCGAAAAACTAGAAGCGATGCAGCTTTCTGAGTCGCTCATGAGGACACAGGTAAGCTCAGAAAGTGGTGCGGAAGTTTCCGCGTGCTTGTGTGCATTTCTGTCTGATTGGATTTGGAGAGAGAGAAAGAGAACAACAAAATTCGACCGGGCTGTTAAAGTACAGGTAACGCAGGCAGGCAGGTATAAGTCCTGGTTTCACGTAGGGCCGTACCAGATTTTTTTTTGCGGGAGGTGTTTATTCGTAGAACGGCTAACTTGTGGCAGCTGGTGGTAGATGTAAACACGTGTAAATACTTTACTATTACGCGAAAAGTTAAAGCATAAAAAATTTCGGGGTAGATCAAAACCTCCTGAAACCCCTCTCCCTTACAATGATTCCGTCTGTACGTGAAATCAGGGCAACAGTGATGTGGCCCTGGTTTCTCGTACAGACGGACTCGTTGGCTGTGATGTTTCTCTGCCAAGCAGGAGAGCATGTGCTTGTTTCATGGCAACCGCATTTCAGTGTGGTTAAAATGCTGAAGCGCTCAGAGAGAAAGAGAGAGAGAACACAAGAAGAGGAAAGGCAGGCAGGTTAGCGTTCGGTTTGCTACCCTGCTCCGGGGATAAGGGAATGGAAATGAAGAAGAGAAATACAGAGGGAGAGTACAAGGAGAGCACGTACGGAGTAAATTCAGTCAGTCACTGAGGCCAGAGCTGCTCTGACAAATATGACTGCATCGTTCAGACATGCGACTGGGAAATTGCGGTCTTGGAGAGGGTCGTGGCTGATGCGTGGGGACTAGTAAAACGCTGAAAACACTGGATTGAAAACCTCCAGCAGTTTCGTGGCAGTTTGGGCTGTCGGAGTATTTAGCTTATTCGAAATCATAAATATGGTGTCCTGGAGAGATTGTGGCGTCGCAGGGATGTATTTCCTGGTCTTTTTAGGACAATAAAAACCAACCAACTGGTCACATCAATTTCCAAGTTGTCGACTGCGCGGTGCCTCGTAAACAACATCATGACTTGGCATGAAAGACCCCCCCCGCCCCCCCCCCCCGAGACCAAATTTGTAAAAATATTTGGCAGATCACGTACTGTGGGAATCGACGACGTGCGAAGAATGCGGAGCGAAGGGGACCGTGTTGTAATTTTTTTTTACTGAGCGACACGTTATGAAATAACGATAAATATGTGCACAAGTGTTGCACGCACAGACATATGTTGAACAGTTGTAGGTGTTTATATAACAAGTTGTTCGCACTTGCGCAGTGATGCGAACAGGAACACGAGTATTAGCAACACCAGAAGCGGTAAGCGGATATGAAGCGCCTTGTGCTCGCGAGAATGGTAGCCCTGGACCCTGCTCATGAATCAACTTCAGTGGATGGCACCTAGCCACAGTGGACGTCAACTCGACTTACCGGCTTTATTATAGGCGTACATATGTGACGTCTATAAAATTAGATATCCCGCTCTGCAACCACAATTCACGCCTCACGAACATTAGTGTCGTTTTGAAAAATAGTTCCGACACCTGGCATGACTCTGTGGTAGAATGTTTCATTGCCACGCAGAATGCTGTGGCGGGTGGAAATGATGGGGCCCTGACATTTATTCTTTGCAATCTTCGGGTCATCGGTTCCGATGTGAGCTTTTTCTTGACGCTCTCGTGTTAAATTACCCATGTGTGTTCTCGTCAGTCCTGGGTAGATACTTAGCGTGAATCACTTGCAGCGCCCCGCCGTGGTGGTCCAGTGGCTAAAGTACTCGGCTGCTGACCCGCACGTCGCGGGATCGAATCCCGGCTGCGGCGGCTGCATTTTTCGATGGAGGCCGAAATGCTGTAGGCCCGTGTGCTTACATTTAGGTGCACGTTACAGAACCCTGGGTGGTCGAAATTTCCGGAGCCCTCGACTACTGCGTCTCTCATAATCATATGGTGGTTTTGGGACGTTAAACGCCACATATCAATCAATGATTTGTTTCTCATACCCGCATACCAGTGGCACATACCCGCCCGCGGGTATATGGCACTGTTTGGCTGAAAGTGTTCACGATGTATGCGATGGGATTGTGGCATTATTCATGTCTTAACCAGTACGTCACATTCCTGAAGTCATCACTCACACTCATACTAATTTTAGTTCATGGCAAGCTAAGAGGGTGATGACGAGAACACCCAGACAAGAAAGGATAGATAGATAGATAGATAGATAGATAGATAGATAGATAGATAGATAGATAGATAGATAGATAGATAGATAGATAGATAGATAGATAGACAGACGGACAGACGGACAGACGGACAGACGGACGGACAGACAGACAGACAGACAGACAGACAGACAGACAGATAGACAGACAGATAGATAGATCGATCGTAAGACAGACAGATAGATAGATCGATCGATAGATAGATAGATCGATCGATCGATAGATAGATAGATCGATAGATAGATAGATAGATCGATAGATAGATCGATAGATCGATAGATAGATCGATAGATAGATCGATAGATCGATAGATAGATAGATAGATAGATAGATCGATAGATAGATAGATCGATAGATAGATAGATCGATAGATAGATCGATCGATAGATAGATAGATCGATCGATAGATAGATCGATCGATAGATAGATCGATCGATAGATAGATAGATCGATAGATAGATAGATCGATAGATCGATCGATAGATAGATAGATAGATAGATAGATCGATAGATAGATAGATAGATAGATAGATAGATAGATAGATAGATAGATAGATAGATAGATAGATCGATAGATAGATAGATAGATCGATAGATCGATAGATAGATCGATAGATCGATAGATCGATAGATAGATCGATAGATCGATAGATAGATAGATCGATAGATAGATCGATAGATAGATCGATAGATAGATCGATAGATAGATCGATAGATAGATAGATCGATAGATAGATAGATAGATCGATAGATCGATAGATAGATAGATAGATCGATAGATAGATAGATAGATAGATAGATAGATAGATAGATAGATAGATAGATAGATAGATAGATAGATAGATAGATAGATAGATAGATAGATAGATAGATGTCAAAAGTGCTTGCAGTACGCAAAGAAATGTTTCGCTGAGAATATTATGTCGTCTCTTTGTCATCGGATGGTTTGCACAGGCTAGCATGGATGATTCTGGCAAGCTGAATTAAAGGCGTACTTTGATCGTGGTTACCGTGGTGATTCAAACCCTTGCACGTTGCCCATTTCCCTTCTCGTGTCTCAGCTGCGTGCCATGGACGCCGAGCGGCGGGAGCAGAGTGCTCGCGAGGCCCGCCTTCGGGACGAACTGACCGCGTGGCAGGAGACGGTGCAGCAGCAGCAGCTCCTGCTGCAGCAGCTCAAGGAGGACCTGGACGACACCGAGGACACGCTGGCCGCTCAGAGGCAGGAGGCCAACAGGCTACGGGAGCAGATGCTCGGTGCGTTTGGCGTTGCACCATAGAGAACATTTTACAGGCGCGTTACGTAATCAGATGGGGACTCCCGAAAGAGCATTGGTCCACTCGTGCGTGGGGTTTTATACTGAAGGGGTTGAGTTACGTTTCAGCGTAGTGTCTCTCCTTAAACGCCCCCCCCCCTCCCCCAGCTGGTCAACTACAAAAGAAAGCAAGTGCCGCAATGGATGCGAAAATGAAAATGACGCGATAGCTTGTCATGAATGCCTGGCGTTGGTCCCCGGCTTTCCAGGACCAAGGCGGGAAGTAAACAACTCTTTCAATGCAACGTCTGGAATCCTTGGTCAACATTACTGTAGCTTCAACCTTGTAAATTGACAAAATATCTCAAAGGTCCGACAGAGGAAACGTATGGAGCAGAATTATTGTCCCTTTTTAGTCTATAAGGTCCCTTACCACCCCGCACATGCCCATGGGTCCATTGTTTTGCAAGCAAACAGCTCTCGAGTATATTCATCAGGCTAGTCGGGAGTAAAGGTGGGTTCTCAAGTTATAGAGGCGCCCCTCCGTAAGTTATAGAAAAAGAGACGCTTGCCATGTTCGTAGTGCCGATAACTGTGCTTATTTTATGGTTGGTACAGAAGAAAATACGTTTTGTACTTGTGACCACCTGCATCTGAACATTGCCGACAAATTATTGGGGGGTTCTGTTCTACAGCACAAGTGGCGTTCGTCATTTTATATTTTCGTGCTCACGTAATGACTGTAGTGAACACCGGATGCCTACCGACGTCATTTCGTGCCTAGGCAAGACGAACAGAGAATGTCGTGCAAGTAGCGGTAGCTGCATGAACACTGTGCGTCTGCTGTTAACACTTCGGTAGTTGAAAATGCACGAACTGACGCGTTCACATTATGCTCACGTGTCATTTCCGCAGCATGGACGCGCCCATAACGGGGCTCTCTATGTACCAACTCACTCTGTTCATCACTCTCTCTCACACGCCGTGTCTAGGAGGTTAACGGCACAGGACGGGTGGGCAGGCCCACGATTGCCGTTGAGTGGATATTCGAAGGAGCCAGAATTCCAGCTAAAAGTAGCCAAAGTAGCCACACCGTTGTTATTTGTCTCTCTAAAAAACCAAACAGAACAGTAGCAGTATCATGAGCGCAATTGTTATCATTAAACAACGGATAATAAGGTTTTGAATACTCAAGATCAAAGAAATAAACGCACAGTGCCTTCCCCCCCCTAGTTTGATTTTCAAGTCACGAATAGGTTAATAAATTATAATAAATGCAGTGCACTTGCCTATAGTTTATATGTAATAGGTAGATTTCTTGCGAGATACAGGGCGATATTGGAATATCCCAGACAACAAAACAGTAAGAACCTTAAACGCTGGAACAGTTTTTCCTTGAAGATGCAAACCGAATTTTATTAGTGGTGCTTACATAACAGCGTTTCAACTTTAGACAGTGAAATCTGATTGGAGCTTGACAGGCCAGCTTCAATTCGTTGTGGACCTCTGTTTTTGTCAAGTTGACATTAGAACACGCGCTGCGCATCCGGAACTTGCACGTCGCGCCAGCATGAGTGGCGGGTAGTGTGATAAGCTTGTCAGCCACGCATGCGCCAACATACACGCAACTTCATCCTCAAGCAACTTCATACTCAAGCAACTTCATCCTCAAGCAACTTCATCCTCAAGCAACTTCATACTCAAGCAACTTCATCCTCAAGCAACTTCATCCTCAAGCAACTTCAACCTCAAACAACTTCATCGTCAAGCAACTTCATGACTCGGTCTTTGCACGCCTGCGGCGAGTTGCTTTGGTGCCTTTATTCTGCCGGTGTATAGACAAGGACGCCACGCAGGTTGTTTGACAGGACAAAAACAATATGCTTAGAAGGAGGGTACATTACCCGCAAATAAGTAAAGCATTGGCTACTTTACGACGCAAAGCAGGAATTTTAGATGCCAGGCGGGGTCGTCAATTAGTCAGCTTGGTGCAAAGTAGCCACCAACAGCAAGGCAGCAAGACAGTACCCATGTTTTCAGTAATCCATCGTTCAGTACGGAAGGTGCCTTGAGATCACATCAGGAGAGGCGCTGGAGAATGAGGCAGCACAATATGCATGCTTTTTTTTTCGGTGGGTGATGTGCTCGACAGCGTTGCGACAGCTGTAGTGTGCACGGTCGTCAAGGGGGGTACTTTCGCGCTGCAGCCCGGATTCATTATTTTCTGTTTTCACGCAATGAACTGGCTGAAGACGTATGTACGAACTTCTTCGATGCTATATTCACGGACAATTTTTCCTGGCAATGAAGTGGAGGCTACAGAGCCAAATCGCGTGTGGCCTGCCACTACTAAATGTAGTCACGCAACTGCATCCGATTTCTCTGAGTGGGATATCAGAAATGTGCCCTTTATTTATGAGAAATGAACCTTAAATGCATTGCTGATTCCAAGAAGCGACTACTTTTCATAGCGATACAATACGCGTGCCAAACCGTACTACTGCGCGTGGTGGTACATAGGTAGAAGCTCCGCGTCCCTAGCTGTCCCTTCATTGCCGACGAAAGTTGTCCGTGAGTAGAGTACTTGTGTATAGACGTAATAGCGTCCAAGAAGCATTTCAGTGCTAGTATATGCAGACGTGCAATCTGCTTTCAATAGTTCTCCAGGAAAGCTGCGACAGTAGTCTCCTCATGGTCGATGTCCTCGGGAGGGCTGACAAGGAGGTCCAGACACCTGACGGCGGCGAGCAATCTTTGTCCAGCTCGTCTCCTTACAAGGGAATCAGGTACGGTGTGGCTTGATGTGACGTGTACTGAGTTGCGCGCCGTACCTTTTCCAAACTATGCTTTTAATACGACTGACCACACTTTTTTTTGGGGGGGAGGGAAATAAGGGACCATTTTTTTCTTTTACGAATGCGAGATTTTATGTTTTCATCGCACTAGATTAGAAACTTCGTGCACTTGTAGTTGCAGAATCGGTGTCGGACAATGCCAAACCTTCCTGCAATTTGTGTTTCCTCGCCGTTTGGGAAAGTACAGTTTGACTTGGAAGAACTGGTCAGCGGGCTCTTCCGAACAGGACAGCCAGAAAGGTATAACTGAATCATGATCCCGAACAAAGACGGGGAGAGAACCCAATCACTTGCAATTCGAAGCTGGCATTTCAGTGCCTCTATTGCAAATCACATATTCTGACGTTTAATTTATTTATCCCTCTCTCCCTCTTGGTGCTCGTGCAGGCTGGAAAACTCGTCGCCGGTGTACCTGGACCAGCTGAGCCAGCACCGGCGACTGTCGGCCCTGGTGAGCTCACAGCTAGAGGCAACCGCCAACAGGATCGCCCAGCTGCGTAGGGAGGCCGCCGTCAACCGACCCAGGGGATCGACGATCGACGACTACGTCCAGGACTTGGCTGTACGCACACCCGATGACCTCACTCGACGCCCCGAAGCGTCACCGTCTGAAAGCGCTAGCGGAACCTAACAAGCATTACCCCTTTAGATGCCGCACTCTAGATTTGTGGTCGATTGGAGATTCCGTACTGGAAACCTTATGTACAGCACGCCTAGATGCATCGAATTGAACGAGAGATATGGTTAAGTTAGCATCATGCTATACTGTACGTGATCGGCTTTGTTTTTTTGTTGTTTTTAGTCGTAACCGGAAGTATGATCTAGCGATAAAAAACGAGTGTTTGAACTTGAGGATGCCAAACATTATTCATGGCCGATGCCGGTGTCACAAAGCGGTAATGTAATAATCAGCTATGGCCTATAGAGTGCAATAGACACGATAGAGCGATTGTTCCGGAAGTTATAAGGTGGCGTTTCTAGAGTACCTGTAACACAAATCTGAATGCGTACAATATATGCCTACGAAACGGCAAAATAGTAGCTTCAAAGGTAAATGAATGATATGGCTAAAGAGTTGACAGTTTGGAATCGAGGAATGAGTTTGCAATCACGCACTTGTTTGCGTGACGAAGTTTGGCCTACGCATTTGCCCGTGTCGTTGGCGAAAAATGGTGCAGCACTCTTGCGAAAACGATGCTCCCTTTTACGGTTGCGATAGCTGTGGCCAAATTGAGCGTTAAAACGAATTTATTACGACAAAAAAAAAGAAGAAACGCGCAAAATGGAACGGGGTGCCAGCTTTTTCTGTTTAACTTTCTTGCTCAGCTGCTAGCTTCGGAAAGGTGTGACATTTATTCAATGAAAAGCAGCGGTGGCGAACGCAAATGAAACGTCACTTCTTTTTGTTCAAATGTTCTTGGGGTACTCGACTTGAAAACATAGGGTTATCTAACCTGGAGCAGTCGCTGCGCCTCCTGTTGAGCTATCTCTGCGGTATATATTAACACCCAGGGTAATTAATAGCTGACTGAGATATGATATGATCCGTAAGTGTTTGAAACATCAGTGTGGACTGACTAGCAGGCTGAGTGATTGCACAGGGCCGACACAACGGGTCACCAATCTGGTCCTCGGCCGTTCTGTCCCACGGCTTTCGTATGAGAGGTTGCGTGATGACGCCAGAATACTTTTATAGGCCGGCGAACCCTCCGGCATTCGCCCTCGTCATGAAATAGTTACGTTGGGTTTAATGGCGAAAAAGCGACAGAGGCTATAGGCTGTGCCAACCACGGTCCTCGTAAAAGAGCTTCTACCTGTAAATCGTAGCCATCAACCCATCAACAAGAACCCGTTGCCATAAGGAGTCCAGATGACATTCAGTTCCTAGAGAAGACTTATCTTCTCGTGCTATTTATTGCCTGTCACAACTGAGTTGCGTCTTTATTGTTACGACTGTTTATGGCGTTTATTGGTTCCCACGCCGGCGCAAGTGTGTTTCTGTGCATATCTAGATATAAACACTTGATTGGGCCACGTGATGCTGTTTATAATGGTGAGAACCGGGACAACCGCATTGATGAACCATAATGCGAACCATAGTGGTGAAGTAGATAATTTATAGTCTAAATTTTTATTATTGAGAATTAATATAACGAAAAAAATGCGGTATCAAGTTTTCTTTCTCCGATTGAGAGTTATGCGGGTTCATTGTCATCAAATACCCGCGGGAGTTTACCTTACTAAATAAATGAGCTACTTTTACTTGTTTTTCGAAGTGTCGTATTATCCTTATCAGTCGTACGAAACGCATGTTTTCACAGTGAGAGCACAACAGGTGCTGTTTGTTTCAGCGTTATGCGTGAAGATTCTCGACTTCACCATGCTTATTTTTTGCCCCCGTGTGAATATACTGGGGAGCGTGGGCCGGTGTAAAACGCCCGCCGCACATCGATCTTCGGGTCGAGGATAAAAAGTGAGCGATCACAGACATAGGCTTGCGCACAAGGCGGGCAGAGGGGAAAGGGAGCTGCCCCCTCCTGTTCACCAATGAAAGGGGGGGGTGAAAAATCTGCTCCGCACATGGACTAAGTAGGGGGAGCACTGCGATCAACCTCCCCATCCCCCTTCCTCCTGGTGGAGGATCCTGCACACCCCTATCATCACAAACACACACTTCTAATGGGACATGTAGGCGCGTTGTTCTTTTTGTTTTTGATTTATTTATCAAATGAAGAACTTATGAATGTAGAATTGGCCGCGAACGTACGTGTGTTTTTTTAAAGAAAATTCGTATGTATGCCGAAATATATTGAGATCGACCCTAATCCTTGATATAGCTCTCTGTTAGTGACACGTAGGCGTTCCTTAGTGTGGTCTATTCCTTGGATTAACTTTGTGCTTCACGCTGTCGAAGCTGATTTCAGAGGCTGCGTAGCGGAAACAACGTGGTTGAGAACTCTTCCGCCAGGTGCCACAACGATGCCGCACGGGGATCACAGGAACAGACACGTCTGTTTCAATGAGCTTGTTTGGTTATTTCTAATTATCGTTGCGGCTAGCTCATCTCAAGTAAGCTTATGGTCCGATAACCTCTGCATCAAATATAGCTATCAAGTTGAAGCAGAACGGTAGGTTTTTCGACAGTAGTATATTTTGCATGATTTGATTTTTTGATTTTTTAAAACCGTAAGCTTTCGACTGAAAAAGAAAAGAAACCCACCGCGTGTTACGATATTGTTTAATTCAAATTCTGAGGTCAGCTCCGTGTTGGGCAAGACCAACTGTGTTTGAAGTTCTGGCTTTGCGCGAGGTATTGATTTCCCCGTAAATTATAATTATTTTGAAGCAGCACTACACATGCAACGCCATAATTCGTTTTTCTTCGTATAAGCGAAGTATTCATTGATATCTGGGTTTGAACGTACGAAAACCACCATAAGATTCTGAGAGACGTTGTAGTGAAGGGACACGGAAATTTCGACCTGGTGGGGTTCTTTCACGGGCACCCAAATCCCAGCACATGGGCCTACAGCATTTTCGTTTACATCGAAAATGCAGTCACCGCAGCCAGGATCAAATTCCGTGACCAGCGGGTCAGCAGCCGAGTACCTTGTACCTTGTAACGTATGTAGAGTTTCATTACAGTGATCATTTAACGAAAGGCATTGCCTCAACCAGTGTGGTTAACCGAAAGCGGTCGTCTTGCATCGGTCGCCTCTGGCCGTGCTCTGAGAAGAACGCGAGTTATGGATTAGCGTCTTCGCTAAACCAACTAATAATGTTCGCGGCTCTTGATTTCGTACTTTCCGGAGACATTTGAAGAGGAAAATCTCCACTCAAAGTTGATATTTCACTACTAAACTAGTTTTTTGTCTTTGCGTACCGTTTGTGGGCAACATTTGCCTGTAAGGGTCACGTTAATGTCTGTCGCCACGCCAGTGAGTGAAAGCAGATTGAAAGATGCCACCGCTGTGAAACAGATATCTGCCACTGTAAGAAGTAGTCATCTTAAAATCCTCAACTTATAAAACATCACAAAAGAGGGCTCCAAATGCGTTGCTGTAGTTACGAAAAGATAACCTGCATGAACGGCCTTAGCGTGCTGACAAGCGTCAAGGTCAACACTGTTTTTTTAGAACGCTGGAGTGTCGTGCCTGGGGCTGGACGGTGTGTTTTAGGTGATCAAAGGAGGCGGTCGCATCCCTCTTTCGCATGCCTATGGCTTCAACATGGAGAACTGTATAAACCAGAAAAATTTAGGCAATGTAAAAACTTCTCGCTCAAGACGCGACGGTCGCGGGATCCGGCTTCTGAAGCCGCTGTAGACGCTGGAGAACGCTACGAAGACAGTGGTCGACGCCATATTCCACCCGAGGAGAACGTTCTTGGGAAATATAAGCGTTTTCGGATGGCTTAGATAACTACAAAGAGGTTAAATGAAATCTCATTGGACAACTTCCAAAAGATATACAGCTCTCATATATAATCTATTCATTTTATTTTTATATCTTCTAGACGCTTGCTTAAAGGGTAAAGTGAAAACTTGATTTGTTACTTTGCAGTATACCTTGTTGTGTGGATTACAATAAATATATCTTGGTTAGGCTGCCGAACTATGAAACATAACCAGATCCAGTGCGGAGGCTATTTGGTATGATTAAAAACGTATGACATACGTTAGATCCCAGTAGTATAGTACCTAGTGCGCTAAATCGTTTACGTTTTTTCTAAGTTTTCCTTGCTCAGTGCTCTATATACTGGCACTGGGTTTTGTGGGCGGTGTATTGCGAAGTTTTTGTGTTCTTACAAATTTTAGCGAGACGGCTCAGTGCTCTCCCATAGTTAAGTACGAAGCACTCAAAATTGTTTAAACATTTTCTCTAAACAATCGTTCTCTCGACACTATGGTCAGTTACTTAATCGGGATATGGCTATATCCTTTGGGCTATACGGCCTAGCCTTCTCGGCGTCCGTCACGTCACACAAAACCAAAACTGAGCACCTGAACGGGGCAAAACAAAGACACCTGTGTAAAAACCAACTTTATATATTGTTATGAGCGTGCTGGCGTCGCTCACACAGACACTGGGTGCGTTCGTCATGGACAGTAGGTGCGTTCCTCAGAGACACTGGATGCGTCACAAACGCGGAGCTGCACCCACAAAATGGCCAGCGCATCTATAGCGTCGAGCTGTTTCCTCGTCCACGTGTTTTGCACGTACGGTGTAAATTAAGTAGAGTACCAAGTATTCTAAAAAGTTAACTCTTTTCTAAACACCACAATTAAACGTTTTGTTTCCTTCTGGCTGCCCTTTGTCTTGCCACTGCGAGGATGCTCCGTGCCCGGCGATAACTTTAGAGACATGCTACCCAAAAGACCAGTGGGGTTTCTTATAACAATATTCGCCAATCAAGACTATAACAAATCACCTGCTGTGTACATATAGGGGATAACTTGCGCTGTCCGTCTGTCCATCCGTCCTTCCATTCGTGTGGGCGTGCGAGCGGGCCTGCGTTCATCTGTCTGTCCTTTATACTAATCGGTGACTTCAGCGTAAACATGACGGACATCAAGACCTAGATCCTCATCATCACTTCGTGGAGATTTCTGGATTTTTGAATGGTAGTTCCAGAAGGGCAGCCAAAATGCTCCAAAAGGACATCGTTTTTGGCGAGTTTGTGCTGAAATTGCTTAGGCACACTTGAGTGCGGGGCAAATTACATTTCACGCAAAAAAGGGAAGCGAGAGAAAGAGAGAGAGAGAGAGAGAGAAAAAAGAGAAGCGCCGACTACCAACCGTTTTAATGACACTCCGAGAAGTGTATAAATCAACAACAAACAAAAAACGTTTTCCGCGGCTGCGTGCACAGAAACGCCTGCGATTGTGTACCATACTTTGCGTAAATGGTCATTCTCGGCAAAAGCAGCAAATACAGTGCCAGAGAGTTGTTGGAAGACTTCAATATCATTAACATAATTCGAGCTAGTTGGTTGTTCATACCGAGGTAAAAAAAACAATGCGTCACTGACGTGAACGGACCACGATGAAACACAGACGCAGGCGCTTTGAGTGACATGGGCAAGATAACAAGTTATTGAGAAAGGGCATTTTTGAGGAATTCAGTGTTATATATGTGTCGCAGACTCAATCAGACCCTTTCTTTTTGATGTAGAAGCCGAGGTGAAAACAGCGCACACTGACGAGGATGGACCGAGGAAACGCAGACACATGCGCTGTGTCTGTGCAGGACACTTTTATCATTAATTGACATTACCACCCTTACGGCGGCAGCGCATGCTCAAATGTGGCCAATCTCAAGCACTGTGTACTTTGAAGATGACCCGCCATGGTGGTCTAGTAGCTAAGGCACTCGGCTGCGGACCCGCAGGTCACGGGATAGAATACCGGCCGCAGAGGTCGTATTTTCGATGGAGGGAAAAATGTTTGAGGCCCGTGTGCCCAGATTCAAGTGCACGTTCAAGTGGTCGAAATTGCCTGTTATTAATATGGTGGTTTTGAGACGTTAAACCACAGCAGTTATTATTATTCTTTGAAGACGTCCCCCGTGAAGTCTCGAGCAGGACGCATCGGCGTTCTAGATGAGTGTGTTGACCTCTGTACCCAGTTCTTCCTGTCCTTCCCATCTTTCCAGTCTTTCCCCCACCCCTTACCCTACCCTGGTGTAAGGTATAGTCAAACGGACATTTCTTTCGACTAACATCGATTCCTTTCACGCCTGTCTCTCTTTCTCTCCTCCAATCCATCTCGCGTGGTGACGCAGGAGAAGGAGGCCATCGTGCATCAGCTCCTGCTTGAGCAGCGACAGATGGACGAACTCCTGTCTGAACAGTAAGGGACTCCTGTCCAGCAGATCTGCAAACTCCACCAATGCACTGCTTCTTTGATTGACGCTTCCTTACTAAACATTCACCTTCCAGTTTACGGAACGCACTTTACTGTCGCTTCACGGAAGTCACACATCCTCTGTTTTGTCATTACTCTTGTTTTGGCTCACGCTATCACACCCACCTCGCTCATTTTTTTTCTCGTGTTATAACAGCGCACACCTGCATGCACATCCAATGTTGGCTTGTACGTGGGTGTGCATGAGAGAGAGTTTATATCACCTGCAACTCCGTGTCGGCAGTTTGGTAAGTAAAAGTGTGTCACCGTAATCTTTGGTGATGGTGGAGAAATATTTTTCTTTAAAATACTCGGCACTTGGCAACTGTACTTGCAATAGGCAGCCTATCAGTTAAAAAAAAGACACCGAATGTTACGCACCCGTCCCTTTTCTGGGTTAACGTGTCCGCCCAGAAGGCGAAGCGAGGCAAGGTGAGGAGATGTCGATGGGAAAGGAGGCCGGTTACGCTATTAAATGCGAACCATTTCTTGGCTAAATTCGGCGACTTTGAACGTATCTATCTATCTATCTATCTATCTATCTATCTATCTATCTATCTATCTATCTATCTATCTATCTATCTATCTATCTATCTATCTGTCTGTCTGTCTGTCTGTCTGTCTGTCTGTCTGTCTGTCTGTCTGTCTGTCTGTCTGTCTGTCTGTCTGTCTGTCTGTCTGTCTGTCTGTCTGTCTGTCTGTCTGTCTGTCTGTCTGTCTGTCTGTCTGTCTGTCTGTCTGTCTGTCTGTCTGTCTGTCTATCTATCTATCTATCTATCTATCTATCTATCTATCTATCTATCTATCTATCTATCTATCTATCTATCTATCTATCTATCTATCTATCTATCTATCCATCCATCCATCCATCCACCTACGACTTTTAGCTAATATGGATAGGATAGTTAAAATAGCGGATGAGTTTTACAGAGATCTGTACAGTAGCCGGGACAACCACGACGTTAATACTATAAGAACTAGCAGTAACCCAGATGACACCCCACCAGTAATGATAGAAGTCAGAAAAGCTTTGGAGAGCATGCAAAGAGGCAGAGCTGCTGGTGAGGATCAGGTAACATCAGATCTGCTGAAAGATGGAGGACAGATTGTGTTAAAACTAGCCACCCTGTTTATGAGGTGTCTCCTGACGGGAAGAGTACCAGAGTCTTAGAAAAATGCTAACATCATTTTAATACATAAGAAAGGACATGACAAGGACATGAATAATTACAGGCCGATCAGCTTGCTCTCCGTAATATACAAGCTATTTACAAAGGTTATTGCTAACAGAGTTAAGAAAACATTAGAATTCAATCAACCAAAGGAACAAGCAGGATTTCGAACAGGCTACTCAGCAATCGACCACATTCATACTATCAATCTGGTAATAGAGAAATGCTCAGAATAAAGCCAACCACAATACATAGCCTTCATTGATTGCGAGAAGGTGTTTGATTCAGTAGAAACATCAGCAGTCATGCAGACACTGCGGAATCAGGGCGTCGATGAAGCATATATAAACATCCTGGAAGAAATCTACAGGGGATCAATTGCTGCCATAGTGCTTCATAAACAAAGCAACATAATACCAATCAAGAAGGGTGTAAGGCAGGGGGATACAATCTCTCCAATGCTATTTACCGCATGCTTACAGGAGTTTTTCAGAGGCCTAGAATGGGAACAGTTAGGGATAAATGTTAATGGATAGTACCTTAGTAACCTGCGCTTCGCCGATGACATTGCATTGCTGAGTAACTCAGGGAACGAATTGCAACTAATGATTACGGATTTAGACAAGGAGAGCAGAGAGGTGGGTCTTAAAATTAATCTGCAGAAAATGAAAGTAATGTAATACAACCTCAGAAGAGAGCAGCACTTCAAGATAGATAAAAGTACACTTCAAGTTGTAAAAAACTATGTCTACTTAGGGCAGGTAATAACCGTGGAGCCGAACCACGATATGGAACCACGAGATAGGAAAAATGAATAAAATTAATAAATGCAATTAACTAGACGAATAAGACTGGGGTGGAGCACATTTGGCAAGTACTCTCAAATTATGACAGGTAGATTGCCACTATCTCTCAAGAGGAAAGTATATAACAACTGTATCTTGCCGGTACTTAGCCTACAGAGCAGAAACCTGGAGACTTACAAAGAAGGTTCAGCTTAAATTGAGGACAGTGCAGCTAGCAATGGAAAGAAAAATGGTAGGTGTAACCTTAAGAGACAAGAAGAGAGCAGAGTGGATTAGGGAACAAACGGGGGTTTAGGATATCGTAGTTGAAATCAAGAAGAGGAAATGGTCATGGGCCGGGAGTGTAGCGCGTAGACAGGATAACCACTGGTCATTAAGGGTAACTAACTGGATTCTCAGAGAAGGCAAGTGGGTTGGGGGTAGACAGAAGGTTAGGTGGGCAGATGAGATTAAGAAGTTTGCGGGTATAAATTGGCAGCAGCAAGCACAGGACCGGGATAACTGGCGGAACATGGGAGAGGCCTTTGTCCTGCAGTGTACGTAGGCAGGCTGATGATGATGATGATGATGATGATGATGATGACTTCTAGCTCTCCTGGCCGTTTGAATAATGGGATCTTTTACCAAAACTGGTATGGACTAACATGACGAGCATAAGTGACAAGTCATAGCATGAAATTGTTGTAGCGAGAGAGGGGGTATGTTAGGAGAAAAGATTGATTGAGGAGGAGATATGATTCGTATTTAAAGGTTTAAAATTACAAGACAACCACCTTCGATCAGCGTGCTTCGCACATCAATTCCCAAGGTAGGTAGGATCTGACAAATGTTTTACATAGACAGCTGTATATAGCTAGGAGAAACAAACAACCGTTTGGCGTCGGTGTTATGAGCTGTCTTCATTGGATGTGCGACCAATTGCGTCTTTCGCAATGTCGCACCCAAGCACGCGCGCCATTGGCTTCGTTGTGAGTAACATCGTCCATCCCGGCGCAGCCATGGCGCCGAGCACGAGCGCATCATTTTCTACTGAGACCTTCCGTATGTGTAAGCCAAGGACAATGCTAGAAGAGTGCGGACAGTGGAAACGTAAGAGAGCTCACATTCACCGGGCCGATGACGCAGTCCAGCCACGATAACAGGCCCGGGAAGCCGAATCTCGGCGGGAGCGGCGTACCGATGATCCGACAGCTTTCCAAGGCGCGCTAAATCGCGAACGAGAATGCGAACGCCGGTGGCGGGTGGGTCCTGCAAACCAGACCACCGAGTTAATTCGCGATGTCAAACACACCCTACAGCGCCGCCCCGAACAAGTGCCGTCACGGGCACGACCACGTCAACGTGACGATCGGGGGAGCGCGTTCGCCGGGCGAACGCCCGCTTTCGGCGGGAGTTTCTCCAGCGGCACCTTCGCATCGGCTGCGACGTCTGCTTCGACAATAACCACCGTGATTAACTAATTACGCAACCCATTTAACCACTCGTTACACTTTTCCATGACCTCGATCATGCGAGGCACAATGTGTGGCTTGTGAAATAAACACTATACGGGTGAACCCAAGCCAAACGTGTGCTAACCTCATTAAGAAGCACGAACATGTTACCAATAATTATGAAGGGCTTTAGTGCAGCGTCGAATTGAACCGATTGCTAAACGCCGGGGCCGCACGTTTCAGCTCTCGCTGGTAAACCAGTTGTACGGAGCGCTTGGGCACTGATTCTTTAACCTTTTGCTTATTGGCGCCACAAACAGGGAAGACGACAAACGCATATGAAATAGAGTGAAACTCCAGCAATAATACGTGTTTAGAAAAAATATGTACCATCTCCCCGAAGAGAACCCTGATGGGATGCGAAGCAGCAGCGGTGCGCACGGCGTTGACCCAGTTGAAACAGGCGTCGACGTGGGTTCTGGAAGAATGGTTTGATGTGGAACTCAGTGCAGCGTTTACCCTATTAAACGTTTGTTTGAAACGCAAATACACGACAGGCGGGTTGGGTTTCGAGTAAGTTTCAATAAAGTATTTGGCAAGACTTCGCAGTCATCGTTTCTTCAGAGTCGAGACGTGGGTGTTGGACCAGATCAGGCGCGTGTTTCACCATGACTACCATGGCCTTGGGATCGGTGTATACAGTGCGCGCTGAGAGGTTCCTGAAACACATTATGCAGGGAAAAGTTAATGGACGAGGTGCACTTCGCCGACGGCCGAAGGTGCACGAATTATATTAATGATGCACAGGAGATTCGTGTCCTTGGACTCCATATTCACAAACACCGCAGGGTCGAGACAACACTTCACATGCTGCGTAAGTTTTGAGAAGAGGTGGGCCACATGGTCCGCTGAGTCTCCTACAAGCGGGGAGTTCTCGAAAGTAAGGATGCGCTTCGTCTCGCACATGCTTTTGTCACTAGTCGCATATTGTATACAGCTCCGTACCGGCACTTACGGAAGCACGATGAAGATTCCTTGGAGGTCACCTTTCGCAAAATTGTCAAGAGAGCCCTAGATCTCCCGACCATTCATTCCATTGCAAAACTTCTTCCCTTGAGAGTGGTAAACACCTATCAGGAGCTCCGGGAGGCTCACCTAACAAATCAATACACGCACCTGGCGCAGACCCCGCCAGGCAGACGACTCTTAGATCGCCTACACACTCGGCATGAATTCCACACAGAGGAGCGGGTACGAGTGCTCGAACGTTAGAAATACGCGATTCATGTTCGACCCCTCCCCACCAATATGTCACGTGAGTCACACGCTGGCCGTCGAGAGGCGCGGGCTCCTGCTCTCCGGTGCCGATTCGGCTCTAAACAACATGTATTTTACATGGACATCGCTGGCCATTACTGCGGGGGTCGGTATACGGCCGCCGTGGTCCACCAAGACAGGCAGGTGGATGGTCTGTCCCTCCGCGCAACCAATGCTATCCATGCTGAAGAGGTGGCCATAGCTGTGGCTATATCACACGACAGTTCTCAAATTATATAATCAGACTCCAAGGAAGCTTTCCGAAATTTTCAACTCGGATGGATCACATCCCTAGCTACCAAAATTTTTAAATCTTGTCCGTGAATAGGTACCTCTCTCCGTGTTCAATAATCTGGACTCCTGGCCATCAGGGCCTCGCAGGCAATGAGGCGGCCCACGCTGCCGCCCGCGCACTCAGTCCCCGGGCCACTGCCTCGCCCACCGATGACCCCTGTGTTCCAGTAGAGAACGTTCCTCTCCTAACTTATAGAAAGATAATTACTCATTCATTACCGGGACTCCCACCACCGTTTTTCTCCGACCTGCAAATGACTCGGGAATGCGGACGAGAGAATTCCTCTGCGGCTATTTGCCAATACTTTACTGTGCCAGGCAGTGCCTAAACATTTTGCCTCTTCCTTTTCCGGCCTCTGCCAGTACTGTGCGGAGGTGGCTGACACCTACCACATGGTATGGGCATGACATCTCAATCCTTATTTACCCCGAACCCAAATCCAACAAAAGAGGACTGGGAGGTGGCCCTGCTTAGTTGCCAGGACATTGTGGCCCAACGAGCCATATTCCAGCGCGCTAAGACAGCGGCCACGACCAATGGGGTCCCTAATTAGAGACTCCACCTAGTACTGCAGGGAGGCTGACCCACTAGAGGCTGGTCTTCCTGGCAACCTCTGTTGTTGTTTTTTTGTATAAATGTTCACGATTACTACTGCAAACACACGACTTCAAAGTTGGCAAAGACCAGATCGATGCAAGTACCCCTTATCATGGGGGGGGGGGGGCAGTTTCCGTTCCGCCGCCGACACGCACTTCAGCGTGTATACGCACAGCCGCTGGATTAAAAAAAAGTCACAGCTTTGCCGCAAATACGAAGCAATGAATGCGATAACAACAAATTGGAACGTCACGCGCATAATGGCAATGAGATCGAAACATACCCCGCGTTTCTCACGCACAAAGGACGCACGAAACGTACTCAAAGGTACAGATTAACGCGAATAAGCGTCTCAGTTGTTACTTCGCTGTGTCTGAAAAGCACCCTTTTCGCAAACGGAGGCTGTGCAACAACTGCAAGGAGCTTTCTGCGTCTGGTAACTACAACAGGATCGTTCCGACAAAACTCAAAGGCTAGTCAAGACGTACGGTTCTCCCCACTGCAAGATAAGGGTGCGCGATTGAGCGTACACCCCCTTATTCTCTGCGCGGGCTAAAGTACGCGTGAGAGATGATAGCCGCCGCGCGCTTACTGCGCCATCTTGATGATAATGCTGAAAACACGATAGCCGCACCCCTCCCCCCTCGAGATGCCCGCCAACAGCGGTAAGTGGTAGATATGAATAGTTTGCCGTTTGAACATTCAAGGAAGTGCTTCTCGGTGGCTCAGTGGTTAACGGCGCGCATTCACGACGCGAATGTCCCACGTTCGATTTCTCTCACCAGAGTCTTTTTTCTGATTTTTTTCGCTTTCTTGCGTTTCGATATATATAGATACGTATACATATATAGTGCATAATATCGACACCGACACCGGCGGCGAAATCCAGCTGAGAGTGCCCACATAATTGTTACCGCAATAAAACAAGGTCCAGAAGTTGCATTGCTTCACCGTCAATGGGCCAGCACGTCTGGGCAGAGTTGACATTTTAGGCCGCTTTTTTGGGGATGGCGCTGACGCTCCACCCGTCGAAGCGGATGGCACTTCGCGTTTCAATGTGGTTGCATGAGGATGCGTGCGTGTCCGTGTGCTTTTTCGTGTGCTTCCTCGTTCTGATTTTGTGTGCGAGCGTGGGGGGGGGGCGGGGGTGGCAGTTTGCCTCGTGTTTCCTGTGATCGAGTACGATTCTTCGGTGCGCGTGTGTATGGCAGACGTTTTTGGGGACGAAGCTCCCCAAGCCGTGGGTTGTGCGTTCGCGATATATGAAGTCTTTGTCGTAGGCTAGTCACCTCCACGGCCACACTATCGAGGAGCGGCACACGCGCACCCTTTTCAATTAGGACGAAGCCCACGCACGTTAATTATAAATAAAAATATAATTGTTTCTTATGAAATAACTTACATAGACGAGTATCGCTGACTTAATTTCCAATAAAATTTGCCTTGCATTTGATGCTTACTGAAAGAAACTTGTATAAGAAGGATGCACTTTGAGCACTATCTCACCAGAAAGGGTTGCCACGATCAAGTCGCTGGGCATAACCTCCTTGGTTTTAGTGAGGTTTAGCGAAGGTTTGGCTGCAGTGACATGAATATAGTAAACTAGTAAATAGCTATGAACTAGAGGTGGTGAAAGGTGGGAAGTACCCACGAAGTGCAGGACGTAAGAAAGTGTGCGAGTGCCAGTTCTCATTTAGTCTTTGGAATTTCCGCTGGATGGCAGTACTTCTATATACTGAATATATGATGAAAAGATGCGAGATGGCGGTACTTGGAGTGTTCACTAGATGGACAGACGGACATACAGACAGATGCATGGATAGACGTACGGATGGATGGACGAACGGACGGACGCATGGAAGACTACTACAAACATTGCGGACGCACGACCCACGGTATACAGAGCTTCGCCCCTAAAAACTTGTATCAGAAGGACGAACTTCCTCCAAATAAACATGTTGTTACTAGTAGCGCTCTGTCCTCTCAGTCTATTCTTTCCTGTGTTCGTTTTTTCGCCTCGCGCTACATAAATTTCTTTCAAATGTTTCACCAACAAGCCCATATCGCCACTCTTGTCGTGCGTTGCAGTTTGGCTGCAGGAGGTCAAACGCTATTCTAAAACTCATATGGTGCCCGCTATGCCCGTGTCGCCCGCGTCGCCCACAGCGCCAGCAAACGTCATTTTAAAACTTCCTATTTGTTTGAAACGCAAAGACACAGGAGGCGGGACGCGTTGAAAACGCTTGCACTCCGCTTCTTTGACTCGCGTCTCGTCGGTGTTAACCCGCGCCGTCTGTATTCTCGGACGCGATCGGTGTTCTTTATTCGCAAATCACAACTGCAGCTTGCGAAATGTCTTTGTAGCTCCACCCGTCCTGAACTGATTCCAAAGATATTCGCTGTGGGGCATTCGTGAGGCAATATGCTCCTATAGTGAATCCATATCATGGACACTTGAAATATTCCTCATCATACACTTAATATGTGGCGGGCTGTACAGGAAATGGCGTGAGGCACTGCAAACAGAAGTTGCGCTCGGTCGGCGAGGAGCAGTGGCAGATCCAGAGGGGGGGGGGGGGGCGACGGTAGGGGCGACTGACCTCCACCTCCCTTCTAAAGCTTGTGTAAGCACCTCCAACCTCATCTGTTAAGTGTCTACCGTACACCTTCACTTCAGGTTAGGACAAATTAGTGGAACAAATTAACTGTATTTATGCTGTGGTGGAACTCTCCTGATGATGTAACTATACAAAAAAGTTCGCAGGCCTCACGTACCGTGGGAATCCATGGTATGCGAAGCACGAATGAGAATTGTCGATAGGCCATTTTCAAATCACCACAACGTTACGGGGTGGAGGTAAATGACGCCGTACGTGACTTCCGTGTCATGATTATTATGCTTGGATGTGTTGTTTACCTTATGACTATCATGTTTGGATGTGTCGTATACATTGAGGTCACGTAACACCAAATTCGGTGTATGTGGAGCTAGCGAAACGGCCTGGAGTGCATCATGAAGGGCCCAATATACTCCAACGTAACGTTGACGCGCGCGCAAACTGGGCACAGCGACGCTACGTTAGCAAAACATGAGAACTCTATGGTCTGACGCCAAGCGCGACCGCCGTGACAAGCGTCCGTCGGCGCGGCCCGACAGCAACCGGCGCGAAATGCGACATGCTGCTTTGGCGTCAATGCGTTACCAAGAAAGCACTGCGTCTGCCTCTTTTCGAGACGGAGGGATGCCGGACGCGCTCAAACGCGCATTCGTCAAAGCAACACAGCGCGTGCCTGCGAGCATAGAGTTTCCCAAAATTAACTAGAGGGCACTCTGGCACTGCGATTGTTCAGCGACCATGGGAATTATGGGTTGTACACACATTTGCCTAGTCTTCATACTTGCGGGCGGCGAATCGTACGTGCGGCTTCGTTTATTGCTGTGTTTCAGTTTTGTTTTGAAAGAAAGAACGAACCCTTTTGAACTTAGTGACTTGATTCGAAATGGTAAGTCTAAAAAAATAAGGTTGTGAAGCGCAAACGGTGAACATTTGCTAATTTATGTTTTCGTGAAAAAACAGATATAACCCACACGAACACACACGGAGCCGGAAGCAGGCCAGAAATATCAAAATTAGACGAATGTGTGTACTACCCATCATTCCCATGCTCGCTGAAGCGCCGTGTGTTGCAGCTCCCATAGACACTAGCGCCAGAGTTCCCTCTAGTGTATATCAAGAAACTCTATGCCTGCGAGTATATGGCAGGACCGGCGCCTGGCGTGGCAACGTCGGTGTGACGCGACGAAACGAACGTCGGCGCGCATGCACGCCGGGTCTCGTCGAAGTGTATTGGCGCCTTGACTGTGGCATGTAGTCATGTTTTCACATGACACACATCTCATGAATATTATGATTGATCCAGTCACATACCTTCGTCATCCATTGACGTCACGTAATGTTAAAATTGGCATACGTGAAGCTAGCGAAACAGCCGCAAGCGCATCATGAGTGTGGCATTTAGTCATGTTGTTACATGACACACATGTCATGATTATCAAGCTTCGATGTGTCATTTGCCTATGTCGTCCATTCGCATTACGTAATACCAAATTTGGTATATGTGAAGCTAGCGAAACGGCCACGAGCGCATCACAAGCGTAGGATGTAGTCACGTTTTTACATGACACGTATCTCATATTTTATCATGTTTGCACCAGTATTATACCTTCGTCATTCATTCACGTCCCGTAATACCAAATTTGATATAAGCTAGCGAAACGGCCGCCAGAGCATGATGAGCGTGGCATGTAGTCATGTTGTTACATGACATGAATCCCATGATTATCATGTTTGCACCAGTCACATACCTTACTCATCCATTCACGTACTGTAATACCAAATTTGGTATATGTGACGCTAGCGAAACAGCCGCGAGGGCATGATGAGTGTGGCATGTAGTTATGTTGTTCCATGACACGCATGTCATAATTTTCATGTTAGGGTCTGTCGCTCGAGATATCCATGCAATTATATCATACCATACCAGTTTTGCAACATGTCATGTGAACTAAATCACCGCAAGCACTGCAAGACCATGAAATGTAAATCATGACAATCATGACATGCATATCATGATTTTCATGTTATGACTAGTTAAATATGCTCGTCATATAGTCATATTATTCCACACCAAGTTTTGTATTGATACCATTATCCAAACGACCAGGAGAGCCAAAAGTCGTAGATAGATAGATAGATAGATAGATAGATAGATAGATAGATAGATAGATAGATAGATAGATAGATAGATAGATAGATAGATAGATAGATAGATAGATAGATAGATAGATAGATAGATACGCTCAAAGTCGCCGAAGTTCGCTAAGAAATGCTTCGCATTTAAAAACACAAGAATAAGAACCCCCCCTCCGCTTTTACTTCAAGCAACACCCCCCCACCCCCACCCAACGCCGACTAAATTTCCCCACCACCCCTAAAATGAGAGAGTGGATCCGGCCCTGATGAGGACAGGACGAAAACATTTAGAGTTTATCGCGTCTTATGACGATGTGATCACATGATATCGACGCTTGGTCAAAAGTTGACTGACCCCGGAGGCAATGTAACGCTGCGTAAGGCACTGGACGCTTTAAAGGGAGAACTGGAAAGACAACCGACATCGAAGAAAGAGAAGAATAAGGGCAATTAGTTAGGTTTGTGAGTATTTGATGTTCAAAAACCACACCATGATTATTAGGGACAGAAAATCATTCAGATAACATATTGTTGGGTGAAGTAAAGTGCGAGATCTTTCGCCCTGACGTCTCTTATAATACATATAGGGACTCCGCCACTAAGTTTAACTTACTTAGTTCTTTCGTTGAAAGTTTAAACACCTTCAATCTCCAAGATATTCCAGGGAAGGCACGGACACATGCGTAAACTCACAACGTAACTTAGTATTGAGTTACAGAACGCTAACAACAGGTTGGTCACTAGGATCCTACAATATTTCATAATGCTAGAGACGGAGGCAATGTGCCAAAACCCAGCTGTATACTTAAATTCAGGCGCACGTTAAAGAACTCCAGGTGACCGAAGTTTTCGGAGCCCTACACTACGGCGTCCCTCGTTATCAAATGGGGAATTCGGAACGTTAAACCCCAGCAGTTATTGTGCTAATAATATTAGTTTTATCTGCACATAACGTAATATATGGGCATGGTTATACAATAAATTTAGTATCTTGGCACCTTTGCTACTTATGAAAACGCGCCGTGGTCGGCTATAAAGTATTGGGACCGATACCTCGAACCTATAGCCGCTCATCGAACCTCAAACCTGCCATAACGCCGGATGCATCTGAAACAAACGTTTAGTATAGAGAGAACCTACAGGAGAAAGTACACCGATTGTACACCCACAGCCACCGAAAAGCGGGAATTCAGAACAGGCAGCGCTCGACCGTGCGAACGTGGCATCGGAAGCACCGACGACTCTGTACGGTCGACATCATCAGAGCAGATCGGTTGAGTGAGAGCGATAGATGTTCAGATGTGTCAGAGACACACGCTCCCGGTTCAGTATAGGCGCTTTCATTTGAGCCATCTCGTAGATGTCGCAGAATAATATGTGAAGAAATAGATGGATGGAAAGACTTTATTAATTCACCGGAAGATTGATGGCTCGAATTTAACTAGGAGTCAAAGCAGAAATAACATTATGTCTAGCTTTTGTGGTGCAAGTATGAAAACTTAATTATGAAGGGCACAAAATAATAATACGACGGTTACTTCCCTCTTTGTTTAATACATTTGACATTACCTAGCCATACCTGTACTGTCAAGGCACATAACACGTTGATCATGATTACAAGCTCATCTGTAGTTATGAGCGATGCAGTGGGACATCAAGCTAGTTCAGTATCGTCATTGCAGACACAGAAGTGGTTCTAACAACATTACTAAGGATACCATGAAAAATTCGAATGAACGACGAATAATACAAAAAAACTGCTCGACTTAATCAAGTCGCTCCGTAATTTAGCCTTCTACATTTCATCAAATATCGAGAACTACTGTGAGTTCATTTTGTTAGTTCTTATTAATATTGTGTCTGTTATAACGAAGAAATGACAAGTCCTCAGATTTTCACGTATTTCCTTTTTGACTGCAGTGGGATGAGCTTCCATTTTAAAAGTCCTGCACTGAAGTGGTAAGACGCAGTGCTACTATATTGCGTGCGCCGTGAAACGAAAGATTGTTTTGAAGTTATGTTCAAACCATTTCAATTCGTCCATCGTAGAAGTAAGATTCCAAAACATCACCAGTATATCTATGAACCAAAGTGCAACTTTTTCTTTGACTAATACAAATAGTGTTGTAAAACTCTTGTTTTCACCTCTGATTTATGTGCAAGTTTTCTTCCAGCTGCCATTTCATCTGTACATGGCCATTTTGCATTTCCTTGGAGCAATCTTTTACGATACAATGACTGTGGTGTTAAAGATGTTACATATCACACATGCACCTACTTCACATGCTGCAATTCTCTTACGTGCATCTATATCATTTTTGTTTAAACAATTGCCAATATTCCCATCGTCATAAGCAAAACTTGCATGTTTATCATTCTTGTTTAAACAATCACCATTATTCTCATTGTCATAACCAAACTCGCTTATTACTGGTAAAGGCTTGTACGCATGGGGTGAGTCTGAATACTTTGAAGCCTTGCTACTATTAATTATTACTGGAATGGAACATCTAGTACCCATTTCCATTTCAAGGTTATGAAATGAATTAGGCTACTCGATTGAGATAGATAGATAGATAGATAGATAGATAGATAGATAGATAGATAGATAGATAGATAGATAGATAGATAGATAGATAGATAGATAGATAGATAGATAGATAGATAGATAGATAGATAGATAGATAGATAGATAGATAGATAGATAGATAGATAGATAGATAGATAGATAGATAGATAGATAGATAGATAGATAGATAGATAGATAGATAGATAGATAGATAGATAGATCTACAATTATTACAAGAACTACAAAAACCAAGCATTTTGATGAATTATAAAGTCCTCTTAAGCTGGTTCTGAATAAAAAATTTTTCTCCTCCTCTTTCATCGTCCAGCATAACCATGGGAAGTTTAACAGGCCCGCGTGGTGGTGGTGAGGTTACAGGCTTATCTGTCCCGGCGTGGAAGTGGCCCTTACGCGCTAGTTCACGCCCCGAAGGACCTATTGATACAGTTTTTCCATTGCGTTCATCACCTAAATCAGTGAAGTATATATGCAATGAGAGTTTTCCCGTGGCGTCCTCCAATAGAAAACGCGACCTCATGCAATGTTAGTGTTGTTATTCACCATATATGTTTTTACAATGCCATTTAGGAGAAGAACGGCCTTATTCATTGTACATAAGAATACGCGCAAAAGTCTTTCGATTCCAGATGTACGTCTCGCTGAGGTTGCTCGTAACGTTTACTTAAGAGCATTAATAATGCGACCGGTGTTGCAGACTTGCTCATGGCCTTTTACGTGTTCTCTCGCAGCGAGAAAATATTGGCTCATACCAGAAGTGAAACCGTGAAATCCAAGGAAGGCCAGATGACCCCCACCTTGCAGACAGAGGTGAGTACGTGGCATACCGTCATTTTTTCCCCTATTCCTTTCCCCAGTGTAGGGCCAGCATACCAGTTTTTAAAGGGGTACCAACACCATTTTCTTAGGCGAGTTTACTCTGCCATACAAATATCCTGTATGTATGGGTGGCTCTGAGGAAGTGTGAAGCTCAGTAAATACTGATAACCCATATTTCAATTTGATATTATCGTCCTCTCTTACCATAGCGCACCTACCGGCATCGGCACTAGCTTTATGTCAGGCTAGAGTTCTAATCCTGGTGACTTCACGCAGCAGTCTGGCTAGTCGAGACGATGTCAAGTATCAAAACTTCCCAAATGGCCGCTTGTACGCCACCGAAACGTTCAAAATGGCTGCTTATGCGTCACCAACAGAGCCATGGTGTGGAACCACTGCGGAAACGTCACATCTATCGCGAGCACGGAACGAGAAGCTTATGGCGTGTTGTGACGTCAGGCTACAGTATACTAACCAAAAGTAGCTTTTCAAAACATACTGTAATTAATTTCGTAAGATGCACTCCTGGTATGTAGTACGTTTTCCAGTCTCTCAAAGGGTTGGCCTGTCATTTCACGCAGAAAAACTATAAGTGAGAAACTTTTGTGCCTGTACCTCTTTAAAACAAAAGCCTTACCCCCGTATTCTAGAACGTCCCTTCACTCAATGCTTCACCTTCACTTGAGAAAGCCGATGGGAGCGCCTTCTATAGGCACGGCAAGTCACTGCATATCTGCGATAATCTGCTGCGATTATTGAGTAGCACAGCGTCATTTTCAGCCGAGCAGTGGCGCAGGGTTCAACTCTGTCAAGTGAAGGGTGAAAGTCGAGTCGAGGAGCGTTTGTGAATACGGGGGTTAGACGCCGCATTAAGCGAGAAAAGTGAAACCCAAAAAGTCACGGGAATAAATATTTCGGCATGGTGATATCATGATATCATATGTCGTCTGATTATGTGACACCTTTATGACGTCACCATGACGTAATTGTACGGGATTGTCACGTGATTTAAAGTGTACCTATTCCAGTGGCAACGCAAAAGCAGGTGACATACACACAGCTCGCAGAACCACGTTAGGCACAGAAATCGTTAGGGTGCGGGGGGGGGGGGGCGAAATCAATACATAGACATTGATGATACATTCATCAAGACATCGAGTTTTTTAGACTGCTTAACGTCCCTGCGTTTCCACTCTCCTGTTACTTCCTTTGTTAGTTGTGCGGTCGTGTCAAACATATTGGCACGTTCCATTTCTCAAGTTTCGTTATCGCCCCAAAACACTACACAAGTCTCTGCTTAAAACGCGCGTGCAGTTTTTGAGAAGCTTCCGGACTTTAGTAGATCGTTTCGATAAGATCACGCTCACTCTGCGAACGGTACAGATTATTCTGGAGCCTACGCCACCGCCAGCGATAACGCTAGAACATTCGATGGCAAGAGTATAAATGCCGACGAACTTCGCCGCTTGTCAGTAGTTGATCGACGGCCGACGCTCTGTTCATTCCTATCTGTGCAAGACTGCTACTCTAATCAGACTTTCCGTTTGCCGGGCACAGGTTCGCCCAAATAAACTGTTAAATCCCAACACAAAGTACCCTGTCTTCGGCCACGTCACGACCCCGTGACAATATATAGCCTGGTCATGAGCCCTTGTCAGGGAGCACTCGTCAGAACGTATCATCGAGTGTACAATTGTGTTTAGTTGTCAGAAAAGTAAAGGCAGGCTGCATGTCACTACTCATAGGTGCAGCCCGCTATTCACTTTGTTTTCTGTGACCCATGGGATCTCTTAGCCAAAAAAACTTGCTATACAGTGGCAGTGTCCCTTTGGTGTGAGCACACTCACACCCATGGTGCACAAAATAAAAAAATAAAAACACACAAGAAAAGAACAACTACTGAACCGCTCTTGAAGAATATACATTTGAAAATAGAGCTAAATGCAACCGAAAATGAGGGTTGCAAGTGCGCGCTCAAGATTGTAATATTGTGGCGACACAGCGTCGATGACGAAACGAAGAATATACAGGACGCAGTGCTCGCTATCGACGAATTTCTTTATGTAGAAGGGCGAGCAAACAATCAGAACAAATGACACAAACGCAATCTAGTGAAATCATGCAAATCTGCATTTGCCGCATTTAGAAAATCCTTACCAAAATTAATAGAAATGCCGACCAACCGAGTCACTCATTAGCGCTTATGCCATATTTTTTAATGTTTGTTCGCCTTTCTATAAATTCTTTGCCTTTTCAATAAAGAGATTCGTTGATAGCGATCGCTGTGTTCTGCATGTTCTTCGTCCTGTCCTGTTGTCAGCGCTGTTTCGGCACAATGTTTGTTCATAGACCAACTAGCCGACCTAAGAATCTTTATGAAAGAGTGCGAATTGCCACGTGCGTCACGCAAGCATCTGACCTGCCGCGCTTTTAGGCACTCAATATAGAGCAGGCAGAGACGTGTGATATCACTAGCCGACGACGTTCTTGAATGTTAAGAGCGGTAGCTCCACTAGATTGTACTAGAACTGTTGCTCTACTCCTCCCGCTACATTGCTTCACCGTGGTGGTCTAGTGGCTAAGGTACTCGGCTGCTGACTCGCAGGTCGCAGGATCGAATTCCGGCTGCGGGCGCTGCATATTCGGTGCAAGCGAAAATGCTGTAGGCCCATGTGCTATTAGGTGCACGTTAAATAACTCCAGGTGGTCGAAATGTTCGGAGCCCTCTCTTACGGCGTCTCTCACAATCATATGGTGGCTTTGGGACGTTAAACTCCACACATCAATCAATCGATCGATCGATCGATCGATCGATCAATCAGTCAATCAATCAATCAATCAATCCTCCCGCGGCAAACCCAAAAAACGATATTGTCGTGTGTTTAACCTTGTAGCTCGAATGTGCGTCGTCATAGCAGCGGAAACCTCGTGCATACCTCTCTTTCAGTCAGCGAGGGCCACGTTCCGGCAGGCGGGCACACGCACTTCGAGACTTCAACCATGGCCTCTAAGATTGCACGTCGCCGGTGGGCAATCAGGAGGTTATGATCCCATTGCTGTCACATGACTCTAACGCCGGCATTACGAAGAGAAATTTTGATGGCGTCTCTCTAGTTGGCACGTGAAATCGCCGATGCGCGGAACATCGCCCCGACAGGTTTTTCACTGTAGTGGCTGCTTTCGCCCTACAAGCTGGCTTTAGCTGCAGCGTTCAACCAAGGCGCTACCAGGGTGTCTTCTTTGTTTAGTTGCTCTTCACATGCAAGGTCCCACTCTGCTAATAAGAACAGTAAGAGGGATTTGATTGTAAATTAGTTTTTGAGTGCTAGTATGATATTTGGATAATATCCCACTGCATCCAGTATCCCTCAAGATCTCTTTACGATAATTGAGTGATGTGCTTATATGATGTTCGAAGGGAATCATCGCCGACCACAAATGACGAAAGAATTGCAGAAAAAATCGCCGAGCGTCTTTTGTCGCTTGAGCTGTTCTTCGAACGTGCGTAAACTATAGTCCAAGCCAAAGCTTGTATACTCTGGTGCTTCTTTCCTCCTCAGCATTGTAATGATCGTATATCTTTTTTTTATTTCCCAAACTACTTCTGCTTCCATTGTCGTTCACAAATTCTCACATTTAGAGACAGTCCGCCAGCGCGCAATGCAGAATTCGGAGCTCGATTAGCTGTGTCCCACTCAGACACCATGAGTCATTCGCATAGCCTGACCAGCCTTAATGCTGCCCCAAAGAAGGTCATCCGCGTATGGTAATTCTCGTAATAGTATAACTAGCATCAGAATCACGCTTCATGCCCTGCGTGACAGGGATCGAGAATAAAATTTTTACGAAAACAAAGCAGTATGTAGATTACCCCAGGCGGCACCCTTCTTCCAGGACGTTGCTGCAAGCCACAGCGGCCCACCAGGCCCGATCCGCAGGGTCGCCAGCTGGGGAGGTGTGACTTGCCGATGTGACCCTGCGTGACAAGTGCAGCGATAAACGCGGTTCGCCTAAGTGCCCGCAAACGTTTTGTTGCGTTGAAGATGTGCTCTGGCCTCACTTAGGAACAACAATTGTTTCGAGTCACGCATCGGCATCACGTTGCTTATTTCGGACGAGAAGAAAAAAGGCTGCTGCTGCCTGTGGGACGACTTCCGGTACACGCACGCAAGCACGCTTGAACAACGTGCTCGTATTCTCACGCACGCCGTCGCTAGGACCTGTGTTGTTCTCGGCGTGATCTGCAAACTTCATCTAAATGTAGCTCAGAAGGATTCCATAAACGTAAAACAACACAACGGACTGTTTCTTTCCACCTTGTAGCTCAATAGGCCATGTCTTCTTCTCCGTCAGTGTGAACAACCATACATTCCACGTTCGCGCACCAAATCGGCATCTTCAGATGCTGGAGAGTAGCTGGCCAAAGATGCTAAAAAAACATGAGCCAGACAAATATGGTGCACTCGCAGGAAGAAAAGCTGTGCCTGGTGGGCGCCCGCTGTCTCCACGAGAACCACCCAGATGTGATCGCGCGCCAGGCTCGGCTGCTGCAGCGCCTGCAGGTGGACAGGATCGGAGGTATGTGTAGGGAGTTTACTGATTAAATGCCTGTTGCCTGAGCCTTGATTGCCGAAACTCAACAGTGGATTGACTTGTACCAAAAAAATAAAGAAAATGGCTTTAACAGGTACTACATGCGAGTGCACGCAATGTAATGTGTACTCGCAGATGAATTCACTTCAATGGGATGCCAAACTGGGTGAGTGAGTAAGTTGTTCGTTTCAACGTGAAGCACGTAGAAAAAAGTATGTAGCAAGTGAACAGGACTAGCGCTTTCTGACAACTAGGATGTTTATTGGGGAAAATGAATTATAATAATTGTAGCTACTAACCATGCTGTGATCTGTTCACCTGACTTACGCTATGTGCAAATTTTCATGCATAATCTGTTTTTTATAGATGCGTGTTTACGTACATGAATGTCGAATGTCTGTATTACAGCGCACACAAAAGCAGCAGGAAATGTGAAAGTTAAGGCCTGTAGAGCTACTTAATT
The DNA here is from genome assembly GCA_013436015.1 of Rhipicephalus annulatus. Taxonomy (NCBI): domain Eukaryota; kingdom Metazoa; phylum Arthropoda; class Arachnida; order Ixodida; family Ixodidae; genus Rhipicephalus; species Rhipicephalus annulatus. The sequence goes on along the minus strand of WOVY01001445.1, from coordinate 472,978 downwards.
ATTGATTCACATATGGCATAGCCTCGTGCAAGGGCCTCATTCTAGGCTTTACAGCCCAATTGACGAAGTGACGTGTTCCAGTGATAAGGCAATCGCCTTCCATACATCGATGCCACTAGCACTCAGCGCTGCCCCTCAATCGTTTGCGATACTCAGTGAGTGCCATGCAGTTTAAACAGAAGTGATTGTAAAGGAACTTAACGTAACAGACAATTACACGTTTGTGAATGGCACCGAAGGTTCCCGCGCGGCTTTCAGACCAAGCGTCAGTAGCAGCATCTGTGAAAGGGAAAATGAATACCCTTGTGGTCCGCGCGCATATAGGAACGAACGATTTTACGAAACGGATACGACTCGGTATCGCGGAGATGCGCGGTCATGGGAAATTACGTTGCATTTAAATTGCGTAGACATAAGATTTTATCAACACGTTCAGTCGTGGATAAGAGTCATACCTGGCCAAGAAATAATGTCTGCCCCTTACACGAGTTTACACGTTATTAACGCCGGTTTATTCTAAAGGTAAGAGTAAAGTTATGTGAGCTACTGAATTGGAATTATATGCCTCGCGAAAGCCTAATTGTGTCACTCTGCGTTCACACTTCCTATGCGCTCTTCTTTCGCATAGATGTTAGCTGGATACTATACATACGACATTTCAGTGCTGACTTAATAGCACTACTTTTTTTTCAGTGTACAGAACGCCAACGCCAATAGACCGCTCATCGATAGACTCCGGGGCGACGAGGAGAGCGGAGCCAATGCAGAGGCCATACCACGCCTTACTCACTGAGTACCCTGTAAGTAGTATTTTTGCAGAGGCCGGACTTTCCGTAAGCAAGCGAGCTGAACCGTTGTCAATTTTCTTAAGGCGTATACGTTTCAGCTCTTCTGGCGCTTAGTTCTCCTTTGGCGTGGTGTGCAGACGCTGCCTCTGGTCCCCTTCATTTGTCCAGTCGTTATACACTCCTCATGGTCGTCACAGCCGAAGACCAAATGCAGCATAACGCTAGGTCTTGCACACTACGCGTTGGCTTGATTTGCTTCGCTAACACCGATACCCTAAATCAAAAACCTTTAAAGAGAAAGAGAGAAAGAGAATGTAGGAAATACAAGGAGGTTAAAAAGACGCACGTCCGGTTTTCTATCCTGCACTGGTGGAATAAATAGAGAGAGACAAAAGAAAGAGTGATGGACCAAATCACAACCATACCAGGATCAAGTACATGCAATCTACAGGTGGTCCCACAAATCTACTGACTTCAGGTATCTTTTAGGAGCACTTAAACTACATTCTAACCCTCGAAGCACATGTCCGTGGTCTCGGGACCTTGTTTACGGAAAATGGTCTCGAGTCCAATTTGTTCGAAATCATCCGGATTGGGCATCACTGAGCGTCATGGCTAGCTCAGCTGCACGAGACTCGTTCGATTGTCTCTTCGGTTCCGCCGGAGTCGCAGTAGAGGTGTCCGCCACACCTATGCGAAACGAATATGCCTTTGTAAATGCAACACCCAACCAAGCGTTTCATCGGAGCGTGATATTTTTGGTGGTAGCTGTAGCTTGAGCTCATGACTAAGTTTATGAACATACGAAGTGCTGCGAAAGGGCTTGTGTTAGAGCAACATATTTTGTTGCGTCTTACTCCGCGAGGAAAGCCAACTGTCTCCTCTGAGGCTTTGGCTGGTCTCGTTGCTCTTTTCCCAGACAACACTTGTCTTCTTCTCACAGTTTCTGTGAAGGTATTGGTTATATCTGTTGCGTCTTCTTTAACATTGACAATTTATGGTGGAATCCAACCTGCCTCAAGTAGAGAGAGGCCTTCCGATGATCACTACCGCGTTATGCCGACAAATTGTTTAGCTGTGCCGACCAATTGATTCTTGATGCTGGCTATAACTTTGGCCAATGTTCGTTAACGCTAGGCTGAGGTCGGCTATTGTGCCTATAGGCCGTTATATAGTCTTCATTTATGATCAGTCCAATAATTGAGTTCAGTACCAGTATTTTTTACCTTTATAATTGGTTTAAACTCGTCGCAGGTAGAGGAAACTAAGTGACGTTGTTTCACAGGTTCAGCGATACGGGCCCAGGTCGAGCGTGAGAACCGCCACCCCAGCCACCGGCGTAAGCGGCAGCAGCCTCGGCGGTGGGTCGGACACGTCGGCCGGCGGCGTCGGATCGTCGACAGACCCACGACGCGTATCCCGTTCGTCCACTGCAACGACGGTCAACTCGCGCAGCCACAGTGCGATTCGTGCCTCTCAGCAGCGGCAGCTGCAGGCGCGCCGGCCGCACGCTACGGTCACCACGACTTCAACGGCCGCCAGCCGTGGCCACGCGAGACAGTCGCAGCCGCAATCCGGGCCAAGACAGCAGACTGGCTCCTCCGCGAGGAAGACGGTGGAAGAGCGCGTCAACCGCTTCGTCAACACTTCGCGCGAAGGGAGCACCTCGAAGCGATGACTATGCCGGGGACGAGCTGCGTTGCTCGGCGTAGTTTATTTCTGGCAAAGAGCATATGGAACTAATGCGGCTGCTGCGGTCGTAACAAGCGACGTCCGCTGCTGGTCATCCTGGGAATGGGCGGAACATCGTCTCTGAGAGTCCCGCAGACAAATACAACGTTTGCGGTCGACGCACGGGATTCATCAAAAGTTCCCAGGCCATTATCTCATATGTATCCCTTTGCCAACGTGAAATGGGAACTTTTGACGGGCCCTGCACATCTTAGTTTATAACAGTGTCATGAGGGGAGAGATAACGAGCGTTTGTGAACATCACACAAAGGAAATCATTAACGCGATAATATAATGAAACGGCAATATCACGGAATGCTGGAGAGCATATCCTTGTCTTTTAAAAAGGGGGGAAAAAGAAGCCATGTCCATTTACTTACAAATCAAAGCCAGACAGGAGCTCAGGGGAAGATGGAGGAATGAAGTGACGAGAAAATGGTGAACATGTAACATCACCTCTTCAACAAGTTCCCACCTTAAACTACACTGTTATATAGCTCGCGGTGTCGATAGTTATTCGAGTAAACGCATTTGTTGTTTCTAGCTACGCATATATGTCAGCATATTTTTTTATAAAGCAAGCTGCGTTATTAGACCTGCCAATTAGGTTAGTATGCCTCATCATTCTCATAGTTGAATCACTCTTCATGGTTGTTCGCAATAGTACCTACTGAGTATAACGCTGTTTTTTCGCGATTGAGTAACTTTGTAATTAAGGACATACGCTATTATTAAAAAGCGAGATCACTCTCGAGACTAGTACTCATCTACCCTGCGCTGTTAATACTTCCCGAGTACACAAAATAGAACCATCAGTTATGGCAGAAAGTTGTCACGTGGGACTTCTTCTAAGCTGCCTCGCAGACGAATGAAATAAAGTTTTAAAAACGTGTGGGAAATGATCATCAGGAACCAAGGCGTTCGAATTATCTCAGTGGCGTCAATTAGCTACTCTTATTCTTTTGGACGTTTCAACAAGTACCACTTGTCCAGCTATTACCACTGCAGATATCATCACATCCAACACGCATGTTGGTAACTACCAGGTTGCTACAGCGTTCTTTATTTCGTTATCATTAACCAATGTATCACCTTATCGTGGCTACCGTGTCCATAACATACGGCATATGTTTTGCATCGATAACCAATTGTAAGCTTTTCCATTTCCTTCGCATAAAGAAGTACATCATTACCACTAATAAGACCCTGTCTACTAGCAGGGAAATTGCTCCTAAGCCTAAATAGATATGCAATATATAAAAATAAGTTTATATAAATACATATTTGTATTCATAAATAGATATGCACCACTAATAAGAAAGGCAGGGCGTTAAACAAGACTCACGTCCCCTACATGAGGAAGAGGTTAAGAGTTCTTTGTAAAGATAATCGTAAAAATTTTCGTAGTTGGAGATTTCAGGAATAATGTCAGGCGGTGGAAGGTTTCACGAAGCAACGTCAGTGTTCGCGTTCATTGTCATTGAAGCTGTATGGTTTAAATCGCGATTCGAGTCTGCGGATTGCGTGCTACGTCACCCTAGGTCAGCCATTTCCTCGTCCCCGCTTTGGCCCACGCGGAGCGATTCATGGAACAACAGAGGCCCAAATCGCAGTTGGCAACGTCACGTCGGGGAGCGATGCCGAAATCTCCGCTTGTAGCGTGAATTCTGGCTGTGGAGGGATCCGAATCACGTCAGATGCCATGTGACTGATTCGTACGCAATCCCGTTCGTTGTGTGAATACAGCTTAATTAGCCTGTTGAATCCTTTCTCAAGGAACCTACTTCTGACTTACATACCACAACCGGTCTGGAGAAGGAGACGTAGCGCGGAATGCCTTCGCGTTCCTCCAGTCTGGTCATGTCTGTACGACGGCCACTCGATTTTTTTTTGTTATCGAGTGGCCAGGCTTGTACACACTGACAAAAATAAAACTACCAAAAACTCAAGCTCCGACAGACACCGAACTTTCAAGCTTTTCAAAATGCTGATATCTTAATTGACAAAGACGAAGCAGAGGTTGCCAATAAATGCTGCGGTGTTCTGTTTAACAAGATTTCGGACTTACCATGCTTCAGAGGAACCATTGTGAACACGAGTGAACTGCTACGCGCTGCTCGCAAGCGTGAAATAATGTTTAAGGTACGGCGCTCATGCTTACATGCGGTGTCATTGATATCAATGATACACTCCACTTTGAGACTGTTGAAACTTGCTGCGCAATTTTATGTAGCTTATCTTGCATGTGCAATTACGAAGAAACAAAATACATGAAACGATGGTGGACGTTATCACCTGCACATGGCCCTGCAGGCAGCAGATCTTCATTTATTGCAACTTTGTACATATTTCGGTATTCTCGTCGCAGGATTTATGCCGTAATTAAATATTCGATCTACTGGTGAGTTTCGAAGTAGCAGTATACTGAAAAAAGACGGAATGGTTCCACTGGACGTGCAACAGCTATGCCACTCGTCTGGCTCCCGCACTTCGCTTCGTCGCTTGTGACGCCAGGCAGTGATGAAGTCACATAAATACGGGTGTCGAATCGATAAACTCAGTTTTTCTTGCCATTACAGGCGTTTACTATTAGCCGCTCGACTTTGTTACAAACATACTGGCGAGTTAACCCGATAGGCTCCTGTTCTCACAGCCTATATTATTTGTTTTGTGAAAACGAGTCTTGATTCTTCAAATTTTGTCCTTGGGTTTTTTTTTTCTGTGTCCTAATCAAAATTTAATAAATTCTTCAACAAATGCAACTCTCCTGATTTCTACAAGTGGTATGCGTCACTTTCCGAGTGACTGTTTATGCAAATCCACAAAAATTTCGCGGATATGTCAGAACCTTTCGAGCACTGTCCTCGTTAGTTCATTTCCAGAAAAAGCAAATACTGATACCGGAAGAAGTATGCAGTATGTCAGCCCCTCACTTCACCTGCGAGAGACGGGTGCATAATTGCCAAATTGTTTAAGAGAGCACTCGCAGTTCGACTTGAGCGTAACGTTGTGAAGACAAGTGCAGACGTTTGTCAAGCTTTCATCTGCAATTCTGCGCGCAACTGTCGCTGATGAAATGTAGTTTTTTTTAATCACACTCTTCTTTTCTTGTGTGGTTAATGCAATCTGTCAATCATCAAAGCAAGAAGCGTGAAATCAGTACGCTAATGTACCGTGTTCATTGTTCTGAATTCTCTTGGCATGACTGTATGCCATAACTGGGTCATATGTTTCAGCACCGCTTTTAGAACTGAAATAAGTTCAACATCGATATATTTAACCCGAGATCGAAAGCATAAATAACTGCGAACGCAATCATAGTGATAATCACAATATACGTGACAGCTCAAGTAATAAAATTGTTATTCGGCGTTTTAACGAGCGTGGTTTCTTGTCCCAACCGGAAAGCGGCGGGGGAAGGGGGGGGGGAGCGTTGAACTTGGCGAGCAAAATATTCATATATTTCTGCTCCATGAGTTCTAAAAAATCGCTCTCAGAAGTATTCAGCACAGCATGATTTCGTAGAAGTTTAAGAGGTCTCGTCGTGGCTGCTATATATGCAGTGCTTATTGCCCTAACAATGCCCCGCCGCGGTGGTCTAGTGGCTAAGGTACTCGGCTGCTGACCCGCAGGTCGCGGGATAGAATCCCGGCAGCGGCGCCTGCATTTCCGATGGAGGCGGAAATGTTGTAGGCCCGTGTGCTCAGATTTTGGCGCACGTTAAATAACCCCAGGTGGTCGAAATTTCCGGAGCCCACTACGGCGTCTCTCATAATCATATGGTTGCTTTGGGACATTAAACCCCACAAATCAATCAATCAATTATTGCCCTAACAATGTAGTTAATGCAATATCTCAACTTTTATGTTTCAAAACACACGTACTATCGCTACATAATACTTATAGAGCCAGGAGAATATCGCTAAAATACAACGAAAGCAGCTACCATCATAGAAATATTATAATTTCGTGGTTTTGAGCGTGAGCACCAGATGGTCGGTAATGCATGGCGTACGTAATGAAAAGAAGTTATTTTGATGCCGGACCAGATGCAGTTGCAGCAGAGTGCCTCACATTCTAAGAAATCTTGAAAAAGAGAAGCTAAAATTGCCTCGAGGTTGGTGCTAACATGCAATTAATTTTTCCCACTTATTTTCTGATTCACCTGCTTTAAAAAAAAACGCTTGCATGTCGTACCTATGCAACCGTAAAGAAAACACCACGTTTCACACATACACACGCATTAAAAACAAAAGAGGAATGACGTAGGCGTTCTTAGCAAAGGTGGCTCATTTATGATAGGGGACATCCTGCGCGAAAGAGTCGGTTGTTATCTCAAGGTCGAGACAAGAGAGGTGACTTTAATTAACCTCTTCGTTGTATATTATGAATGTTAATAAATGCTTGTGATAAACACAGTCGGCGTGAATGAGAGTGTGTGCTTTCTGTCTTGTTTGGAAAATTTCCACTTACGCAGGTAAGTTTATTTCGCGAAGTGGTGCTATGCGCAGCAAACGTATGCACAAACTCGGGAAATACCTGGATTGTTCGCAGTCGCTTTTGAGCCGGGCGCTCAAACGAATTTCGGTTGATTCGTTGGTATGGCACTTTCGTGTGCCGACACTTGTTGACCGCATTCGCCATTGCCGAGACACCATCTTTTATGTTTCCGGGGGCCGCAGGACATTATCTGCTTGTCAAGCGTACAGACTTAGTAAAAAGAAAAAAAATCAACCAGATTCGATTGTTTCGCGAATATGTATGAAACAGAGAAAATGGTGTCATTGCCTTCGTCAGGCCAATGCATTTACATGTTTTCCTTGTCATTGAGGTATCTCGTATCACTGCTGTTCGTTGAACACTCCTCGTTAAGCCTTGGGTGGTAGAGTATTGTTATTGCATCTTGACCATATACCATTCCTATGCAAAGATTTACTAAGAACATTTCGCTTAAGATACTCCGATGTGTTGTATCACTGCTCTTTATTAAGCACACTTTTTTAAGCTTTGAGGTGGTGACTACCCTTAGTATCCACGAATATTCGCGCTACTAAGGTAAAGCGCACGACATTTGTTGGGCTAGCATTTGGCTTGAGTTTAAGGGGACCAGTGGTGAGTTGTACAATATACGCAATGACTGTGACTCAGAGTCTCAGAGTCACTGCAAGACAGAAGGACAAATCTAAAACAAGTCACAGTACACAATTATTACGTTCTCTTAATTATAGGAGATCTTTCACTCAGCCTATATCCGCATAGCTGGCATCATCATCGACGCGCAATTTCTAAGGTCCATTCGTACGCGCTGTCCATGCTGTCTGTACAGTGGCGTGCAATAGCTGATCAGGAGGCGGTCATCCAAGTTGCCTTAGGGATCTGACGTGCAGCCACTTTTTTGCGCGTGCTGCGAGAGTTCAGGACCTTCAAAATGGAGACACCGACGCTATAGCGCTTCTCGCTGATGACGTCAAGTGCGTATCGCCTATATTATGCTTTCCTTTTGAACATGAGCAATTCTTTGCCAATTTGAATATGAACTAATCTTGGCAGAGTGTTCAGTGGGGGTACGGGTCGAGTGATAAAAAATATCATCGTCCTTCATCATCATCTAGGCACAGTGCTCGTCATCATCCCCTTGCTGCTTGGCTCCAGCTTTTGTGGTCAATAGCGGCAGGTTTCGCAGAAGTAGATTTTCTTATAGAAAACTCTATGTATGGCTAGAGGCTGTCTTGGCGTTCCTACACAGTCAGAAAACAGTCCAGCAACGACGACGTCGATGACATTAACGTGCACACATTTCAATGCACTGTACAGTCGGCTCCGGAGATCCTGGAGTGATCAACGAAAAGGCCTCGCCACACCGTTTGCACATAAGGCCGATGCCCGACGTTCGACGCATAAAATGTGCGGCTCGAGCGCGAGTTCACGTGCGGCGACTTTAAAGGCGTATAAGACCGCTGCCGAACATCGGCGCGAGTATATAGAGAGGACGAACGAATCCAATCGACCGACGTGAGTGGCGCGTTTTCTTCGCCGCCTTTCAAAGTGTTGCGGTGCGTGGGCGTTCATCATGCAAGCGTGCCTCTTCTCTTAACGGGCGGGCCAGCTGCTCCGTGTGTATTATAGTGGGGTATGAGAGTTCGAGTGGTTGAGGTTTTCGACACCAACGCGTCGTCGTATTTAAACGATCAATACGTCTACTTCTGCGGAGGGTAACGTGAACGGAACGTACCGACAGCTCCTGCCACCTTATACCCTATTAGGAGTATTTCTAGAATACAAAGTTGTCCAAAGCCACCTGCTAGCGAAACTACGCACCCAAACACGGATATATAATGGAACGTTCTGAGGAACGTGGACGGATGGGTGGACGCTATGACTATGACCGTTGCTTTCATGATGGGGTGGTGAAATGTGCGCCATTAAATCTTCAATGCCCAGCTTAGCCCTGCATAGCGAATTTGTGTATGACCAGGTTCTGAAAGCGTCTAGGAGATGAAAACCCAGTTATATGCATATAGCTAATATGCGTAATACATAATACTCTGATTGACGTATTACTAATTATGGCGAGCAATGCGTCTTTTATTCAACCATCGCTGTTTGTAATTGCACATCCACTGAAATAAAAGCACTAAAACTTCATCAATTTGAAAAACAATGAAAAGATTAAATTCCCTCAATCTCAGAATTGGTATGATCGCAATCTTACTAATTCTGTATTCTTTTCTGATGATCTCATGGAACACACAATTACGATAAACTCCACTAATTCAGCGTTCTTGCGTTGACCAAAAAATTTACTTGGTGGAATGAGAAACAGTGGGGTGTATTATTTTGCCGATAGGGCAGAATTCTGTGAACAATTCTGCCTCAGAGACGTGGCAACTCGCATACGAAGCCAATGTCATGCCATGTAGGTAATAAAGGGATTCCTCATATACGGCTTTCATTTTGGGAACGCAGTTGGCTGTCGTTGATAGGTTAATGTGCGTCATGCGAAAAAGAAATACCGGTATTTTATAATGTATTTTTCTTTAAGGATCTGTGTATGTAATAACGATAATATATCAATTACCTGTCATAATCATTAAACCTGGCCTACCATAACGCTGGCCTAGCCAGGGTGGCGGGAGGATCAAACCACGCAATCAATTTTTTTTTTTCAATCGGGCGGGTGTGTATATACAAACAACCGTAGAAACGCGCATGCATAAGGTATACATAAGGTATTTCACGCATAAAGTATATACAACCCAACCTCCCACTCATGCAAACAATTCAATCAGCCCCACTACGTGCACCCTGATGAAACAGCGAAGTTGATGGCCTAGCCGTCGTCAGGCTGTCGCATTTCTATGTTTTGCAAGTCTTACTGGTATGTTCCATTCCTGCTCTTTTATTTCGATGGAGGCGAAATGGTAGAGGCCCGATGATGGTTATAGCGCGAGGACAGAACGACGACACAGAGACAAGAAGGACACGAAGGACACGAGCGCTCATGTCCTTCGTGTCCTTCTTGTCCCTGTGTCGTCGTTCTGTCCTCGCGCTATAACTATGATGATGATCATCATCATCGTCATCATCAGCAGCAGCAGCCTGACAACGTCCACTGCAGGACAAAGGCCTCTCCCATGTTCCGCTAGTTAACCCGGTCCTGTGCTTGATGCTGCCTGAAGCATAACTATCATCATGTCATACCAACTTGCCCAAGCTGTCACACTTCTAAGGTAGACGCCCGTGTATTGTGCAATGTCAGTGCACTTTAAAGAACACCAATTGGTCAAAATTTTCGGAGCCCTCCACTAGGGCGTCCCTCATAATGATATCGTTGTTTGGGTACTTGAAATTGCCGAAATTTTATTGTCCCTGCTTCTTATTCAACACTTTTTGTTAAGCTTTAAGGTGGTAGTATAGTTCCATTGCATCTTGACCATACCACTTTTATACAAAGGTTTACAAAAAAAGCCTTCCATTAATATGCACGTCAGTAGTGACGTCATCAGAAATTCTTAGGGAACAGCGATGTTGAAGTTTTCTGAACATCACTCGGGACATTCATCACCTGTAATGATGTTACGGGGAATAAAGTATACACTGGCGAGCAAATGCGTACTGGCGAATATACTGGCGAGCAAATGCGTACAACGCTGCTGCAGTCCGAGCACGTTCACGTTCAGCACTTCGTCGTCGTCATCCTCAGGCATCTACTTAGCCCGTGACATTACCCGCCAGCGGCAGAAGCACCGTCCCGGTGCGATCTATTCTCGGGGCGTGAGTAGTATGCTTTAAGCCGTGAGACGTGCACTATATCGGTCGGGACTGAAGCTGGTGCTGACATGGTATGGAGTGGAGCTATCTCATAGGTCACGCTGGTGGCATGCGTATGACGTGGTAGGGGGCCAACGTAACGGGACATCAGTTTTTCGCAGAGACCAACACGACGTGATGGTAACCACAGCAAGACGAGCGACCTCAGAGAGTACTGTACGTCGTGGTGCCGGCGATCGTAAGCACTCTTTTGGTTAAGCTGCGAGGCACATAGACAATCCCGGTCAACTTGGCGGGCGATGTCAGCTCGGGCCATCAGCAGTCGATGAGGGGCCGTCAGATTGGAGCATGGTGTCCATGGGCAAAGGCGGGTCATAACCAAACAGTAGGAAAAAAGGTGAACATCCAGCTGTACCATGACGTGAATTGTTGTATGCGAAGGTAACGAAAGGTAAGTGGATGTCCCAATCTTTGTGATCCTTGGAGGCGTACATCGCTAACATATTCGTCAGGGTACGGTTGAGGCGTTCCGTGAGGCCGTTGGTTAGCGGATGGTACGCTGTAGTGAACTTGTGGTGGGTAGAGCAGGATCGCAGGAGCTCGTTGACTACTTTAGATAGAAAACAGCGGCCGTGGTCGGTGATCAACTGACGAGGAGCACCTTGACGCAGAAAGATGCCATGAAGAAGGAAATCGGCTAACTCAGTAGCGCAGCTGGTGGGGAGGGCGCGTGTAACGGCATACCACGTTGCGTAGTGGGTAGCAATAGCAATCCACTTATTACCAGTGGCTGACACGGGAAAAGGTCCTAGAAGATCGAGGCCGACTCGGAAAAATGGCTCATCTGGTACTTCAATGGGCTGGAGGGTACCAGCAGGTCCCAGAGCAGATGTCTTGCGGCGCTGGTAGAGGTCGCATGCCGCAACGTACTGTCGCACAGAACGGTAGAGGCCAGGCCAAAAGAATCGGCGGCGAATGCGGTCATACGTGCGTGACACCCCTAGGTGTCCAGCGGAGGGGGCATCATGGAGCTGGGCCAAAACGTCTGAGAGAAGATGCACAAGATCAACGAGTAAAAGCTCAGCACCATCAGGGCGGGCGTTGTAGCGGTGCAAGATGTCGTTGTGAAGAACGAACAGTTGTAAGGAGTGGTCAGGGTGGGGAGAGTGCAGACCATTGATAATAGCACGCAAAGAGGGGTCGCGGCGTTGTTCAGCAGCTATGTCGGTGAAGTCGGTAATTGAAAGAACGAGGGCCTCTTGTCCATCTTCCATCGTGTCAGGGGGACCGACTGGGTAACGGGACAAGCAGTCGGCATCCTTGTGAAGTTGTCCGTATTTATAGGATACGGAAAAAGTGTACTCTTGTAAGCGCAGCGCCCAGCGTCCAAAGCGTCCCGTAGTGTCCTTGAGTGAGGAGAGCCAGCAAAGCGCATGGTGGTCCATAATAACTGAGAATGGTCGGCCATACAGGTACGGTCGGAATTTCGCAATGGCACAGACGAGAGCTAAGCACTCGCGTTCTGTGATAGAATAATTTTGTTCCGAGTGCGACAACAGTCGGCTTGCATACGCGACGACGCGGTACATGCCTTGTTGCCGCTGCGCCAGCACTGCGCCTATGCCGTGGCCACTGGCGTCAGTACGAAGCTCCGTGGCGGCAGATGGGTCGAAGTGTGCTGGACTGGTGGATTGGTGAGAATGTCAACTAGCGACGAGAAGGCGTTTGCTTGCTGTTGGCCCCAGGTGAATGCGACATCCGTTTTGAGGAGGCAGGTTAGAGGACGGGCTACATCAGGAAACTTCTCGACAAAACGACGGAAATAGAAACACAGTCCCAGAAAACTTCGGACGTCTTGGCTGAGTGGGGTGTGGGGAAGTCGCGAACTGCTCGGACTTTCGCAGGGTCTAGTTGAACGCCCGCAGCGTTAAGAAGATGGGCGAGTACGCAGATTTGGCGTTGTCCAAGGCGGCATTTGGACGACTTAAGTTGCAAGTTCGCACGTCGGAAAACATCAAGCACTGTGGACAGACGGGTAAGATGGTCGTCTAAAGTAGTCGAAAAAACAATAACGTCGTCAAGATAGCAGAGGCAGATGGTCCACTTCATGCCTCGAAGGAGAGAGTCCATCATGCGCTCAAAAGTCGCGGGGGCATTGCATAATCCAAGAGGCATCATCTTGAACTGATAAAGTCCATCAGGAGTCCCGAAGGCCGTCTTCTCTCTGTCTTTGTCGTCCACAGTGACCTGCCAGTAGCCTGAGCGAAGGTCTATTGAAGAGAAATATTTGGCACCGTGCAAGCAATCGAGTGCATCATCTATGCGCGGTAGAAGATAGACATCTTTCTTGGTAATATGGTTGAGATGGCGGTAATCAACACAGAATCTCCAGCTATTGTCCTTCTCTTTAACAAGTACAACGGGTGAGGACCAGGGACTAAATGAGGGTTCGATTATGCCCTTATGAAGCATTTTATCGACTTCTCGCTGTATAATAGCACGCTCTAGGGCTGACACACGGTAGGGTCGTCGGCGAATTGGTCGAGCGTCACCGTTGTCGATGCGATGGGTTACCACAGATGTCTGGCCCAAATTACGGTCGCCGAAGTCGAAGATGTCCTGATAAGAAGCAAGCACACGGCAGAAAGCAGAGACTTGTTCAGAGGTGAGCTTGTCAGATAGCATTGGCTTGAAAAGGTCGGAACAGGAACGTGACGAGAGCGGCGTTGATGAAAAATCGGGTGGCGAATCGGTGGTTAGGGCGGAAACTGTGTGGTCGACCAGTGGTGTCAGATGCACAAGTGACATGCCGCGAGGAATAACTTGCGCTGAGAAGCCAAAATTGAGGACGGGAAATGAAGTTCGGTTGTCCTTAACGGTAACCACCGTGTTGGGAAGTGCAACATTACGTGTCATGACCACGTCAGAAATTGGGGCAGCAACATAATCACCATCGGGTACTGGATGATATGGCGAGAGTTGGACTTGGACTGCGGCTTGCGGCGGAAGTCTGAGGAAATCGACAGAGCGTAGACGAGGTGGGCTGGTAGAGACGGTCTCTGAGCCGGGTGGTAGTTCGAGCCGAAGAAGACCTTTGGAACAGTCAATGAGCGCAGCGTGTGAAGTCAGAAAGTCGAGTCCAAGGATGAGGTCTTGAGGGCAATTTTCCAGTACAGCGAACAGAACTAAAGTTTGATGCTCAGAAATCGTTAATCGCGCAGTGCACATTCCAAGCACAGCAGGAGTACTCCCATCCGCTGTACGAAGGGTAGGTGCAATCGCAGGCGTCCGAACTTTTTGGAGGCGGCGGCGGAGGTCTGAGCTCATCACAGATATTTGTGCACCGGTATCAATAAGAGCAGTTACAGGTAAACTATCAACGAGAATTGTATGAAGGTTGCACCGCTGGTCGGGAGTGATCAGAGGATTTGCAGTCCGAGTCGTGTATGCAGCGTCACCTCCGGGGGCTGCATCGGCTAGTTTTCCGAGCGACGGTCGTAGGGAGACCGAGAACGGCGGGTTTGGGGCGAGCGGGACTAACGACGCACGGGCGATGGCGAGCGGCTGGTCCGACGTTCTGGATTATGCTCTGCACCTCTCTCAGCATGGTAGGACGGGGCATAAGGTGCACGTTCGGAGCGAGGCCCCCAATCATAGAAGCTCGGTCGACGTGATGAGGTCCAACGGCTGCGGCAATGGCGAGCGATGTGTCCTATCCAATGGCACGTGAAACATGTGGGCCGTTCATCACGAGTGCGCCATTCAGCTGGGTTTCGTCGTGGAGCGAACGTGCGGTTCGGAGTGGCAGCCGCAACGACTGTAGCAGAGCTGGAAGTAGTAGGGGCATTTTGATGAGGTGGCGAAATGCCCATATTCGCGATCTCTTCTCTTGGCGAACCACGGCCTGTGTCATTGAAACAGTATCGAGGTTGTGTCCTGGCGCGCTAACGCTAGACATAGAGGGTGCCATAGCCTCGAGTTCCCGACGGACTATTCTGGTGACGTTTTCCGGCGCTGGTGGTTGATGTAGTGTGGACAACTTTTTGCAAGAGGACGTAGCCGCCGTGTTGGGAAGGCGGTCAAATCGATGAACTATGCGCCTACTTTTTGCCTGTTCGAAGCGACGACATGCTTCGATGACCGATTCTACGGTCGAGCAGTCCTTGCACAGGAGAAAATTGAAGGCGTCATCGGCAATTCCTTTCAGGATGTGTCCGACTTTGGCCTCGTCGAGCATGTCCATGTCGACCTTGCGGCAGAAAGCCAACACGTACTGGATGTACGCGATGTACGGCTCTGTGGATGTCTGGGCACGAGTCGCAAGCTCTTTCTTTGCGGCCACTTGATGTCCGATGGGTTTCCCGAATAGATAGCGCGATTTCTGCTTACAGACGTCCCAGCTAGTCAGCTCTTCTTGATGTGTCTCGTACCAGAGTTTTGCCGTGCCATGCAAGTAGAAGATGATGTTCGCCAACATAAGCGTCGGATCCCAATGGTTGCTGCTGCTGACGCCCTCATATAGAACCAGCCAGTCATCGACGCCTATGCCACTTGTGCGGTTGAATGGGCCTGGGTCACGAGGTTGCACCACAATGATCGGTTGCAGGGCTGACGGATCTTGTTGACATTGAGTAGCCTGGTCAGTCATCGTGGTAGTTGCAATGCGCCGTAAGCTGCGAAGATTCAGCTCATTGGGCTGTATAGCGAGTGGTACCCCGCACCTTCCACCAATGATGTTACGGGGAATAAAGTATACACTGGCGAGCAAATGCGTACTGGCGAATATACTGGCGAGCAAATGCGTACAACGCTGCTGCAGTCCGAGCACGTTCGTTTGTTTGTTTGTTTGTTTGTTTGTATCCTTTAATCCATGGCTCGTACCCACTCTGGGGGATTGGCCAAGAGAACAAATAGTCTCATATGAACGATAACTGCATTATTGCTTACAACGAAAAAAAAAGGGGGGGAGTTGTATAGTTAAGACAGTATGTTGGAAAAAAAGAAATAAACCAAAGATTTAGATAGTGAGAAAAAAGTCAATAACAAAGTAGACACTAATAGCTACAACTTGATTTTGGGAGCCGACCAGACAGATGGTTTTGCCAAACCCGATTAATTTGGTATGTCACGGATTTATCCAGAATAGAAAATTACTTTTCGACCCGTTTTTTTAGTATTTGTTAATGAGGGCTTTATGTTGAAAAACGTTTAGAGTCTTGAATAAAATTACACACCGCATCGAATGCATCTCTGTGGCAATTTCCCAAAACAGAGGCACCAAAACTTAGAACATTTTCTGCGGTTAAATTTAAACCTAGCTTCGCAAATGGAATATCTAAAAGTCGTTTCCTAATTAATGCATAGTTGCGACATGAGCCAAAATAATGTTCAATAGTTTCTGATTCTTCGCAGAACGGACAAAGGGGGGAAAGTGTCAGACCAGCTCTGTGTAAATAAAAATTTAATGGGGGGACACGGCACCGGAATCTAGAAATTATAATTTCAAGTTTTTTTTGACGGACTCCACTGGGTTTTCCATGGAAGTTTGAGGTGCTGATAATCTGTCCATTGCGTGATATTTTCTAAACTATCTGTAAAAATAGCGAATTTCCTATATCTAACCCCTGATAAGTATTCTAACTCGGGAAGTACTGAAATTACTGGTCCATCGAGTGATGCTCGTGACAAAGCATCTGCCAATTCATTTAATTGTAATCCGCAGTGACCTGGGACCCACACTAATTTGAGGAGTTTTAAATGCGGCGGTGCTAATGTGTGGAACGCTGCTAGGGCACGAGATTGTTCAGAGTTTGTCAGAGCTGCACACACCGAAAGTGAGTCTGTTAGGATGATTGCACTGGTCTCTGTCGTAGGAATTTTACGAAGGGCTAAAATAATAGCTACTAGCTCAGCTTCAAATATAGGAGTAAAATCTGGAAGCCTTACTGAAAAAGACCAGCCGAGGGAATCAGACGCAATTCCTACACCTGCCTTTTCATTGTTGACAGAAGCATCTGTAGCTATTACATTTTTTGTTTCTGCATGTACCAAGTAATCGTTTAATGTAGTGGTCAAAAATCTCAGAGATTGCAACTTGGCTTGTGGTGGGAAGATTTCATCGTACTCTATTCTAATGTTGATGGTAGAAAAATTAGTTTCAATTACTGTGCTAATGTCTACATTTATGCAATCCAGTTTCTTTTTAGCGAAAATTATCTGAGGGGTATGAAATCGAGGCCAATGTGCAAGAAAGAAAGAGTCAGGGTCGCTGATAAATGCGTACTCTGATCTTCGCGCCGGTAAACTGTAGAACTTTAAGAAGGTTTGAACCGTTAGAATGCGGAATCGACAGAGGAGTGTTGGCAATCGCGCTTCTTGATACAATACACTATTCGCCACGAACCTGGGAAGTCCCAGGCATATTCGCAGGGCTTCTCGCTCTAACAACACTAGCGGTTTAATTTTATAATCAGCGGCCCCCGAGAATAATACGCACCCAAATTCCAATATTGGTCGCACATACATTTTATATATCATTAACATCGTGTGTCTGCGCAGCCCGTATTTTCTGTTGCTTAACCTGCGTAATAAACCTAACGCCCGTTGTGCCTTTGCTGTTATATATTCAATGTGTGGGCTCCAATTTAGTTTTTCATTATAAATCATTCCTAAGTACTTGACTGAGTCTACTTGTGGAATAGGTTCCCGATTATACAATACAGAAATTGAAACTGTATCTGCTATAGGAAACACCAAGAGCGCACTTTTACTGATGTTCAATGTCAATAAAATGAATTGCAACCAAATTTCTAGTGTATTAATATATCTTTGCAGTTTTTGATGTAGTGAGTAAATGTCGCTCTCTGCAGCGAAGAACGCGATATCATCTGCATAAATGTAGACAGTGACATCCTGAACAATTGGAATAGAGCTCATCAGTATATTGAATAATGCTGGAGATAGGACGGACCCTTGTGGAACACCACGTTTCAGTTTGAATTTATGCGAACAACAGCCATCCTTCACGCAATACAATTCCCTTGATTTTAGGAATTCTGCTATCCACTCAGTAATATACTGAGGAAACTTTAGACTCTGCAAGGTGGTCAGTAGAATAGAGTGCTCGACACTGTCGTACGCTTTAGCTATGTCGAGAGTTACTAATGCGGCGTACTGTTTCCTTTTACGAGCAAGCTGTATTCGACTCTCTAAATCCGCATGGGCGCACCAAATTGAGCATTCACAACGAAAACCAATTTGATTTGGCTTTAATATGACCTTATTCGTCATCCAGGAGTTTATTCGGCCCTTTAGAACCCTCTCTATGAGTTTCACCATATTCGAAGTTAGCGAGATGGGTCTGATATTTTTTATGGTAAAACCTACTCCTTGCTTTTTTATTAATGGGATTACCTTAGATATTTTCCAGTCATACGGTATCCAGGCATTCTTTAAAGAGTAGTTTATGAGATTAATGACGTCGCCGGGGGATAGCTTGAATAAAATTTTAATCATAGGAACTGTGATTCCATCTGGACCAGGAGCTGACGATGGTAGATCTCGAATGACTTTTGATGCTTCAGACAGCGTTACGTTTTCGAAGTCAGTGCTTATGCTAGACTTTTGCCAGTTGAAAGCCATAATCGAAGAAAATATAATTTCTAGACCCCTGCCAATTGACTCTAAAGAGTTCTTCGTTTCTTCCAATGATAGTTTTTCATAATTAGTATTTAATGTAGACGGCAGGATTTTGCGAGATCGCATATATTGAAATAAAGCTTTCTTATTTTTGGATTTCGAGAGAAAATCGATATGTCTTTTATCATAATCTTCTTTAGCTTGGGCCACCGTGTGTTTAAATACAGCGGCAAGAAATTTATAATCTGCCCAGTTCTTAGGGGACTGATTATGTATTAGCTTCTTCCAAGCTGCCTGTCTTCGTCTGTGATCTCGTGAACAGTTGGAATTCCACCAGGGGCTATAGGGTAATCTCTTCGCCGATTTAACAGTAAATTCAGCGTTTTTGTATGCCCTTTTAATTACTGCGCTTATTTTCATAGCTTTAGTGTCATCTCCATCCTGAGAAGGAGCGTCTAAAGCAGTTTTTAGGTCGTGTTGAAATTTTGCATAATTTATATAGGTTCGGGCATGGAAGCATGATGGTTTGACGGGGCAAGCGATCTCGAACATTATTGGAAAGTGGTCCCTGTTGGAGGCGCAATCAAGGGCCGTCCACGTACTAGCAATGGCCGAGCTTACAAAGCTTAAATCTAAGGCGGAGCGTGAATGACCTCGAATAAATGTGGGAGTTCTAGCGTTAAGGCACAATAAGTTGTTGTCTACCGACCAGTCCCACAACCGTTGTCCACACTGATCAGTTCTAAAACCCCAGCAGGTATGGTGAGAGTTGAAGTCACCAACTATAATTTTTTTTACAGCCTGAATTAGCAGCCATATCTAACAGTCTCGTGTCTTGAACGCCTACAGGAAAGTAGACGTTTATTAGCGAGAAAGGCAAGTATCCTGGCAAGTTAATATCTAACGCGAAAATTTCGCATTCAGAAGACATACATTTGTATAAGTTTTTTACTTTTAAACTAATTTTATTGTTTTTATTATAAAGAAAGCTAAACCTTCCCCCTTTGGATGGACGGTCTAGACGAAAGGTTTAGAAGTTGGGTAGGTGAAATACATGATGTGTGGATAGCCAAGTTTCTTGTAATGCAATAATAGCCGAATCGAATTTGGAAGACAGGTACAACAGATCTGTTATGGCTGAATGAAGAGATCGGCAATTCCAATGTATAATTTTAAGAGACCCTATGATTTCGTTAAAATGGTTTCGGCAATCACCTTTTCTAAAATACTTTCTTTTAGAAAATCGGTTTTTGAAAGGTTGTCTTTCTGGTATTTCTTGCTTTTCACATGTTTTGCTTTTACATGTTTTTACATGTTTTACATGTTTTTACTTGCTTTTTACATGCTTTTACATGTTGATGTTCAGAACGTTCACGTTCAGCACTTCGTCGTCGTCATCCTCAGGCATCTAGTTAGCCCGTGACAATATTAACCCACACTGGCCATTACCGTGCTTTAGCCCGTTGCCGCGACCGTTCCGGCTGACGCTCGCATCGGGCGGCTTCTTTATCCGGAAAACAAAGAAGCTTCACCGCATTCTGAAAGCACTGTATGTCTCGGAAACATGACGAGACAACTGCATGCGTTCTATGCGAATCGAAACAAGGTTCTTGTTTTTTTTTTTAATCTGTTCATTACATCTGCGCGCGCCTGCAGTGACCATAGTTTTTTTTTTAATTTGTTGTCTCTCGTGTGTTTCTCTGGTCCGCAACGATATTTTTCTTCACTCTTGGGGGACCACGGAGTGCAGTGGGATTTATCCAGTTCATGTGGCACACACCCGTAAAATGAAGTGCGTGATCAGCGCTACGCGAGCGTAGAACTCAAAAGACTCGTTAGAACCACTTCGCTGTTAAAATTTTCTGACTACGTTACTGCTCTACAGTCACAGCTTCGCTGGCTTCCATCTTCACCAGTGTATGGAAGGACTCAAATTTCCTTATCAAGACTGGGAGAGAGAGAAAAAGAAGGCCGAGAGATTAACCAAATACTGGCATCCGGTTCGGTACCCAGCACTGCGGGTGGGGAATTAGGGGCAAGAAAGAGTGCGTAGAGAGGGGGAAAGAGAGAAACAGAAACGCACGTGCACTCGGGAGAAAACGAAAGCGCACACAGTAAGGGCGTTCTGGCTACAACCATTGAGAAAGGCCAGTTGATTGCAAAATGCGCAGAGGTTGATTATCTAATTTGCTGAGTTCCTTGCGAAGGCATAGTCGCTGTTTACTATACTGTAGGCCGTCACAAATGATATATCTTTCTCAAAAATGCCTATACGTTCTTAAATTAAGTTTCCACATTTTAAGATGGGGATAACATTAGATTTTATAGCTATCTTGTTTTTGATTATTTCTCCTCACAATTGGACATATAGCCAGTCGCTGTATATCCCCCTCGTCGGCCGGTGATTAACCCCACGTTGTATGCACTAAGTTATTGTGGGAACTGTAACGCTATCACGTACGGCCCCTTTTCATGAGGCATTAAAAATAATGTTGCTCCTCCCTGGCCATCTTTTCAAAACCGTGTTCTGACGTCATGAACAACATCAGGTAGAAATGATGTGCCGACATCAGCTTCTGGCATATATTAAACTATTTCTTGCTGCTTATCCTCCCACATTCTACCGAGACTGTATTTACTCGGTACATGTCCCTCAAGAACTCCATATATACAGTCGTCAACTGTGCAAGCTGCCTTCAAAATTCCATAAAGTGTCCCGATTTACGCTATGTAGTCATCATACGCACCATCATCAAGGTCATTGTCCGAAAAGACTACGTATAAAGGTATTCTTAAACATGTTTCTTTACACAGGTTAAGAACTAAGTACTGTCGACGTAACACCTGTGTCCTTTAGACACTATGGTGCTCTTTCAAAACACCATTACTTTCTGTAAGGATGGAGGGTGATAACAAGGGGACGAAGTTCAGTACTGAACGATGAGAACTCGTGTTTTTGTGGCCATGAACGCCCAACCAAAGTGATCTATATCGTGTGTTTGAAAAAAGAGGGTAACGATTTAGAGTACTGGGTACTCTACTATTGAAGAGCGTAAAGCCGTCCCGTACTCCCGGAAACTTGAGACCTGCTCAATGAAAATTTTTTATTTTCGGCGACTACCTATATTGTTAACTACTTTTAGGGGCGAAGCTCCTAAAAGCGGCACCCGTTCGTCCCTCGTCGTAGTCGTAGTGCGTAAGCAGTCCTACGTTTTGACCTGCAAGGTGGTGCTGGTGGGAGATTTCTCCTGTGCGTTGTTGAACAATACAAAATTCGCAGCATGCGCATTTACTAAAAGCTGAAATCTCCTGTCTCTCATTCCCCATTAGCAGCCATTGGCATGTACATTAAGCACTATCTGACAAAAAAGGGTTGCTACGTTATACTCGCTGGGCGTAACCTCCTTGGTTTTAGAAAGGTTTAGCGAGAGTTATAGGCCGCAGTGCCATGAATACAATGAACTAGTATATACCATGAACTCGAGGTGGTTAAAGGTGGGAAGTAGACACAAAGCGCGAGCCATAAGAAAGTGTGCGTGTGCCACCTCTCGTTTAGTCCTTGGGATGTCCGCTAGATGGCGGTGCTTCTATATGGAGAATATATGATGAAAAGATGCGAGGTGGTGGTACTTCGAGTGTTGACTAGATGGACGAACGGACACACAGACAAATGCATGGGCGGACGCATGGATGGCTGCACGGACGGATGGACGCATGAACGGACGCAGGGACGGACGCACGGATGAATGTGCGGACGCACAGTCACACAGACGGATGCATGGACGGACGGAAGCAAGAACGAATGGACGGACGTATGCTTCACCCCACTCTCCATCACTCACCCCGTGGATATGCCGCCATTTTTTTTCTAAACCTAAGAAGTGCTTTAGAACACTTTTTATACACACTAAAGTCCCAATGGGGTCTCTCCAATGAACGCAATTCGATAAACAGAAAAATAATAACCGTTTTATCTGTGTGCGTCCTGTCTATGGCACCTTTGTAACGCTTGTCGTAAAATTCTCACTCCTCAACTGCCGCCGTTGCTTTGGTATTGCACCCAAATAACACTACTGCAATTGTTCGCTCCCACTGTCCTCTTTGCATGTTCAGCGTCAACTGAGCCTGATAAAGACTACAATCACAGCTGCGAACGTGGACAATAAGTGTCATCGAAGCCGGGTAGGCAGGGCACGATTGCCATAATCGCTCTGCCGAGGAGATGATGGTAACGTATACAGCGGCAAAAAGGAGAAGAAAAGAAGTGCGAGCCGCTTACGATGCACAAAAAAAAAAAAACTCGAAAAGGTCACGACACATTAAACGCTGGGGAGGCCAAACGAGCGGTATGCAAGTGCAGCCTGCCTTGCATAATAACGCACCCGTAGAGAAGGCATGCGAGCATTCTCTTGTGGCGGATGCAAACGCCTTCTTCGCGGATGTGCCATTGACCTCGGAGCCACCCTAAAGTTGGCCGATAGGTATGGAGCACATCACACGGATGACTCCGCCGCTTCGCTTCGATTTTTCATTTCTCTCTCTAGCATAGCTTCCTTCGCCCCCACCCCCACCCCCCATTTCGCCAGAGGTGCACACAATGAGCGCTGCCTGTTCCGTGAAATTTATTGAAAGTGAGACGCTCGCCCGCATTCGATGAGGCCCTAATGCCTACTCAGCGGCTCGGCGAGGATTCTCGGTCACGCGCGCGTCTTTCGTCTGCGGCGTCGACGGAGGCGTCTTTTGAAAGTTTTATTACGAATATCTCACAAGCTGCCCGGATGCAGGGGCCGTACGGACTGGAAGCTCTCTTCCACGTATTCTGTACAGCGCCGATGTAGACTGCGCTCACGAGCGTGCACCCAGACGTCTGCTATCGCGGACAGCGGGTCTGATGGTGGCAACCGAACCAGCAGGGTGG
The DNA here is from genome assembly GCA_013436015.1 of Rhipicephalus annulatus. Classification (NCBI taxonomy): domain Eukaryota; kingdom Metazoa; phylum Arthropoda; class Arachnida; order Ixodida; family Ixodidae; genus Rhipicephalus; species Rhipicephalus annulatus. The sequence goes on along the minus strand of WOVY01001445.1, from coordinate 449,632 downwards.
CTCGCTTCACTGACACGGTGATAAGAGGTGGGTGCCGAAGCCCGTTTTTTTTCGGGTGCCTCCACGAACGTTCATCATTAAAAGAACACACGGCGTTATCGTCCGCTTGGTGATTCCGGAAAGAGTCACCGGTTTTTCTGAGAAGGTTTCAAATCCGTGAGAAAGTGAGCTAGTGAGTGAGTGGAAGAGAGAGATGCAGACGACAGACGAAAGCAGACGGCCACTTGCAGTTGCAGCAGAAGAGGGACGCGCAATGTACACCGCCCCTGGAAGATCGGCGTGGCGTATTTGTCGACATTGCGCATCGCGGGTTGAGCCACCGCGAGCATGCACAGCTGTCACGATATGTCGTGTGGGGAGTGATGATCACACGCTGTGGGGCGTTACCCCCTCCGAGAGGGGTTCGACCCCACTGTTTCCCTCTTAGGAAGGGGGGACGAAACCAACGTCGACGGTGGCACCGCATCCAGGTGCGCGCCCTTTCTCCAAGGACGTACAGGAGGATCTTGAGAAGAGCGGTCGCGTCGGTGCTTCTTTCCTCCGTCGCGTCTTCTCCTCCCTCCGTTTGGGGTCTGGGGCCAAAGACAACAGGCAAAAAGAAATTTCCCAGCGGGTCTTCGCTCCCCTCTCTCTGTCTCCGGAACGCCCCCTCTCACAACGCCGTACTTTCTTTTTCGTTTCGTTCCGGCCAGCGCGGGAGCAACCCGACTGCCGCTAGACTAAAGCAGAGCCGTTTGCCGGTCCGCAACAGAGTGCGGTCGCGTCAGTATCGCAAGCAAGAAGCATGCCTGCCGGATTCGCATCCAATATCCTCGCCTGCGTCGCGTTCCTGCTCCTCACTCATCATGCAGCGCGAGGTAAGTCTCCGTCTGCTCCTTTGTACAGAAAGTCTACGCAACTGAACTTAAACGTATACGTTCCGTATACGTACCGAGCAATGAGATGTTACTTTTATCGTTGCACCGAAGGGATGTGCAGTGCGTGAGGATCGACGAAAGCATTGTATGTCTTCGTGAAGACTGACTTTCACATGATCGTGTCGTTTACGGTCGCATAGCTTTGTTTTTTTTTTTTTGAAACCTGAAAGTGGCGGGAAAAGCTACTGGACGACGCGTTACTTCCGAAATTGACAGTTTTCGATTTAAATCATTCGCGTTTCGCTTATGATTATTCACTGGGAAAAAGACTTATGCAGTCATGTTTGAACAGTGCGTTCGCAAATGTCATATCTTCTTGATCCCGTAGCTACAACGTCAGGGCGTTCTGAAGTTTGCAGCCGTACATTCAGTGGACTGTCCACTCTATATGCAACGATTTTCACATCCTCAATCTACATTTCCTATGAACGTGCACATAGTTAACGCACATACACATTACACCCAACATTTACAGCGTATTATGTAGAGCTTACAGTTGAAAATTATAGATGTCATCACAGAACCCGCTGCGGAGAACCGCGCGTACCTTGGTAACGATAGTATTGCTGAAGTCTTTCAGCCACCGCGGACTACCAAAGCGACGGGGAGATTGCTGCAGTTTTTGAAATCGACAGGCCTTAGTGATCGAGTTTGGGATTTAATTAATGAGCACACGTGTTCCACGCCGATAGCGATTTCCTGCCTCTTACTTCCCTTCATCATTTAATGCATTTCCCCCTGAGTACTCTAGCGAACCTGACGCGGGTCTGGTTTACTACCCCTGCCTTTCCTGTGTTTAGAACAAATGTTCGGCGATTTAGAGTGCGTGGTGTACTCAACTATGGGAGTGCAATTAGCCGTCCCAGTGCGTGCTCATTGAGCGATTCGTCTTATCAAACAGGAAAGCTTGTTTAGAACAAGTTGTTAACGATTTAGAGTACTTGATACTCTACTAAGGGAGAGCAAGAAGTCGTCCCGTGGGCCCCACATTTCATGAAGCCGTGTCGCCCTCACCAATCAAAATAATCTTATTCAAAATGATCACCGGCTATGCAACGAAGTTGAAACGTGTTGTCTCGGTGTTTATAACAGGTTTTATCTCGATAACTCATTTAAGTCTTTCTTAGTTACTGGCTACATAACTCCAAAATTCTTAATTATATGATGTTTGCCACACGTGTGTTTCACTCTTTATGTTGAGTAGAACATTCGCAAGAAGTGGAATATATGCCCGATTTCATTGGCACATACGTTTTTCACTCGCAAATTACTTATGTTTGGGGAACCCGTGCTGAGGCTCGTATTCACAAACGCTCCTCGACTCCTAACTCGACCTCAAGGGATCCTTCAGACTTTTCGCGCTGCCGCAATCGCTACGTGAGGCCGTCCTCAAGGATCCCTTGATGTCGAGTTCAAGTCGAGGAGCGTTTGTGAATACGGGCCTAAAGCTTGCCAAGTTTCTTGAAGCACGAATGCTCTGGAAGCTTTTGCGCACACAGTACGGACGAGTTTTGGTTTCGTCTACAGCTTCGTCGTAAGACGCTAACGTTATTAGAACGCTGTTAACATTAGTGGGGTCACGAAAACGTCACTGCAGAAAGCTGACGTAAAATAAATATGAACAGTACAAGACCCATTTACTTTGATGTGCCGTACTTGGTTTCTCACTACAACGAGCTTGTTCATCACTCCAGAGCATATTACTGATCCAATTACTTTACTCTTCCTTATGCAGTACCATGTACCGGGTATATTCCCTTTATTTTAACCAAGATTTTAAAATATTACGAGTGAATGTACTTCATCTTACATGGTAATTCAAATGTCCACATGTATCCCGGCTGCGGCGACTGCATTTCCGATGGAGGCGGAAATGTTGTAGGCCCGTGTGCTCAGACTTGGGTGCACGTTAAAGAACCCCAGGTGGTCGAAATTGCCGGAGCCCTCCACTACGGCGTCTCTCAGAATGATATGGTGGTTTTGGGACGTTAAACCCCACATATCAATCAATCAAACAATCAATCAATCGAATGCCCACATGTAGTTATAATAATAATTGTTCGGATTTAACGTATGTTCACGTATAGGAAAAAAATGTTATTTGCACAGTTCTGCGCGTAATTAAACTTGTATTAATTGATCTTGGGTCACTGAAACGAATAAAAGTTTGTAGACCGTCTTTTAAATGGTCTAGTCGAGCGTAGAGAACCTAGTTGTACAAGATCTGCGAGCATGCATTATTCCTTTGTAGGGCCCTTCGAAAGTGAATCTAGCACACTACCCCACTCTATAATGAAAAAATATTATATTGTATTTTCTTTATATGCCATGGTTATCGCCCCGTGGATGTCACCACATTCTGCATTTCGTGCACAAGCACTTAATGAAAACGTCATGCTTTATCCCATGCGTTCTTAATGCCTTTTTTGTTTTGCAGCCGTGCCAACTACCACGCTTGGGCCACCGACGGATGGTGACGTTCATCCGCACCACGACAGCGTCGGCAGCAGCGAAGGTGAGTGTCTGGAAACGGACACGTGCTCGCGTTTTTTTTTCTTTTTGCCCGCCAGCCTGCACTCATCACCCCGTGACACACGATGTCACAAAACAAGTCAAGGTGACCGTGGCTTCATCATTTCCTGGTTTTCATTAACATTGCGCCAAACAAAGAAGCAAGCCCTCAGAAATTCCCTTCCTTTGTCCCTCGGTTGACGTAATTAAAAAGCTGGCCTCCATCGGTGAAGCCATCGACAAGAAAAGCTCGGAAGTCATGGCTTTCCTTCGTTAGGACACGTTCTCGTGCAACATCATGATTTACTTAACATGAATATACGTTGCGTGCCATTCGTATGCCTGTGAATCTGCCATACTGGTACAGTGCTTGCGGTATTCGGCTGCTGACCCGAAGGTTGTGGGTTCGATCCCAGTCGCGATAGTCGCATGTCGTTGGAAGCGAAATGCCAGAGGCCCATGTTCGTGCATGCATGCTGTGTACGTGCACGCTGAGGAACATTGGATGACCAAATTTACGGAGCCCTCCACTTGGGCGTACCCCATAACCGTATGATACACAAAACCCCGAAAATTATTATTATTATTATTAGCGCTTGCGATATTACTTTCCATTCTTGTGTCCGTTTACTAAGAGCACTCCTCACACCCACTTACCCACTCCACACACACGTTACAAAGCAAGTAAGCCATAATTTGCACACATCCTCAGCCCGAACAGGAACAAAGGGCGTAGTTATATATATATATATATATATATATATATATATATATATATATATATATATATATATATGACTGCGGGTATTACTATACAAAAGTTTTTTTTTTTATCGCGGGATCCCCCAGCAATTGAAGCAAGTCAGTCCCGTCACGAATGTCCCCAAACAAAGAACACCTTATAATACGAACGTTCGCCCAATACTTGAGTATAAGCTTGTGCAGCCTGGCACCTAGACACCCTCTTTCTTGTCAATGAACTTGAGCGTATCCAGAATCGCGGAGCCAGGTTTGTCTTCGGTAATCACAACTACAAAAGCAGCATTCCATTAGTTAAACACAAGCTTGGCTGGAAAACCCTAGCCCGACGCCGCTTAGCAGCGGAATTTGAACTTTGTTAACGTATTTACTCTGATCTCACAAGTATTAACAAACAATTGTACATTCCCCCCAACTCACTTCATCTCTGCGCGTTGTGGTTATGACTGTAAGGTATCAACATATTTGCACAGCGCAAGACTATGAGTAGTTACGACGTAACTACAGAAGAAGAGACAAGGACAGAAAGAGCGCTGACTTCAACTGAAATTTTATTAGCGAAAACGCTAGATTCCCAATCACCAACTAGCATCTGTGTTATCGACTGTAAGTTACTTGAAACAGTGATGTCGCACTAAAGTGTTTTAATATTCATTTTTTTTTTCCGCACACCTCCATGCATTGGAACAGCCTTCCTAAAAGTATAGTTGATAATAAAACATTCTCCCAATACCAGTTGTTTTTGCTTTCAAAATTCCCGTGAGCTAAAAGTACCTGTTCCCTTCCTTTTGCTTGTGCTGTCTTTTAATTTTTCTTTCCTTCTCTTGATCAGATCATGCATGAATTATGTGTTGACACTTTCTCTTCGTGCATGCACCGGCTTTGTTATTAGCTCATTTTTTATCTTTGCATTTGTGCAAACATACATTTTTGTACGTGATTATTTCTTTTCGTGTTACCTCCTGCAATAATGCCCTCGTGGCACTGCAGGTGCTTGTATAAATGAAACAAACGAATAAAATGTACCGCGTTTTATGTTACCATGAATATATTGTGTCTGGCATCGTAATAATTGTGGATCATAAATTCCGAGCCAGTACGTCAACGAAAACGTATTTGGTTGATGTAGTTTAAGTATTTTTCTTCAGCCAATTTCACGCTGCCGAAACTTTAGGGCAGCGAAGCTCTTAGCCCTCGTATGTATGTGATTGGCTAGCGAGATCTCGTGATGTCGTAAGTTCACACATGATTTTAAATACGCACGCTTACACATTTCGAGCATCATAAACATAACTTATCATGATCATCATCCTCGCCACTTCTTTTGATTTATTTAATATACACCCCTCAGGTTACATGACCTTCGCGACACATAAGCAACAACAACAGCAACTACTATTACTACTACTACTACTACTACTACTACTACTACTACTACTACTACTACTCCAATTGCTACAAATGTCTGGAGGAAACGCTTTGGAGATGTACGCGATAGCATTCGCATGTTATTCTTGTCATGAACAGACAGTCATATCCTTCAAGCTATCTCACCCACTCATGACGATTTTGGTCTACATCGTGCTAAAGAGGGGCGCACGAGAGCACGCAGACGTAGTCAGATAAGATAAGATAGATAGATAGATAGATAGATAGATAGATAGATAGATAGATAGATAGATAGATAGATAGATAGATAGATAGATAGATAGATAGATAGATAGATAGATAGATAGATAGATAGATAGATAGATAGATAGATAGATAGATAGATAGATAGATAGATAGATAGATAGATAGATAGATAGATAGATAGATAGATAGATAGATAGATAGATAGATAGATAGATAGATAGATAGATAGATATTCACTCAAACATCCATCTTCAGCAAGTCGTTCGGACAAAGTAGACGTTCCGCCTTGCTCTTTGTCACTTACCGAGCCTCGGTGAGTTCGCAAGCTCGCATAAATCAAGCAAGTACCGAGCCTGCGAAACAAATAATTCCCCTGTGAACTCATTTCAGTTTCTTTCTTACTTAACAAATTGAACACGTTCAACGACTACAATAAAAAGTAAATGAGCAATAGCGCAGACGCGAATACGACTTAGGGCGTTTGACGCTATGTATACCTGTCGGTAGGAGCCCGTGCTGTCTCGTATTGTCTTGCAAGTTCCGTAACACCAAAGCGTTTATTTCCCGCGCTGCAGCTCTCCTTGGGGACTTCTTTCTCCATTTCCTCCTCCTTTGTCCGCATGCTCGTGCCTCGAGAGCTCCTTTTGATAAATGACCGCTAGCCGTTTCGAGACAATCCAAAAGAAAAAAAGAAACGAGCCAGACGCTATTATAACTCTGAGCGTTCCTCATTACGGGTGCTGCAGCGGGTGCAGATGCGACCACCGCGGAGCACCGAGATAGCCGCGGTCTGGCCAAATAATACACAGAGAGAGAGACAAAGGGCGATGGAGAGAAGGTAAGGGTGAGGGGGGCCTCTTTGGCAGGGACCGCAAGGTCAGGTTCATTGCTGAAGAAAGCAGCAACCTGCGTTGCTGTTTTCTTTCTCTCTCTCTCTCTTTCTCTCCCGGCTTTTTCTTCGGCGTCAGTATGCCAGCTGAGTGTATAACCCTTACCGGAGAGCCGCCGTCGGCGACGACGCTGGGACCAAATTGCGGGCGCAATTAAACGCCGATCCCATGCCCTTGTTATACGTTACTCTCACGCGGACGATGCAACCCGATGCAACACTACCGTGCATTACCTGATGTACCGTGTATCCAGACGGGTGTCCAGAACTCGGAGGCTCCACCGATTTGTCCGTTCCCCGCAGAGCTAATCGACCGAAGTCATCGCGTAACACACTAGCACATAATACTACTACTGTTACTATTAGTAGTAGTAGTAGTAGTAGTAGTAGAAGAAGTAGTAATAGCACTAAGAATAATAATAATAATATTAGCAACAACAAGAGCAATAAAGGCCGTATATTTCGTTCATAACGGTAAACCAGTCGTTCCCTCCAATTATACAATTCTAGAAAGAAAATTTCTGTTAATTCAGAAGAGCACCGCGACGACATCCTTTTCTCGTGAGCTGAAACTTGCTCGGAGTAACGAATTCTTTGCGAAAACGACAAAGACTTAAATTTTGAGAAACTAACGTCAGTATGCATAGGCGCCTTCTTAGCGTATCGGGGGAACAAAGCCACCGCGTGATTTTTCAACAGCAAACCGGACAGTCTCACGCATAAATATTTGCCGAATACGCATATATGTCTGGCTGCATATACATAATAGGCAAACTTGTGCGCACGGCAAGACCAGGGAGCAGGGGAAAGGAACCGGATTTTCTGTCGTCCATACATTATTTTTTTAATACATACTCGCAAGAGTGTATGCCCGAAAGGCAGCTTATGTATATCAGGCTTAGCTGATACCTCCTCTCCCCTCCTCCCTAAGATTCTGTAACATCCTAGCCAAGCCATATTTCCGGCCCAGCATCAGAAATTGCGGTATCTTAATCCCTCCACATTCTCTCGGCCACGCGCCGCTAAAGGAACACGCATTTGCAGACTCTTCCGGTAAGAAAGTGCAAGTCTAAAAATGCAACACAACGCCATAATCTGCCGTTGAACCCTCCCATACACTGCACACTACCGGCCGCGCCCTCCAGTGCGCCATCCGGCTGTCTCTGCAGCGATCATCTTGGAAGCGACTCAACGCCGACGTCGGCGAATAATTGTCGGTGGGGCAATTAGGCCTAAACGGTGACCGTCCTTCTTCACCGCCCATTTACTTACACGAGTGGCTGTGCTCATGGCGTGCGGCCGTCGTGACAATAATGACCTTCCCGCTTCTTTCGGTGACGATGTGTGGTCCTGCGGTGTGTAACAACTCTAGAAAAGGCAGCGAACCATGGGACTTTTGGTGCTCCATATATCTTCCTCGGATGAAGCTTTCCCCGCTTATGAAAAGTTCGTCCTACATGTTTCGGGGTAGGTACCTTTCTTTCAGTCTTGAACTTGTCTTCGTTCGAAATGTTCTTCTCGAAAAAATCTACGCGGGTTTCATTCACATGTTCAGGTTACAGTCAGGTGGATGGGCATTTTTTATTTATTTTTGTGGAGCTCAAATTTAATCATTGTTCAATGAAGGAGTTCTGCAGGCATCCTCCAGCCATGTATAGAATTCTTTAACCCTTCATTGCCACAGTTTCTCCATCCGTGGAGGAACTTATCAAGATGCTGAACTTTCCTAAGGTGTCAACAAGAGTTCGCGTGATGTTATATTCGATGTTACATTCTCGTTGCAAAAATAATTATCTCTTGCGCACTGAAACACTCACTGTCCTGCCACAATAACCTGCATCTGTGCGCTATCGAGTTCCGTGGTTTCACCCACGCTGCTCTACATAAGTCAAAATATCTTGGCAGGCTAGGCCAATAATTCTAGTTTTGTGTTTCATCTTCTCCCAAGTGTATATATATATATATATATATATATATATATATATATATATATATATATATATATATATATATATATATATATATATATATATATATATGTTTCAGAAACTTGCCTCGGGTCAGAGGAGGAGGCAGCTGAGGAGGTCAACCTAAGACATGCCCGATTCATTGCCCTACATTGAGAAAAAGGAAGAGAGACTTCGACACGTCTCACTAGCACTTATATACCACTGTGAGCTTCAAACCTCCGTCGTCGTCTCCCATTACGGAATGTGAGCCATCACAAAGCTCTGTGCTGCATTCACAACACTGCAACTACATGCAAGCCACAGCACAAAGCCACTCCGACCTCCCGCCCCTTCCTGCCCTAATTTCTCTTCTTGTGTTTCCGTTGGACATTATAATATGCAGACATCTTGTATAACATCCACAACTTCATACGTCCTAATTGGCGCAGTAGACTTCTATGCAGCTTTGAAGGCTCCATGTTCGCCGTCATACTCCTCCTGCGAGTTGTAAATATGCGTGACTCCACAAAATTCCACTGCCGAGACAGTGACGTCAGCCTCTGTGTTACCGCGCAAAAATCCAAAAAGTAGCAGCTCTATCTGTGTAATAAAAAGGCCCATACACAGCTTCTCTGATTTAATAAATGTTTGGTCATTTTAGAATTCGACAAGATACCGGAATTCTATCCTGTCAAGAACAGCACCACGAGTGCTATAGCCCGTGTGTCCTGCTCCTTCCATATTGTCGCATCTCACGTGATGCGAGATGGTCTATTCCTATCGGGGACACTAGATTATGCACATCTCATATTGTGTGCCCCCTAACTGCAAATTTATGGGTAAGCATTGTTCGTACCATACACGGCACAAGTCTGCGAAAAGTAGTCATGACCACGAGTACTGTTCCATGCAAATCTGAATGTCATTCTGCAAGACGGCGGAATTCGAGTATGCCCAGCTCGCAAATGTTCTTCCTTGACTGGTATGACATTGCTTAAACATCCAGCTCCGCCTGCAATGAAACTCTCGGCAATCACGAACTAACGGCAGAACAAAGATATTCGAGTTCCCCACTTGTCGAGATCGTTCTTTCATCCCTTATGCTCAGTAACCTTCACGAATGGAGAGCGTGCAGTGAGGACATAAGCACACTTCCCGCGTCCAGCCCGCCTGGCGTGACCCACGACGCTGCGAGTCGAGAAAATTGCTTTACTCCAGCGGTGCACACGCCGGTTTTAATAGTTGAAACAAGACTCGGGACCCGTACGTTCGCTTATAACCACCCGACGCCGCAATCTCGATTCCTCGGCCACAGCGATTACTGCACCTCGCACAGAAGTGGTATGCGCCCGAGAACACGGCATACGCATCTACGACATAATACACACCCGGAGCGTATGCCTTTCGCTGTTTTCACCTCGTGCAGTCTCATGCGAGACAGCGGCCAAACTTATGCAGGCGTGTGTGTGAGCATAGTGGCGCCCATTATGAGAGAAACCTGCCGGTCAGGTATATAGTTATGAGCGCCAAACGAAATTGCGCCCTCGGCACGTCTGCGTAGAGCGTTTGCATTATTTGTTTTCTCTTAGCCGAGTGTGTACGTAGTCAGGCGCGCGAGCATAACGCGCACCATGGCTGGCACATCGCTTCTTCAAGGGCACATTCTCGGGTTATCGTCGCCACAGACGGCGCGGCGACACCGCTGGTCAAACCCTCGCACACGGCAGCGGCGCTGGAGCCAGATGGGGTGAACTCACGTATTTCGAAAGTGTTTCTTTGTTGTTATTGCTCTCTCTCTTTCAAGGGCACGCCCCGGCTCTCTGGGCTTCCCTCCCAGGTCCAGCCGTGGCGAACATCGTCTAGATGCACAGCATTCTTGGCAGTTCTCTGCCTCGGCTCTTCTGTTGAGTGTTTGGGCGCGGTCGCTATTAAACTGTTGCACGTTAGGTGTGAAGACGTGCGCTTCTGCGTCCACATAACCATGCGGGGGGCCATCCCCGGCTACGGTTCGTGCTTGGAATGGTTTATGACCCAGCAGGTGGTCATTTCGCCACCTTTCTTCCAGTCAACGCGAACCCCGAGAAAAAAGCAAGGGGGAGTTGGAGAACGCATATATACGATGAGTCAACCGTTCTCATCCTGTTTCTATTCACTTTTTTTTTTAGGATGGTGGTGTAGAAGGTTTCTCCCCGGAGACGCTGGCAAAATGATGTTTGCCAACGCACTGACGTCGACGGCGCACGGGGCGCACAGCCTTGAGACTGTGCAAACAAAAGCAGTTAAACGCTCTGAAAAATGAGGCCCATTTTGACTGCGACATCGATTCGCGGAGTGCCGAGCGCGCTTTCATGCCGGGTACTTATCGCTTTTAGTCTGAACGGCGGCTATTAAGCGTACGTGACGTGAATGCATAAGTAACCTTCATCTTCGTTCGTGTCTCATTCTTACCTGAAGCGGAGTTCCAGGTACAAGCATCCACTGATCAGGAACTTGTGCGCATCGGTGCGTAAACTTGCAATCCCCAATGTCCCTCGCCTGTATAAACGTAAGCCGGCTGCAACGTTTGGATGGTGAGCGCCTGTGGCAAAAAATAAAAGTTGCGCTAGTCAATGTGCGGTGCAATAAATTTGATTAATGAATCAATTGAATAATAACATAGAAAAAGTGTTACCGAATCCTTTTTGAGGATAGTAGTTTCGCCTTTTATTGGTTCTTGTAAAGCTTTCACTTCGGGGGTGATTTTAAGCGGCTAGGATATTAATTTAGCACACTCTTAAGGCGGTTCCAGTTTCAGAGGGAATCAAAATGCCTTGATGTTGTGTCTTTAAAGCACGATTGCTTTAAACTCGGCAGCGCCATATTTTGTTACTTCTCAATTAGATATGTAATCCAATAAAGGCACGTAGGGGTACATTTTACATTATAATGAACGCACTACGATGCACTACGACGTTAGCCTTTAAGTGCGCTTCTCAACAAAACAGAGAGAGGGGAAGGGAGCCGTCAGAACCTTTATATTGGACACGAGAGTGCAAATATGCTGGTATAGCGTAAGCAGTAGCCATGCGAAAATATATGGGGACTTTCTGTTGATGTTTCCTGTACTTCGCATTTCCTGTGTATTTTGCCAGAAATAAAAACAGGCATTCGTTCCTTCTATTTATATCCACGTTTAGTTTGTGCCACCCCCATAGTGTTCCCAGTTTGTGCTCTGACCGTGTACGATGTTGAAGTCCGATAGATGGTAGCGTTTCGCTGTGTCGACTACATGGCAATTAACTTTGATGAATAATAAAATGAATAACCAGACGCTACTAGAATACTCTGGCCGTTAACATTCACTTGACAACGGGCACGGCTGTTGGTCGATGGGCTAATCTGTAAAAACAGACGTATATATATATATATATATATATATATATATATATATATATATATATATATATATATATATATATATATATATATATATATATATATATATATATATATATATATATAAACAGACAATATAGCCAAGGAATGTACAGGGGAAGTTATTAGAACCACTGTAAAGTAAATGAGAAGAAAGAAAAGTGGGTGAAGAAATAACTTGCCATAAGCAGGAATCGAACCCACGACCTCCGAATGACGCGTTCGATGCTCTACCACTAACTTTCCCTTATTCATTAACGAGGGTCTCGTACTGGCAGACTTGGTGCCGTTAGGTTGTATACGAGGGACTATTGGACAGCTGTCAGCTCGTAATAAGTTCACGTGCTACGTGACGCCATACAGGATCATAAAAAGAGTGTACCACACTCGGCGCCATGGCTACAGGAGGCGCTGACTGACACTCCCACGTAGAATTACTGTATATGCTACCTTTATGCTACCTAAAGGTAGCATATACAGCAACTCTACTCCCACGTTTAAACTGACATATAATCCCAATAATGTGGCTGGGGGATAGCCGCCGTGATAGCTCAGTGGCAGAGCATCGAACGCGTTATTCGAAAGTCGTAGGTTCGATTCCTGCTCATGGCAAGTTATTTTTCAACCACTTTTTTCTTCTTATTTACATTACATTGGTTTTAATAACTTCCCATATACATTCCTTGGCAACATTGTCTGTTAGATCTCATTAATATTGTGTCTAAACACGGTAAAACGAGGCCTTAGGTATACATTTCTTTCCCTTATATATATATATATATATATATATATATATATATATATATATATATATATATATATATATATATATATATCTGTGTGTGTGTGTGTGTGTGTGTGTGTGTACCAAGTTCGATTTTTTTTTGTTTTTTTGTTCGATAAGCCTCTAAGGTTTCATCGTCCAACAGGAGAACGGCGTGTGTGAGGCAGCAAAGATGCGTTTGCCCTTCAAGCATTCCGTCCACGTACGGCGGCAAAACAGCCGAGGCGTAGCGACGATAAAAACTGCTGTGCGGCGGCTCGTTCACACGCGTACACACACACACACACACACACACACACACACACACACACACACACACACACACACTTGACGAGGCAGTCTTTTTTTTGTTGTTGTTGTTGTTCAAAGACCCGCCAGGAGTACGCGCCGAAGAGCCGCTCGCAGACTTGACTTTCAAATGAGAGCCCAAAGGTCCTCCCTTCCTGTTCTTACGTTGTTTTCGTTGGCCCCCTGCAAGTTTACAGGTGCGCGCGTAACTTCACCCCGAGGCAGCTGGGATGCCCCGAGTGCGCGACTTGTTTAGGACACCGACAAGAGAAAGAATATGGCATTAAGAAGAAAACCGTTCATTTTGTGGACCTTGCTCGAATATTTAAAAGTCTGAAAAACTGCTAGAAGAACCCTTTCAGTTGATGAACTTAGATCAGCCCCTTCCGGTTGTTCTTTCATTAGTTGCCAGTATACTACGTTTTCGATGCCTAATAAAATTTTATACGGGATCAAATTTGAAAAGTAACTAAACTGAACTTTTTCGGATGTTTTGTCGTCGATCTCAGTGCTTATTTATTCACTTAACGGTTGCGAGAGTGCGGAGGAAGTCCAATCTACAGACGCCTGCACTAAAACGATTGAGCATATGCTCTTATTGAACGAAAACTACAGTAAGAACCTGTACATCTGTACGAATGGCTCGACTACGTCATCCACTTCTGGAGGTGGAGTAGTTTTACCATCACAAAGAAAAACAGTGCGGTTTAAGACATTACATGTCTTAAGCACGCTGCCTGTTCCTCGTCGCTCCTCAAGGCACTGAAGAAACCACTGTGTTTTTTTTTGTTGTTGTTGTTGTTTTTGAAATTGGCGGGCTTGTGCGAACGTCTTTCATCTGTGGGGCAGCCCCGCACGCTGGAATGGACTCAGTACCTCTCTCTTTTTTGTTCTCTTTTTCTCTTCCCTCCTCTCTCGCTATCTCATTTTTATATTCCACCCCTCTGTGGTGGTCTAATGGCTGAACTACTCGGCTGCTGACCCGCACGTTGCGGGATCTAATCGCGGCGGCGGCGGCTGCTTTTTCGATGGAGGAGAGAATGATGTACGCCCGTGTGCTCATATTTGGGCGCACGTTAAAGAACCCAAGGTAGACGAAATTGTCGAAGTCTTCCACAACGGCGTCTCTCATAATCATATGGTGGTTTTGGGACGTTAAACTCTACATATCACTCAATCATCTTTATACTCTTCTTTGCTAATCCCCAGTGTAGAGTAGCCAACCAGAAGTGTTTCTGGTTAACATCCCTGCCTTCTTCTTTTCTTCTGCTTCCTTTATTCCTTCTCCAATTTTCTTGGTTGACATGAATAATGAGTCACTTGTTAAACTGATTTATTCCAAACGTATTCTTTGATTGATATAATTATTTTCCCGAACAAGGCATCATTCTATTCTTGACCGTTCTCCCGGGGTGGGTTGCGCCAAGTGACACGAACTACCAGTAAAGCGGCCTTGTTCGAAAGAGAGGGTGGCCGATCATATATTAGGCCTTAGCGAAGGCACTTGTCCCATTATCACGATGTTTGATCGAACAGGCATGTAAAATCGTAATGCGGAAGTTGATGGGCAATTTATTTATGCGAGTATCAAGCAAGATATAGCGAAAGGGAGATAAGACTTTATTGCGGTTGAGGGGTTAACCAACGTGCCGGCCTCAGTACAGGTCACTTTTCTTAGAGAGAGCGCCTTATGATGGTTATCCGATGCATACACTATTATTTGACCACAGTTACTCACTTTTCCCAAAGCTTTTTTCTCCTTTTCATTCCTTGACTCCAAATGGAAGTGGGCGCAAAAAAAATTCCACCAAGAAACACATCAGTGTATAGGCTAGATAAGAATCATGAACGAGGAATAAAGTCATGAAAGCACAGCACTTCGAACAAGCTGGCGGTGGGAGATGGAGGAGGTATAAAGTTACGTCTTTGTATAGATAACGTTAAGAATGACATATCTATCTCGCGATGATATATCGAGGCGGCTACGTAAGCTCGCGTCTAATCTCTCGAAGAATGCCATAAGGAAGCGCAGTGCGGTTTTGCACGGCACTGGCGGGCCCTTGTGGCTGCCGTAAAATAACCATTTCATTTCGCGTTCACTCGTGACTCCGCAGTTCGATGACACGAGTAATGGCAGGCATATGAGCTTGGACTGATATCAGCTTTGACTGGCTAAGGCATGGTAAACCACATAGCGGAAATTGGGTACGAGATAGAAAAAAAAAGACCTTACAAAGCGCTTGAGCTTTGCCTGCCAGAGTAGAGCGTGATAGCGTATTCGGGCTCCATGTGCATGCGTCACCTTCTCGACTGCTAGTGTGTGTGCGGTTCTAGATGGATGTCTCCACAGAGCCGCGAGGAAACGAATAAATGCGCTCGCTTAAAACAATCTTAGAATGTCTGTTGCAAGTACAGTTGTGAAGTGCACACTACGCCATCATGCTACCTTCTGCGAATCAGCGAAGCGCCCACTTCGCGTTCGTAAGTTAATATGCGAACACAAATTTGGGTGTACGTTAAAGAACCCCAGGTGGACGAAATTTCCGGAGCCCTCCACTACGGCGCCTCTCATAATCGTATATGGTGGTTTTGGGACGTTAAAACCCACATATCCACCCATACGCGAAAACAAGCATCGATAATTTTGCCGTGGTGGATAATGATTAAATATGTCTGAGTGCTTTGTAATGGGTGCGCCTTTGAAGCTCGATGTGAACTTGATATATGTTGACACCTCACGCGATAGTACACTTCTGGCACGCTATAATACAGGCGTTAAGGAGACTCCACTCACTGCGTGACAGTCATATAGTGTGCGTGCGCGCGTGTGTGTAATAAGCAAGACACCATCCGGCTCATGGCCTATTCCCCGAAGTAGGTTGCGCCAAGATGTGCAGGAGCCAACCAACATCCGCACTTCCAGGCTTGGCATCTGTATAGAGCAAACATGCCCTAATTTTACTTTTTTTACATGTTTACAGTGAAATAATTATTCCGTGCTTATGATTTGCTTCCCCTTCAGGAACAACAACAGAGCACAACTCGCTGACCTCGACCGAGGCACCGCCAGTGGCAGAGAGCCCCGGATCCTTCGTGTGCGGTGCGCCTTGCAACGAATCCTTCCCGGTTCCGGTGTGCGGATCCAACGGCCGAGTCTACAACAGTGAATGTTCAATGATGAACGCCAACTGCAGGTAAGCTGCTCTAGTTCTTGCTGCATACCTTAAAAAAATAACGTGTGTTGTGTACATTTTCTTTCCTTAACTTCGGTTTCATCTCTTGCTCTAAACTCTTTAGTATTTTTTGTTACACAAACAGTAAAGTTAAGCTATGAAGCCCGCCGAAGCCAAAAAGTCTTGCAGAAAGCAAATATTGTGTTGAGCTGTACAGTGCTAAAAAAGGAATATTTGGCGAAGTTTGCACTAAGCCGCGCAAGTTATATTCAAACAGCAAAGCTGGACGATTCAGAAGACTAATCTGATTGCTTCTGTAGGTTGATTCTAGGCCCTACCTATAAGTGACGCTGGCTGTTTCTAGGAGCTCGCTAGGCTTTAGCTGCTACATTGATTATCAGCGCAGAGAGGTTCCAGTGAAACCAACTACAGTCACAGACACGACGCGGCCACAGCGTCGTTGGCGTAGGCCATTTCTCAAGGAACGTTTCTCAATGTACTTGCTTGAGACCATAAAACAGCGACTGGGTATAGCTCTGTCAGCGATGTTAAAACGTACTGTGTCTCGACGCGCTGCCTGGCATTCTTTGGGACACGTTTTGTGGGATACGTGCCAAGCATCTGAACGCACTTGATTACAGGTGTTCACTCGAGATTACACCGACTGTTGAAACTAGCTCTGGTAGCTAAATAAATGATGCACGCATTTAAAAACATTCGAATCAGCAGAGCATGCGCTATATTTCTCGATTAATCTTTTGCTTGATGTTACGTAAAGGTATCCACCTACTTTTTTTCTCTTTGTTTTGTTGTGGTTCGGTTTCGACAGCAGTACTGACTAGAAGACAAGTGCGGAGCTAAAAAAGTAGAGATTTTGCTGTTAGTTAGGATTGGCGAGAAGAGTTGCACATCGGTCTGGCCCTCAAGGTCGCATACCTTGCAACCTAGCTTCCCCTTCGAGCCCCCAAAATAAAATGAGTCTATTCGATGGGTACTTGATTTGATATATGAACTATGAGAACCAAACAGGTAGGTGAAATATGTGAAAAATGTAGTAAAAGTGAAATTTCATAATATCCATTGTCATGTCATATGTTGCCTTGCTTTCCCTGTTTATATTCATCACTTGCCTCTTTCAACGTGTTACATGAGTGCAAATAATACTTGTAAAGAAAAAAATGGCAGATCCCAGGTACAGTGGGAATCGATGACATGCGAAGCACGAATGAAGAAGGTTGATATGTCACTTTAAAATCAGCACGACGCTACGAGGCGCAGATAAAATATGTCGTACATGACTTCCATGTGATGGCTATCACGTTTGGACGTTTCATTTACCTTAGCAACCTATTCACGTCACCTGATACCAAATTTGGTATATGTGGTGATAGCGAAACGGCCGCGATCACGCTATGAGCGTAGCATATAGTCATGTTTTACATGACACACATGTCATGATTATCATGTTTGGACGTGTCATTTGGATTCGTCGTCCATTCACGTCACGTGATACTAAATTTGGTATATGGGTAACTATAGTGAAACGGCCGCGAGCACGCTATGAGCGTAGCATGTAGTCATGTTTTACATGACACGCACATCATGATTATCATGTTCGGACGTGTCATTTACATTCGTCGTCTATTAACGTCGTGCAAACCAAATTTGATGTATGTGAAGCTAGCGCACGTAGCGTTGATGCGCGCGCACGCTGGGCGCAGCGACGCTATACGCTATAGCAAACCTTGACCACTCTATAGTCTGACGCTAGGTGCGACCAGGGTCTGTCGGTGAGGCCTGGCGGCAACCAGCGCGAAATGCGACACGCTGCATTTCGCACCAACGATGTTACCCAGACAGCACCGCGACTGCCAGCTTCGTGACGGAGGGACGCCGGGCGCGCTCAAATGGGCATGTGTCAAAGCAACGCAGCGCGGTGCGCGCCTGCGAGCGTATGCTGCTCAGATCGGCGCCTGGCGTGGCATTGCCAGCATGACTCGACGACACGAACACCGACGCGAACGCGCACCGGGTCACGTCAAAGTTTATTGGGACCTTGAGTGTGGCCCGTAGTCATGTTGTTACATGACATGCATGTCATGATTATCATGTTTGGGCGTGTAATTTACATATGCCATCCGTTCTCGTGACGTAATACCGAATTTGCTACATGTGAAGCTAGCGAAACGACCACGAGCGCATCATGAGCGTAGCATGTAGTCATGTTGTTACAGGACACGCATCTCATGATTATAATGTTTGCACCAGTCACATAAATTCGTCATTTATTCACGTACCATAATACCAATTTTGGTGTATGTGAAGCCAGCGAGACGGCCACGAGTGCAATCATGAGTGTGGCGTGTAGTCATGTTACATTACACGCTTCTTATGATTGTCATGTTTGCACCAGTCACTTACTTTCATCGTGCATTCACGTCCCGTAACACCAAATTGATTAATTGATATGTGGGGTTTAACGTCCCAAAACCATTTCGACCACATGGGGTTCTTTAATGTGCACCCAAATCTGAGCTCACGGGCCTACAACGTTTTCGCCTCCATCGGAAATGCAGCTGCCGCAGCCGGGATTCAAGCCCGCGACCTGCGGGTCAGCAGCCGAGTACCTTAGCCACTAGACCACCGCGGCGGGGCCCCGTAACACAAAATTTGGTATATGTGAAGCTAGCGAAACGACTGCGAGCGTACCATGAGCGTGGCGTGTAGTCATGTTTTATGACTTACATGACATGCATGTCATAATTTTCACGTTAGGGTGTGTCACTAGTGTTCGCCATGCAGTCTTGTCATATTACGCCAATTTTGCAACATGTCATGTGAACGAAACCACCGCAAGAGTAGCAAGACCACGAAAAGTAAATCATGACATTCGTGACAGACATGGCATGATGGTCATGCTATGACTTGTCAATTATGCTGGCCGTAAAGTGATGTTATGCCCTGCTAAATTTGGTATTAACGAAACGGCCAGGAGAGCTAAAAGTCATAGATAGATAGATAGATAGATAGATAGATAGATAGATAGATAGATAGATAGATAGATAGATAGATAGATAGATAGATAGATAGATAGATAATAGATAGATAGATAGATAGATAGATAGATAGATAGATAGATAGATAGATAGATAGATAGATAGATAGATAGATAGATAGATAGATAGATAGATAGATAGATAGATAGATAGATAGATAGATAGATAGATAGATACGCTCAAAGTCACCGAAGTTCACTAAGAAATGCTTCACAATTAAAAGACAGTACCATTAGTACTGTTCTCTATTGTTTATTTTTTGTTTTGTTTTTTGCCGTGCTTGTAACGTGAGAAAGAAAACATTAACGTCAATGAACATCTGCAACGTCTATCTTACGCTGAAGCGTGCGCTTTGCCGCAATAAAAGTAGTATAACGGTGAAACAAACGTCGCTTCTGTTTGTCAGGTTGGCTTCGCCACGTTACGCACGTGTTCTGCCTGAAGCCTTTTCTGCGCTGTTACGGTGACAGCATTTTTATCTCTTGAATGTTTTCTCCCGCCTGTATACTAACAAGCAAGTTTCATCCTACACACGCGTGTCCTGCCTGTTTCCTTGTGCATGTCGTGCTGCCGCGTTATAATTCACTGACTAAATGAGGAAGCCCCGCCATTTGCCGTGAAGGTCTTTTCGAGCCCAATATCTACGATACAGTTCCGCTGTGCACACAGTGGCTATGTCACTCAGTGACGCAGAAGAATACAAAGAAGTGTAAAAGACGATGAGATCGTGTTTTTGTGCAGTGATCAGTAGTAAAAAAAATTTTGTTGTACAGAACCAGAAATTGTTCTTTTAATATATATATATATATATATATATATATATATATATATATATGTGGGTGTGTGTGTGTGTGTGTGTGTGTGTGTGTGTGTGTGTGTGTGTGTGTGTGTGTGTGTGCAGCCCGATTCTTGGCCAATTTTTGAGAACGGGTGTGGGCCAGAAGTATAGAATCTACATCTTTATAGATCAACGCCCAGTGTTGTGTTTCGATAGGTCGTGGTTCTGTGTTATGAGGAAATTTGTGCAATTAAAGTGCTGGAATTACCGGTGGGACAGTGCCCGATATTGGCAACACTTGTGGAGATGCATTGGTGCCGTGTGAGCGTTATATGACCGTTGTTTAATCGCGCACACTTGCATTCAAATAAAATAATTTTATTTTTCGCGAAAAAGAGCGTTTTTAGGATAGGTTTATTTGCCAAAATATGTTATGGACAGCTTGATTAGGCCAGAAAGCATTTAAAGGCAGCTAAGAATGTCAAAATTTTTCACCGGAGACGTGACCACAAGAATAAAATATGACGCATTATCACTGTTTTATAATACACAAGTGCCTTCACTAGGGAAACTAATAATTACTCATGCTTCGTACATAAACCCGTGAAAAATTCGGAGCTTACTCAGACTCACTCATGAAGTATACTTATGAAGTAGTTATGAGCGACATGATATTGTCTCACGTGCTCCTTTGTTTCTAGCTTCACGTTACCACCCCAATACATGTAACTGCTTTTTGACGCAAAAACACGCCCGAATGACTGGGAACTATCTAGATAGTGTTAGAACCACCCTGTCAGATTACCTGCTCAACGCGAACATTGCAGTTAATTATTGAACTTGCGCATCCTCCACTCTGGAATCTACAATGAAATAAAAGCTCGGGCTTGATGGCTTGTCAGTTTATCGACGGCCGACACTCTGTTCGCCGCTGTCATTATAGTTCGCATTGCTGTAGTAAGAGTTTTTGTTGTTTTTTTTTTCTTTCCCGGCCACAAGTTCGGCCATATTAAGAGTTTGATCTCTGGACACGTCGACTGCCATTTTCATCTGCGTCATGACCGCGTGACATTTTCGTTCTTTACGAAGAAACGTTTCTCTTTCTGCGTACCAGCATTTCTGATCTTATTAACCTTCCTCGTGATTCCTTGCTTCGGCAGGAAACAGAGACGGAAGCGCGGCTCCACCGAGCCGGTGCAGGTGGTCGAGTGGGAGCGGTGCCGTGGCCGGCACCCGCTGTGCCCGGACAAGTGCCTCGACATCTACGACCCGGTGTGCGGCAAGGACGGGCGCTTCTATCCAAACCTCTGCATCATGCAGCGGAGGAACTGCGGGTACGTTTCCCGAACAGGCACAATAGTTACATTTTCTTGGACAAATAACGTCATCATCGACGAGATTTGACACTTTCGTTGTGAGACAGGGACGCTGCAATGGTGCAAAGCAGTCGAACGAAACTATAAAAGCCAACTGACCTTTAGGTGGCATAAAATCACTATTTATCGCTACATAACCAACCCGTCCGTGCGATTTGACCGTATTCATCATAATAAAACAGTTGGACAACCATTCAGTCATCTGAACGTTCATCAGTACTCATTATTCTCTCATGCTCTTTCATTATGGAACAAGTTACCTCAGGAGGTCGTTAATGCGGACACGACACAATCGTTCGCCCATCTCGTCAATGACCTAACACTTGATTTTTAATATGCAATATATTATGTTCCTCATTAGTGCTGAGATTTTTTGTATTTCGGTATGAAAGCCATCATTGCTATGTATTATATATTTCTTCCCTGATGTTGAGAATTTCCTTACTTTTGTACCTAGTGTTGTATTTTCTTATATATTTATATTCTGTTTTGTCACGACATTTGTTACCCACTCGTGCTTGGACCCGCACAGGGCCTGCAGTATTTGTAAATAAATAAATAAATAAATAAATAAATAGATAAACAAATAAATAAATAAATAAATAAATAAATAAATAAATAATAAAATTTGCAGAGGGACGGTCTCTGAGCAAAAGTTTCTCTTTGAACTCCGAGTGGAAACGACCCGTATAGGCTTCATAACAATTGCAGATTTTGACAACGTAACTGCAGTATAAACGCCGTCATTACCTATCGCAGATGGGACGCATGACAATATGTCATGACTTGGCATACTGTATAGGCTTGTGTAAGGGCTCAACTTTATTGCATTGTTTTTTTTTATTTCGAAGTTGATGGTTTGGCAGGCAGCCCAGCAAGAAAACAAAATGACTTCGAGATCTATATAGGAATGATTTCTAGTAATTAGATATGTGCTTTTCCTACAGCTGTGGCTCACCAAGTGCGCGCTTCAATCATTTTTAGTGCATACACAGCACTGTGTTTTTGTAATTCTTATTTTCCAGGAAGGTTATTGGCACCCAGACCTTGGCCGTTTGCATAGCGAGTGCCCGAGGTAAGCTATTTTTTATGCGTGTTTCTTTCTATCGTATACATAAGTGCATCAATATAAACTGTCCATGTGTATCTACATAAGACATCGTAATATCGTAACACCAATTGGACAAACACGGCGTACTGCAATCAGGGCTGTTAGGGCGGGTTCGACTGCAACCGTGCTTTTACGTCTCTCTCTGCTTTAATTGTTATCCTAAATAGAAGAGTAAATTTTAACGTTAACTTGAATCCAGTGAAAGGTTAAGGCTAGCTTCACCTGCCTTTATCGTACGCTGGCTTCATGTGGTTGTAAATGACAAAAAAAAAACAACTTGAATTCTCTTGCCCTAGCTCATCGATTCCTTACAGAACTACTCGCTTTTTTGTTGCATCTCGCCTTTCAATTTGTGCTACGGCGGCTTTCCCGGAAGGTATTTCAACGCAAAAGTTTTTTATAACATCCTAAAACACATAACACTTTTCATACATTGAAAACAATGTTTAAGACTGATCGTACACCACCGATCTAGAGCAGAATATTGAGTCCATTTATCGTGCGAGAGGGATATGTTCTAAAAGCCTGACTACATTTGCGAAGTTGATAAAGAAATGTGGTTGATTCCACCATCATAAAAGTCAGCAAAACACGAAAGTAAAACATGTGCTTACAGAAACAGTTTAATATTTACATTGGTATAAGATAGCTTGTGCAATGTGTCTTGGTATTTTACAGCTATAGCACCGATTAACGTGAATGCATCCGCGCTGACGCTTCGTCATACATATCAATCCCGACGAGCAACCTATATTATTAATGATCAAACAAACTCTTGTGGTCATAGATGCTTGTGGTAGCTGCAGTAGTTAACGGTGAGAGCGGAAACACAGAAAGCGATGTGACATACAGAAGAGCATGACTGCATGGACGTCCAACTTGGGTTAAGGGGGTCTATGCGCCTATATCCGTCGCTGCTTGGCCTTCTATAAAGTGAACCATCGGGACGTACTACTTGTGACTACGTCGGTGCACACAAAGTGATTCTGCTGTCGCCACTTTATCGCAGAGTCCCGCAAGCTGAATTCTTGCCCTCAAGACTGCTCGGAGCTGTACGAACCCGTGTGCGGCTCCAACGGCGAGGTGTACCTCAACGAGTGCTTCTTCAAGAAGGAGACCTGCGGGTCAGTATACTCGTGATTCCATATGTAGAGGAGCGCAACGGACGACCGATTGCTTCCTCCGTCTCCAGTGATATTCTTTTCATTTATTTTTCTCTTTGCGATTTCTTTTCTGTACCTGCCACACTTCCTTGTTTGAACTTTAGTTGATTTTCCTGATTGTCCATCGCTTTCGGGAAACTATATGTTTAGTAATTAAAGGGAGAGGCAAAGAATGGGAGAGGGCGTCAAAGTTGCTCCTTAATAAGTATTGAAACTTTTGCTCGGGTGGGTCTTGTTGTTTCCTTTACTGGTATAAACATGCGAAAAATGTTCATCATTAGCAATGCACACTGCAATGTTGAAAACAGCTAGCTTGAATGTACGTATCGTTCACCGTTAAATGGAACACTGTGATGAGTACCGGTAATATTGCGGGCCTCATAACTTCATGTAGACGTACAAGCATTGTTAGTGCATGGCATTAATCCACGAAAAAAAGTCAGAACAGTCATCCAGTAGTAGTCTTGAGCAAATCTAAGCCACTATGATTTTGCTAGAGAGCGAAATTCAGACATGGTGCACACGAAAGTGTTCACTTTAACCGTGAACCCGTCTGTACGTGTGTGGGCGTCATTGCACGTCCAACTGCGCCTTTATTGCGCTGCTTCGTCGCTTTCTAAAAAAAAAGAGAGGCTGATTTGGGCCATATTTCTGACCCATCATCAGCGTTTGTGGTCTAATTGGCCAGCGTTTACGTACTCTCTGAAAAACCGTGGGCTTGTTATCTCATATCGGCAATGTTACATCACTCTGATGATAACACGCACGCCATGTTATTCATGACCTGAAAGCATCAAGCGCGTGCCGATAACGCTATAGGGAAGGCTCCGCTAGGAAACGGCGCCGAGCCGAAGTTCCCGAGCACGTGCAACCAGCAAATACTAGTTTACGGGAAAGGCAGCGGCTGCTGTGAGGAGAACCCGAAGCGGTGGAAGGCTTGCGCCAACAACGTTGTGCCCGTGTCGTGCGTGCGACTGCGCGTGGTTTTGCTCGAGTCTCTCTGCGCTGAGAATCAATCTATATGCAACTGAGCATCGCCTAGCTAAAGCCTTACAACGGCAACTTGCAGAAACAACTTGAATTACCTATCTAAGCCATATAGAAACAAGCTGGACGCCACCAGATTAGTCTTCGGAATCGTCCCGTTTTGGTGTTATAGGGCTCGCGCGCCATTGTGTAAGCTTCACTACTTCAGGGGTGAAGCTCCTTATGATAGAGG
Source organism: Rhipicephalus annulatus (assembly GCA_013436015.1). Taxonomy (NCBI): domain Eukaryota; kingdom Metazoa; phylum Arthropoda; class Arachnida; order Ixodida; family Ixodidae; genus Rhipicephalus; species Rhipicephalus annulatus. The sequence goes on along the minus strand of WOVY01001445.1, from coordinate 424,610 downwards.
CTTGTCCGTCGGTGACGGCGTGGTGCGTCGTAGACGCTGCTGACGATGACGAATAGGAGCATTCCAGACCACACACTGTCTGTGTACCATCACGGCACAGCACATGCGAGGTACTTACTTTACGCCATGACGCTGATCATGATGAAGATGATGATCACGGACAACTGATTTGTTCAGTAGACGACATATCGATGTGCTCTACGATGCATTTCGTAGGACTGGGAGCAACCAGTCGGGAGCCCCGACCTTGTCTTTGCCAACATACCAGGAATCAATATGAAGGCAAAACGGAATTCACAGCTCAACACAACATATTAGTTATGGCCAATAAACATTATGTATGCACCGCTTGGTACTCATTTACATGTGTCAGTGTACAATGATGTAGGGGATTTACGGTAACACCGAACGATCCCACTGCTTAACCGACTCATCATTCAATTCTTGAATATACCGTGATTTCTTTTTTCTCTTTGCAGAAACGAGCACTTTTCTGCCATTTTCACATGTACCTCAACGGCAAACGTTTTTCGTTTTTTTTTTTCAAAATAACATACCCTAGCTATGTGTGCTGTGTGTGAACAAGTGAAGAAAGTTTGCGTGTCGTCATATATCCATGCAAATATGATTCCAAAAGTACTCAAGCCTTATAAGACGCGTGCAAACCCAAATTAAAGAAGTAGTTCTCACGTGCAGGAGCAAGGAGCCCGTGCAAATGGCGCCTTTGAGCCGATGCCTGGAGCCCCCCAAGTGCCCCAAACGCTGCCTACCCATATTGGACCCTGTTTGCGGCTCAGATGGACAGCGATACCTCAACCACTGCCGCATGCAGCAGAGAAACTGCGGGTAAGCTAATTATTGTATCAATACTAATAGTAGTAGTAATAGTAGTCAATGGCTTAGGCAGAAGTTTTTTTCGGGAGGGGGGTTCACACCAACCTGACGGGGGTGGGGGGGACAGGCATCAGCTTTCCCTTGTGACGTCACTATCGGTGGTAGTTCAAAGAGATGGCGTACATATATATCAAGTCCTGAGATTTTCCCTCTCCCCATGCGTATGGTTGCGAAGAGAGCAAGTAAAGGTGCTGTAAGAATGATTGATTAAAATGTGTGGTATAACGTCCCAAAAGCACCATACCATTATGAAAGACGCCTTAGTGGAGGGCTTCGGAAATGTAGACCACCTGGGGTTCTTCAACGCGCACCCAAATCTGAGGACACGGGCCTACAGCATTTTCGCCTCCATAGAAAATGCAGCCGCTACAGCCGGGGTTTGATCCCGAGACCTGCGAGTCAGCAGCCGAGTATTTCTGCCACTATAGACCACGGAGGCGGGGCAGTGCTGTAAGAAGTAATCTAAATACAGTAAAAAACAATTACAGTGACCGTTTGGAGCAACAGCCTCTCGTCACACATACACTAGTCTTCGAAAACGCGTTATTGCGTTTACCAACCCGATCGAAGAAGACATCGTTATTCGTTAATCTTTATTAAACGTAGATGACGTAGTCCTCATCGGAGCGAAGTGCGTTTCGCAGGTCAAGGAGGTTTCCGCTTACAACAAGGAATAAGAGGTATACGCGGCATGTTTTTGTACATTCATAATTACATGTTGGTGTTGCTTACTTTGCTGAGCAAATTTCTTACTGCCGATGTCCGTGACTTGATGCCTATGGGAATGATCTTATGTTAATCTCTGTATGTCAAGCAGCCCTGACGCAGTGGTAGCTTTTAGTGAACATTTTTTCGCAATAACTAATTTTTTGTAAGGTATGCTGCACGTTGGCAACACAATTTTTCACACGTTATTTTTCGGGCAGATATTTAGTTGCACAGTGACTTTTGATAGCAATGAAATACTCCGATCATAGGGTTTTATTGTGCTATCTGCGAGGGCAAGGCAATCATTGATGAGAAATGTTCACTTCGTCTCAATCAAAAGTGCACGTGCGACCGAACTATACTTACTCACATAAAACTAGCTTGGTCGCTGCGTATATGCGCTAAAACACTTAAATACGCGCAAAAAACGTGGAATGGTGTCTTTTTTTGTAGCTTTAGTGAAACGATAGCGTTTTGGCAAGGTGTCTTCCGTTGTTTGCAAGCGTGTAGCCAACTTTTCCCTTTACGTCAACAGATTCAGAACTGTACAGCATATTTCACCACGCAACTTAGGTGCATTATTGTTTCCAGCACTCACACTGGTGGGTGTGAATAGGAACGCCCTCAAACCACACAAAATTTTCAGGGATCGGTTCACCAGTGATAGAGAAATGAACTCCGCAGTTGTTCAGAGCACAGTGCACCATAATCCATTTCTCAGAACGCGTGAACTCCGACGAGAACAGCCAGCGCATGCAACACGAGTTTACTTACGCTCTACTGTGCACCGTCCATGCCTGCTGGTTGTCTGTTTCGGGCATTCTGATGTGAGTCGCTAGAATTTCACAGCTGCAATCTCCTCCTTCGCGTTCATTCACGTTTGTGGTATTTCTTTACAACGCGACAGAAACTACCAGCCTTTCGTATGGGCGCAATTACAAACGTGAGACATCTCGCTCGCAGAGTAAAATAATGGGCGAGCGCGACCTTACTGGCACCTGAAGGGAAGCGAAGGAAATGTATACCCTCAAATCTTTCCGCCTGGCGAGAAACGCGCGCTAGTGTTTAAGGCGGAACTTTACCAGCCGACATGTATCGTCGCTAAAGTTCTCGTTTCTCGAATTCAGGGTCACTGCCCGAACTTTGCTGAGCGCGTTGCTTCCTAGCAATGCGAAGTCACCCCCTTGAAATACACTGCCTACACATTGTTATGTCTAGGAGTTCACACCGAACGCCATTGTCTCTGCAAAGGCAATCTGTGGCAAGGCCAGTGAGCTAGCCTGCCTGACGCCATCATCTCAACGACGCCACGTAGCCCGGCGCCGATGGTCTGTCTTACTCAACGCACGGCGAGCTTCCTCAACTCCCGGGCCCGATAACAGCCAGATGATGCAAGCGGCGCCATCCAGTCTGGCGAGTCTTACGCAATGCGTGGCAACAGCACTCGTCCTTGGGTGCAACCCAACGCAGCGGCTCCGGATTTGAGGATCATGACGCCACACTGCGGCGTGTCCCGATTTGAGGAAACTGACGCCACCAGTGGTGGTTCCGATTGGACTTTGGTGACGTAATGGATAACCCGGGGCCTATAAAGAAAAGCTTACCTATGCGTCAGAGAGCAGCCGACGTATGCGTCGGAGAGAAGACATCTCGGCTCTTCGAGTCCCTAAGCTGTCGGCCCCAGTGCCGAATATGTAACGCCTCTAGTTTTTTGCTGTACATAAACCTTGCCTTAACTCACCGTCGTCTTGTCCGCTCGTCTATCAGCTCTGCGCGGAAGCAGTCGCGAGCTGAGAAACACACGCTACCAAACAGCCAGTGACCTTGGCAGCGGCGAGTTTCGGAGCAGTGGTGCCCTGCGGAACTGTGGCGTCGGAGTTTCGTAGCAACGTATTGCTTCGTAGTTCGTGTCCTGGGTCGATCAGCGCCCCTTTTATGGGACTCGATGGTCGCGCCGAAATGCCGTATAGTATGGCACTTGATGATTATTTTCCGAAAAGCGACGCTGCTCCCAGTGCACACTTGACAGCTGGCGAAAATGAGGATGCCGCTTGTCACAGGTAGGCAGCTTTATTCAAGTATACGTGCCAGTGGCTAGCGTGGAAGAGCACTTTAGGCTTTCGGTATTTCTGGCCTTTCCTGGAGTATTTATTAGACCACTTCAACAAGTGCTTTAAAAGGCATCGGCACACCTTGGATGCTTTCTTCGGTTCTGCCATAGAATATTCTCGATTCTGCCACTCTTCCCCCTGCCGAGAAGTTCACTGACGTGTACTCGAAAATCATCTAAACTTCGCCATTGCAAGGGGAGTTAGCAGTATGGGCTGCGAAATGGTATCGAGAGAAACGAGAAACGCTGAGCAGGTATGCGATTCAAGCAGTTGGCGATTGCCCAGAGGTATTCTTCCCAAAAATGCACCACCTTCTAAAGAATGTAAGAACTCTGCCGGTGAGCACAGCTGAAGCAGAACGCTTTTTTTCGTCGCCGAGACGCCTAAAGTTGTACCTGAGAGCTAGAACAACAAATGAAAGACTGTTTGGCATCGCTCTTTGAACATTCACCGTGAAATACGAGTCTACCCGGAAGACATTCTGTCTGTTATTTGAGGGATCGTCGATGACTTCAGCTGAATGTGTGTGTAATATCAACCTTACGTACCAGCTCAATCAAAGATGAGAGTTAACTGAAGTTATTCTTGGATTGAGATTTTCTGAAAAACATACGTAAAAACCTAGTTGTTAATGATCTATTGATGGAGTTTAACGTCCAAAAACTAAGATATGACTACGGGAGACGCCGTAGCTGGGTGCTCCGGAAATTTCGCTACTTTGGTTCATTAACATGCATCTAAACCAAAGTGCACGGGCCTCAAGCATTTTCACCTATACAACTAAAATACGACAAGGATTCGATCCCGCTACCTGCGGGTCAGCAATGGAGCGCTATAACCACTGGACCACCCTAGAGGGTAGTAAAAAAGACGGTTTTGGTAAAATTAGTATGCACTACTTTTCGTCCAGCTGTAAGAAGCAAGTTCAACTGTACGAGACATATTGCTGAAAATCACTTTGACAGCATTGCAGAGTGATTCCGTTCTCTCCTATTGCCTACTCCTTGCTTTTCAGTTGCACCTTTCACTTGCAGATGCGTGGTTAGCGGATACTGAAGGTGTGAACGGCGGTGCAACTACCCAAGTTCGCATGTAAAGTTCGCATGTAAAAAATACAATCAGCAGTATTCAGCTATATGATGTGTCTGTTTGCTGCGTGAGACATTGCTTGCTCAGAGTTTCCTTCATTTAATGTAAAAAAAATTATATAGTTGCTACGTGATTGCTCGTAATTTCACGTGATAAAATGCCTACCCATGTTTCTTCATTCTGTGCATTTCTTGTCATGCGTCATGTCGCTAGTTGCAGAAATTGCTTGGTGTGCCCTTTTAGTCATGTCAATGTAAAGAAACGAACAGATCAAGCTAATCATTATATATGTAATTTTTCGTATATTTTTTTCAGTTTAATGCTTTTTATTCTTGCGCTGTTTGCCACAGTGCTGAACAATGAAGCAATACTTTTTTGCAGACTAGTTGGTTCATACTTGAACAATTGAATTGCTGCACAAACTTGAAGAAAAAAAAGAGAGACAGGAAAGAGCGCAGACTACCAACTGTTTATTGTCGTTTTATGAAGCCAATATATACATGCTACGCTGCGCTTCCACGATGCGCACAAATCCAAAGACGCCGCAAACAAAGCCAACCAAATAAAATCAAAATTGACTGCCACTACAATGACAAACGTGAAAAATGGCAAAATACAAAAGTGATACCCACCACAATCTAAACGGCGTAATCCCAAGGTGTGCGCTCATCTTTTTTAATTTATCCTTTATTATTCATTGCACCAAGCATCAACTAAGGCATGAAATAAAAAAATGAAAACATACTCTAGAGATTTTCGTTTTAAAAACCCTAAAAATAGCGCTTAGCACTAAATAAAACAATAAATTAACATATTCAAATTCACTCCAAGCAGCCCCAAATGAGAAACCCGAAGAAGCAGTACGCTGAGAGAGTCAAAAACTATACTAACATATAACCTTACAAAACATTACGTAGCGTCACATGGGAAGAAAACAAGAACACTAATGAACAACACAAAGGAAGAGGAATGGAAGAGAACACAATGCAAGGCGTTAGCCACAACATTACACATGACCATGTAGGAAGACCATTTCCCTGTCCGAAAGTGAAATTGAAGGCATGCTTATGCACTTGTCATCATATTGCCTGATAAAGTACGCTTCGATTATCTCTCTTTCGGTCTTTTCACGTGCCTTAGCCATGACTGACGCACTCTCGAACCGGGGGGTGCAACCGCATGTCCTACAGTGGAAATCTAAATGACCACCATTTTTTCCTTTTACGGCCAAACTGTGCTCACGCAAGCGTTCGTTGAGGCAACGCCCCGTCTGCCCTATGTACACCCTCCCACACGACAAAGGAATCAGATATACAACAGCAAATACACACCTAATGAACACGTTCGCATGCTTTTTTGTGCATTTTTGTGCATTTTTTTTGTGCTGAAGTTCACGCACGAAATGCCGGTTGAAAATGAGATCCAGTTTCTGGACCTACGGCTGAAGTTTGCCAAGGAGCACATCTGCTTCAAATACAATCCACGATCGAAGAAAGGCTTGTTGCCTTTTGATAGTGCGCACTCGAAGTTGATTAAGAGGGGCATTGTGTTGTCAGCTTGTGCGCAAGCCCTCGACAAGTCTTGCCCTCATCTGATCTCTGAAAGCTTCGAGGATCAGGTAGCTCGTCTGGGTGCGGCTGGATACCCAGCACAGTTTTTAGCTAGCGCTTGTGAAAGCCTTCTTAAAAAATACAAGGGTGGGGGTCCAAGCGTCGAAGGAAGGGAGAAGAGGCCTATTCATGTTATGCCTTACTTACATAGTGTTTCCCATAATGTAAAAAGGGTGGCTAATAGGTACGGAGTGGATGTACTGTTTTCTGCGCCTACAAAGTTACGTCAGATCTGCTCGTTAATGACAAACAGAAGAAGGCAAAAATGCACAAAAAAGCATGCGAACGTGTTCATTAGTTGTGTATTTGCTGTTGTATATCTGATTCCTTTGTCGTGTGGGAGGGTGTACATAGGGCAGACGGGGCGTTGCCTCAACGAACGCTTGCGTGAGCACAGTTTGGCCGTAAAAGGAAAAAATGGTGGTCATTTAGATTTCCACTGTAGGACATGCGGTTGCACCCCCCGGTTCGAGAGTGCGTCAGTCATGGCTAAGGCACGTGAAAAGACCGAAAGAGAGATAATCGAAGCGTACTTTATCAGGCAATATGATGACAAGTGCATAAGCATGCCTTCAATTTCACTTTCGGACAGGGAAATGGTCTTCCTACATGGTCATGTGTAATGTTGTGGCTAACGCCTTGCATTGTGTTCTCTTCCATTCCTCTTCCTTTGTGTTGTTCATTAGTGTTCTTGTTTTCTTCCCATGTGACGCTACGTAATGTTTTGTAAGGTTATATGTTAGTATAGTTTTTGACTCTCTCAGCGTACTGCTTCTTCGGGTTTCTCATTTGGGGCTGCTTGGAGTGAATTTGAATATGTTAATTTATTGTTTTATTTAGTGCTAAGCGCTATTTTTAGGGTTTTTAAAACGAAAATCTCTAGAGTATGTTTTCATTTTTTTATTTCATGCCTTAGTTGATGCTTGGTGCAATGAATAATAAAGGATAAATTAAAAAAGATGAGCGCACACCTTGGGATTACGCCGTTTAGATTGTGGTGGGTATCACTTTTGTATTTTGCCATTTTTCACGTTTGTCATTGTAGTGGCAGTCAATTTTGATTTTATTTGGTCGGCTTTGTTTGCGGCGTCTTTGGATTTGTGCGCATCGTGGAAGCGCAGCGTAGCATGTATATATTGGCTTCATAAAACGACAATAAACAGTTGGTAGTCTGCGCTCTTTCCTGTCTCTCTTTTTTTTCTTCAAGTTTGTGCATCAATTCAATTGTTCAAGTCTGAACAATGAAGCTTGTGCTCACTACAGCTGCCCACCCTGCATTTCTCATTACGCTACTTTAGTGTTATGACCACCATCGTTTTATTTATGAGCCTAGTTAAGTTACATGATATATATATATATATATATATATATATATATGTGTGTGTGTGTGTGTGTGTGTGTGTGTGTGTGTGTGTGTGTGTGTGTGTGTGTGTGTGTGTCGCGCGTGCGTGCGTGAGTGTTTAGATGTTAGCAGAACGTGCGAAGGTTCAATAACGATGTCATTCTCGGCTTGAGTATATCTTAGCACACGTACGAAGAGTCACACTCTAATATGCTCAAACGTGGCCTATCAGACCTTGAAACTGTGTCTGAATTTTCCTATTAAAACGAACCTTTCCCTATTAAGAATTATCGTAATTATCGACTCCGGCGAGATCTGTTCCGGCGGGCACAAGTATGACCACTGCTTAAGCATTAATCCCGTGTTTGTTCGAAAGAGGACAACGCACAAACACGTGTATGGGTTGAGCCACGTTCAGTTGCAAACAAAATAGTGCGACATGCTCACTGGCATTGCAGCACCACTGATGTGATTGCTGAGTGGCGGCGCTGATGCATTTGCACGCTGTGTTCATTAGTAAACGTCTCAAATGCGGCTCATGCCTTTGTTACTTCACGCGCGTTTTTACGCAGCTTTACGCTGCACTGCTCTCTCGCTCTCCGCTCTGTTTTGCGGTCATGACCGCGCAAGGTGAGCTCGGGGCAAACTTGGGCGGTCGAGAATTTCGGGCCATACTATACATAGCATCCCTTATAAGGCTCTATTTTTTGTTTCTTCCAGAATAATTAGACCGCATGCATTAAGAAATCAAGTTGGGGAGGCTTCACGTACTTGAAAATTTCGATTGCGAACCTATTGCGCATGTTTTCAAATAACAAGACCCGTTGAAATGAATGGATGGCACAGTACTGACGATCGGGTATTTATGTAGCGGCAGAAGTCAAATTTGTATGAAACACAGCTGCTGCTGTGTTTTCATCTCCTTGTTTCATGTTTCCAGCAATGACGAAAGAAAAAAACAGAAAAGGGAGGCACTGAATGTTACTTTGCACGATTCTTTCGTCATTGGAGGTTCCGTACTTTACTGGAACCGGTTTTAACGCGTTTCAATTCTCAATCCATAGTGCTACAGGATAGACCATCGGCTGGCACAAGTATGACCACTGCTTAAGCATTAATGCCGTCGCCGAGCCAACTTAAAACACTCATGGCCGAGATTCCTGCCCAAAACCTCACGGAGTGCGAAGCCCTGAGAAACACCGCGACACTTTTTTCCGTATGCAGACATTATTCATTGTAAAAGCGTCGAGCAATGATATTGGAATAGTAGCAGCGCTTAGTTTCTTAATCATGTCAGCGCGAAGCGACAAAAAAGAAATAAGTTGGATAAGTGGCAGGGAGGGGGGGGGGGAAATGTTGGACAAAATATTTCGGGGGGGGGGAGGTGACTCCCCCCCTTTGGCCACGCCACTGGCAGTAGTAGTGGTTGTGGTGGTGGCACATTGCTTTGTTCGCCGTGTTCGCATAAAGTGTTAGATTTCTCGTATAGTGCAATCAAGCAGAGAAGTATGTAATTTCGCAAATGTGAAACGTTTGTGCATTCTAGAAGATTGCGTACGTTTCTCAAATGAAACATTAATGTTCATAGACACGCAGTGCAATAGCTACGCAAAGTCAGTGTCCAAACGGTTTAGAGACTTTTTTTTTCGGACACAAACCAATAAAGACAGTTGTGTTCACGGGACCTACTAGTGAAATAAAAAAGGCAAGTTTAGGATTAAGTTTTCTGCTATCAAGTTTAGTATGTTTACTTCATTTTATTAACCTGGATAATCTAAGTTAGGCATTGTCAGTTAAATTTGGATTGGCTTGATGTCACTACCGTAAAAAATAGTACTACAATGGCAGCTTCATTTTCCCCAATCATATGCGTTAAATCATTGGTAGTTCGCGATAAATGTGTCCGTCAGAACTGCCTGTGCAAGCCCGTGCAAGCATACATATTGCGTGGCATAGCCCTGCGTTTTTATCCAAACTTATGTTGAATGATTTCTGTTTTGAACATTTTTTTTCTCTTTCTTTTCAGCCGGAATGTCGTCGTGATGCCAAAAAGTTTCTGCTCGTGACCGAGTCTGTGTTCGTCTTGTTTTCTTTTTGTTTGGTTACCATTTTACGAGATTCAATAAAACTTTTTTTCCCAAAATAGCTCTATGTTTCTTCCTAACATACTTTACCTTTATAATGAAGACTTACTAACGAGTGTTGTTCAGAGTTTATTATTCCCTTGATGCGAACAAGAACAAAAACCATTGGACGTTTGAGAAAGGTAAGAGACGGAAGTCGCAGAACAACCTCTTCCAGGATTTTTTTCTTGTTGTTGTCCTCAAAAGCTAGCCCCCCCCTCCTCCCCCCCTTTTTTTGGACTTCGTAAGATTGTCGATGCGTGTGTAAGCCGCCCATTAGCGCTTTCCCTGTGTTTTTTTCTTCTCCCATCTGAGTTCTTGCTCTAAAAATGTGTCGCAAGTTATACATCACCAAATTGCCCAACAAGAAAATTATTGTCAGATTTTTATCAGTGCCCATCTCTCCATAAAATTATGTACCATCTCCCCGAAGGGAACGCTGCTGAGATGCGAAGCAGTAGCGGTGCGCACGGCGTTGACGCGGTTGAAACAGGCGTCGACTTCGTGCAGAGTTTACTCGAGCAAACGTTTATTTGAAACGCAAAGACACTGGAGGCGGGTTGGGTTTAGGGTGAGTTTCATTGCATAAAAACTGTTCGCCGATGTGCGCTCGAACGTTGCAAGCGGTGTAAAGGGCGGAGCAAGAGAGTTGACACGCGGCGGGAGGCTGGGAGAGAATGACGTCAACGTGCCCACACTTCGAGGGAAGGCGTGACCTACTTGGCACCACCCCAACACCTGTGGCCAGGGGAGCGTGGTGCGGACGGAGGGACAGTGTTACACAGGCTAGTCAAAGAGCTGCTTCGCATGTAAAATGATATATCTTGTCGGAATTCAAACACCAATGTCCTTTAGTGAATGCGTGACCGACTTGGCACCACCCCAACACCTGTGGCCAGGGGAGCGTGGTGCGGACGGAGGGACAGCATTAGACAGGCTAGTCAAAGAGCTGCTTCGCATCTAAAATTATATATCTTGTCGGATTTCAAACACAAATGTCCTTTAGTGAATGCTTCATTCCACCCCAGACATTCTTCTGCGAAAGGTGAGCCCAGGTAAGCAGTTTTATAGATGCACTCGATTCATGCTGCACTTTCTGAGCTAGTTAACGGTGGTGTCGTCTGAGTACCGTCATGGTGCAGGGGATGTTATAGTAAGTTCAGCAGCAACATGACGAAGAAACGAATACGAGCTCACGCAGGGTGACCTGCATTTGAAGGAATGACAACGAATTTTAAAAACTCATAAGAAAACTAGATGACGTACCGTTGTATAATTCAGCACTTGTGATCAGGATATTGAAAAGAACATATGCTGAAAATTTTAATGAAATTGGTGAATATCAAGAAATTGCCTCAACAAGCCCTCATATGTTAATGAGACTTAATTTTTGGTGGTTTCTGAGTGTGCAATTGTGGGTCATTAGCAAGGATGATCCCATAGACCTTCCTAAAATAAGCTAGAGGAAACTCTGTCACTGCAATCGTACAGCGTTCGTGGGAATAATGATGGGCAGTACACACATTTGCCTAGTCTTCGTACTTGCGGCTTCGTTTATTGCTGTGTTTCGGTTTTGTGTTGAAAAAAAGATTCAACCCTTTTGAACTTCGTGACCTGATTTGGAAAGGTAAGTCTAAAAGAATAAAGTGGTGAAGCGCAATCACTGAAATTTGTTGATTTTTGTTTTGTGAAAAAAAAAGCTCCAAGCCACACGAACACACACGCAGCCAAAAGCATGCCAGCTATGAATGGAGATTAGACAAATGTGTGTACTACCCATCATTCCCATGCTCGCCGAAGCGCCGTGCGTTGCAGTTCCCATAGACACTAGCGCCAGAGTTCCCTCTAGTGTATATTAAGAAACTCTATGGATGATCAAAACCATGTGGTCCCGTATGGTCCAACTCTAGTCCAACTATAGTGTACTAGAATATTCTAGTACACTATAGTTCAACCTTAGCCACTTTGTCAGTGTGGCTAGAATGGGAGTTGTGAAGAGCGAGCCATGTTTTTCTTGCCCGGAAGCGCTTGCTTGTGCGATATCTCCGCTAGGCCAAAACATGACGTGACAATCGAAGGCGCTGCCAGCTAACATGGGGGAAACGCTAGCGTAGGCCACTGCGACGGCATCTTGTCAGCTTCGTCGGCGTTCCACATGGTTTTGAGAGTACTTTGTGTTAGTGTGCATAAAAAGGAATGCCATCTACGGAATTGAGAAAACTCAGGAATTCTGTTTTGTGCCAACCACTGCAATGCGGGGTAACGAAGATGCACGGAAAAGGTGTCACTTTTCTGTGCGCCGACATGCTGATAGATTTCTTACCATCCCTAAGGCTGGCAGAGCTATAATTTTTTTTATTGTGGGGTCAAAAAGGAAAAAAAAAACAAAGTATATGAAGGTGCCCCGGCTTGTATCCGGCAGTGATAAATAAAACTCGGTCATGGAGGAAAAACAAACATTTTGGTTCAAGTTAAATGTAGTGAACCCGAAGAATTGCTGCAAAAATTTTTACGCGCATGTATCAGAAACACGAGCACCTATATTGCTAAATGATTTGTCGAGCTCTTAAAGAACTGAGCGATTGCTTTGATAAGTGCATTAATCTGAACGTTCTATTTTCTTTTTTGCTTTTATTCATTATAGTTTCATCGAGTATATAGAGCAGCGCAGCGACGATCACCTTGTGTATTGCATGCACAAATAACAAAAATGCACGCATCGTGACCACATAAAGCATTGAAACACAGCTACATATTTAGATATATATTTCAGGGCTGTTGTACCCACCCAAGTGACTATACAACTTCACACGCAGATGATGTAAAGCAGGGCGACACATGCTTACCGCACGTTGCATCTGCATTGATTGTTGACAGCTTGTCGTAGCTCTGCAAGCAGCGTGTTGCAGATATTGGCAGCGTCAAACGTGTAAAAAATTGGCAAATTATGTGGTCGTTTTTTTTAAATCACGATCGAGTGATCATTTTTTATGAGAATTTAACTCAGGCATAAATGAAAAGAACATCCGCTAGTTGCACTTTATCATAATACTACGATAATTAAATTTGGTTGAAGCCATGACCTTGATTGCTATCTCGATTCCTATACAAGTTTGGAAACATGCGTGCTGGCCCTGTGCCGGCGCGACCTCAAGTGTAATGCAAGTTCAGCCTTTACTTATTAAAATGTAAGGAATAAATGGACAACGCCATTCGCACAATCAAGCTAAAATTGATAGTACGAGACAATACAATTTATCAAAGGTTATCGTGTGATAATGCTAGAATGCAATAACTCTCGAAATCACACGAAAAAACTTTCGAAATTGATCAAGCCCACATTCATTGATGTTCTATTTATGTCTGGTTGCCTGACCTATGAACTGCCGAAAGGTTAACAATGCCGTTACTTATGCTTTAGTGCAGCATAGGTACCTGTCTTGTTAATTCATAAACCTGTTTATAACATTAATAAAGTTCTTTCCGCATTAAAACCTAGCAATGACCGACGCGAGTGCATGGACTTCGTCGGCAGAGGGGTTGGAGCAGTCCATAAGGGGCACATGCTTGCCCTCCTGCCGTCGCCCCCAGGCCACACGACCCAACAGGTTGTTGCACGGGCCGTTCCACCCTCCCCCAGCCACAATGCAACATGACTCCACTCTCACCCCAACCCCCCTTCCCTAAAAAAATGAATCTTATCTACGCCGATGCGCTAGTCATAGCAAGGTTGTGGTGCCAAAAATATACGTGAGTGTATCACAGAACACCTATACACTACCATTTAGTGTATAGTACCGACCCACCAAGCAAGCTGGCAGCACCTCTGAGTGCAGCGCCACCACTGCGGGATCTGAAGGGGGCCCAGCATGGAGCAACTGGTTTTCGCACCTTTCAATTTTAGCCCCCTAACTTTTTCTGGTGCTTTGGCACAGCCTCCTAGATTTTCCTTGCCTGCCGGATTATCGGTGGTCACTTGGAAAACGGCCGTCGTCGGAACTGTGGTGGTGGCGCCACTTAAGTAGGGGAGTCTTCAAACTAGTTTTTACGTCAAAATAACGTAAAAAAAGTTATAAAAAGGCGCAAACGTAATTATAATTAACCCTACAAAAGGGACGCCGTTATAGATGACAGGCGTTTTGCGCTCATACAGCAGGCAACTTCTTCAATACAAGGCACAGCCTCCAAAATTAGCAAACACCAAAATTGCCAATCTCAAAGACCGAGTGCAAAGTGAGGCAGCTTCGGCTAGTTGGTATAGCCTGATGATAGTTATAGCGTGAGAACAAAACGACGACACAGAGACAATAAGGACACGAAGGACACGAGCGCTAACTTCCAACTGAGTTTTTTGCGCAGAGCGCGAAAATATATAGAGGAGACAGTAACCATGTGACAAAAACCATATGGCACAAAGAGCAAAACATGAGTGAGGGAAAAACAAAAAAACAAAAAACAAAAGCACAAAAAAGGCAAAGAAAAGTCTATAAGGAAACGAAACAGAAAAGTAAAGGTAATATAACTACTTGCGTGCACCAAAACCTTCGAGGATCCTTAGTTCCTTCTCGGACAGAGGCACGGAGGGCTTGCTAATGCAAGACACCTGTTCGCGTGCCATCTGCGCGGCCTCGACAATGACTCGGGTGCACTCATCTTTGTGCTTGTACAGCGTCGCTGTATCCTTGAAAAGGCGCACACAATTGCATTCAGTGCAGTGCTGAGCAAGAAAACCATCTTTTCCGTTTCCAACATTGTTAGCGTGTTCTCTCAGTCGATCATTTAGACACCTTCTGGTCGTTCCTACATAACAATCACCGCATGAAAGGGGGGTCCTACAGACTACTTCCCGGGAGCATGCCGCATACCTGTTTCTACGCTGAACTTTGCACTCCGTAGATGACTGTGTTTTCAGGTGGTTTGTAGATTTGGTGAGGCTGATTAATTTGAGCGGTGCAGAGAACAGGACACGAACTCCAACTCGTTTTCCGATTTTCTTGAGCCTGTGTGATATCTGGTGTTTGTACGGAATCATGGCTATCCTCTCACGCTCTGTATCCGTGTTGCTCGGATTCTGTCGCTGCCTCTGCTCTGGCTTATTAGTCCGCAGGATAGTCTCAGAAACGGAAGCGATAAACGCCTCGGGGAAACCCGAAGCCTTAAGCTGGGAAACTTGAGCTTTGAAGCTCGCAGAGATGTTGTGGGCGCACGACCTATTTAAGACATTCTCAATACAGGTTCGTGCTATGCCTCGCTTAACTAACTTGCTGTGAGCGGAAGAAAAAGGAAGTTCGCCGTCGACCGACAGAGGTCCGCACCCGAGCTTCTTTCAATGGTGCGCTCTGTTGCTGGCCGCGCCTCACCAGAGGATTCAGGCAGATGCATCTCAGAAGGCGTCGACGTGCTCCTACGGGGTAAGCCTACCAGCACCAGCCTTCTGGCGCTGAAGACGACCATGTTTCTGAGGGACAATGAACTTTGTGTCGTGCCGTCAGATGAGGAGGGTGGTTTCGCCGTTCTTCCTAATTGCTTGTACCTAGAAAAGGCGGTCACAGCTTTTCGCTCTGTTTTCAAATGTTGTACCGACATTCGTCTAGATAGAGTAAGAAGGCAAGCCAAGGAAATGTGTCGTAAACTAGAGTTGAAACAGTTAGCACAGCATATTAGCAAAAGTGACAAAAATGAGCTCAGCATGTTTTTTTTTTTCTGCCAAAACACATAAAGTCGACATCGTGCCAGAAAGTGGTAAGTGGCAAAAGCAACTCAGGCTGTTCATTCAGACTCATCTAAAGTGTCTAAAGATTGATGACCCATTTCTGATCAAAAACCTGCAGGCACTGATATAATTTTTCAAACAGTGAAATCAATCTAACGTTTTCGGATTTTCAATTGACATAAAGGACCTATACTACTCCCTGCCTCACGATGAGGTATTAGAATGTATAAGGGATAACATAGAAGTCTTCGGGGAATGGAACGTCCAATTAAAAACTGGCATCAGTGTGCGAGATTTTCTTGACCTGGTTTTGCTGTACCTTACCTCTACTTCCGTTCAATGTAATGATTGCATATTATCTGCAGAAAAAGGGTGTTTCAATCGGCTCATGCATAACACCTCTACTCACTGATCTTCTATTGGCAAAAATGGGTAAAAAACTGCAGAAAAGGTTAGAAGGCTCGCATGTCGTCAAAGTATTAAGAAACGGGGATGATTTCTTGGTTCTTCTAAATTGTATCCCTTCTATGTTCCACTCGATTGCGACTCAAAAGATAGGTGTGTTTGAAGATTGTTTAAAGCCTCTTATGTTGACACTTGAAATGCCCGAGAATGACAAGTTACGCTTTTGGATTTAAAACTGTTTTTTTAGCTCACAGCACATCTGTTGGTGTTATGAACCACGTCGCAGAAACCTTTACTTCCTTTTTCTTCCGTTCACAGCAAGTTAGTTAAGCGAGACATAGCACGAACCTGTCTTGAGAATGCCTTAAATAGGTCGTGCGCCCACATCTTTTCTGCAAGCTTCAAAGCTCAAGTTTCCCGGCTTAAGGCTTCGGGTTTCCCTGACGATAGTTATAGCACGAGGACAAAACGACGACACAGAGACAAGAAGGACGCGAAGGACACGAGCGCTTCTTGTCTCTGTGTCGTCATTTTGTTCTCGCGCTATAACTATCGGCATGCCATACCAACTAGCCCAAGCTGCCACACTTCGGGTTTCCCCGAGGCGTTTATCGCCTCCGTTGCTGAGACTATCCTGTGGACTAATAAGGCAGAGCAGAGGCAGCGACAGAATCCAAGCTACATGGATACAGAGCGTGAGAGAATAGCCATGATTCCATACAAACACCAGATATCACACAGGCTCAAGAAAATCGGAAAACGAGTTGGAGTTCGTGTCCTGTTCTCTGCACCATTCAAATTAATCAGCCTCACCAAATCTACAAACCCCCTGAAAACGCAGTCATCTACGGAATGCAAATTTCAGCATAGAAACAGGTATGCGTTACGCTCCCGGGAAGTTTTCTATAGGAGCCCCCTTTCATGCGGTGCTTGTTATGTCGGAACGACCGGAAGGTGTCTGAACGATCGACTGAGAGAACACGCTAACAATGTTAGAAACGGGAAAGATGCCTTTCTTGCTCAGCACTGCACTTAGTGCCACTGTGTGCGCCTTTTAAAGGACACAGCGACGCTGTACAAGCACAAAGATGAGCGCGCCCGAGTCATTGTCGAGGCAGCGCAGATGGCACGCGAACAGGTGCCTTGCATTAGCAAGCCCTCCGTGTCTCTGTCAGAAAAAAAAACTAAGGTTCCTCGAAGGTTTTGGTGTGCGCAAGTAGTTATATTACCTTTACTTTTCTGTTTCGTTTCCTTATAAACTTTTCGTTGCCTTTTCTGTGTTTTTTTTTGTTTTTTTTCTTCTTACTCATGTTTTGCTCTTTAATTGTGCCAAATGGTTTTTGTCACATGGTTACTGTCTCCTCTATATACTTTCGCGCTCTGCACAATAAACTGAGTTGGAAGTTAGCGCTCGTGTCCTTCGTGTCCTTTTTGTCTCTGTGTCGTCGTTTTGTTCTCGCGCTTAACTATCGTCATGCCGAGTACAAAGACCCTTATTCCTACGTAGGTAGCGCGGCCACAGATTATGGGCATTTCGCGCTCATCTGGCAGGCAAAAAAATATATATCTAGGAGGCTGTGGCTTTGGCTAGAGTTCTGGCTAGTAACTGTACCACAGCCGCACAAACATCGTGATCAGTTTCAAGCGTTAAAAATGGCGATGGCAAATGTGTTGGGTCATCCTTCGTTTCCTCAAAGCGGTATGGATATGAATTACTTCGCCCCCCCTGACTTGAGCGACGTCGTCCCAGACTGGATGAGCTCCGAGCACTCGACAGGGGTGAGCGGCTTTTAGTGTAGCTGATTGCGTACTCGTGAAAAGAATTGGTTGTTTCATATGTGCTGGGTGCATAGTGTGACCGGCGCTGGCAGTGACATGCACTTCTCTCAGAGCTAGCCTCCCGAACTCGTGAACCTTAACACGTGTTTTGTTATTTGTGGGAGATTCAGGTAATCATGTTGCGTTTTTTTTTTTATTTCAGACAACTGTGGTTGCGGTGGAGTTCGATGGCGGCGTCGTGATCGGAGCGGATTCTAGGACGAGCACAGGGTACATTAACTTATGCTTTTTTATTTTCTTGTATCTATTACGATTCGGGGAGTTTCGCGTTTGTGAAGTGTACGTTAAAAGCTAGCTTTAATCAGTACGACTTGACTCACGTTGCATTCGTTGCCGAAATCGTAGTGATGGTGGCGTAAAAGTCAGTTTACTCGCCATGTAGATCTACTTTCGCTGCTAGGTTCGCAAGGATATGGAATGACTATCTTGCGGACGCAGTACTTTAGCTGCAACCCCGCGTGTAAGTGCTCTTCACTGTATGAAAACAATTTAATGTACATGACTACATCAGTTTATGTTGTATGCGTGGCCTAGCTTTCTGGAAACACTGGAAGCTTCTGTGATCACATCATCACATCACTTGAATGTAACCTTATCCCTGATGCCCGCAAGCCATCATTGAGAATGTTCAACGTGTGTGTGTGTGTGTGTTGTGCGCGCGCGCGCGTGCGCTGGCGTGCGGCCAAGATGGTGTGTTGCTGTTCATGATCCCATAATCATAAGCTTATTTAAACGTTTTGCAGCAGAGCTGCGTTTGCAGACGGTGATCAGAAGTTCCCCTTGTCCTGCACTAAATGAAGCCGTCCTTTCCCTGCGAATTTCTTTTATCTGATCACTCTGTCTCGATCTATGTTACACCAGCACCGGCATCTCTGCTGTGAAACATTTAAATAAACTTATGATTATGGGATCATGAACAGCAACACACCGTATTGCCCGCACGCCAACACACACACCATTCTGTACCTGTTCACAACATAATGTCACCAGCCTATCTCTATTCACCTGTAATCTTCCTTAGAGTGAGGTTTTGATGGAAAGCCGCATGTATTGCCTTTCATATTATTTTGATGATGTGTATTGTTCCGATGATGTCTCTTGCTCATTGCCTATGGCTATAAGCTGCCGACTTTATTCTCACCAAAAAAGTGGTTTCCATCACTTAGGGGCATGTGTTTCTTTTCCACATTTGCTGATTTAAATGGTTGCATGCTGGTTAATCATGGCCTTGACCTGAATGGCATTCTTGCAGGGCTTACGTAGCCAACCGTGTCTCTGACAAGCTGACACGAGTGACTGACCGCATCTACTGCTGCCGCTCGGGTTCTGCTGCAGACACACAGGCCATTGCAGATATAGTGACCTACCACCTCAGTTTCTACGAGTGAGTTACCATTTACTGTTTATTCCTTGGTGGTGTGAACACATTGAGGGTTTCTTGGTTTTAGGAGTGTAGACAGTAACGTTAGGCTCGGAATACAAAACGAAGCTTAAATTAGGCTTTAGTACCGCCTGTTTTGCTTTGTCATTCTAAGCCGCTGTTTTGGTCTAGTGGCTGAGGTGTTCGGCTGCCTACCCTCAGTTCGCAAGATCTAATCCCAGCCACAGCAGCTGCATTTAGATTGCGGGGAAGTGCTGGAGACCCGTGCGCGTTGATTTAGGTGCACGTTGAAGAACCCCAGGGGAATGAAAATTTTGAGAGCCCCTCGCTATGGTGTTCCTCCTAATGACCATGGTTTTGGAACAAAAACCCCAGTAATTCTTATTATTCTGAAAGATTCAAAGTTCCTTTTCTCTATCTGAGTAAAATTTGTGTTTTTAAACTGCACTTAAAAATCACCAAAATATAACATGTTGTGCAAGCCAGCAGAAGAGATTCAAAGCTGGATTATGGAGTCATTGACTTTGCTGTACGTAGTCTCATGCTTTCATGTGCACCATTTGTGCTCAGAATTACAATATGTATGATATAATTGATCCTTGCTCTGTTCTTTGCTGCTTACGATGTAAAAGGAATTGCACACTGAGAAGCGGCATTGCTGGGGCAGCAATCAGTAGAACATGTCAAGCCGCGGCACAAATGCACAGAAGTACACGCATGCATAGCAAACCACCTCATAAAAATGAAACACTCTTGCGTTTGCCTCCCACTGTTTACAGCGTGTGTTGTGTGTATTTGACTTCAGTTCAAAAAAAATTTTTTACGTATATGTTTCATAGTGTTTTCTACATTGCTGTTCTGGGAATCATGAGCACCAACATACAGTCAAGGAAAAAGTATAGGGATGTTATTTGTAGTAATTACAATGCAAGTTGTGAGGAAATTAAAACAGTGGACGAAAAGACCACTTGCCACCGGCAGGGACTCTAGTTACTCGCAGGCTTTACTGGGCCGGCGGCGAGTTGTCTTTTCTTTCGTTCACTTTTATTTCTTCACACTTATATCGTAATTGCTACAAATAACATCACCTATATCTTCTTTGACTTGATTGACTGTTCTCATAACACTGTCTCTAACAAAAAAAAAGTGAGCCCTCAAATTTTTCTTTCATTCAATCCGTGATTAAATACTCCAACTAAGGTTTGTGTTGCGCTCAAGAAAGCAAGTACCATAAAGTGACCTGTACCTTTAAGGTAATAGTTAAGGAACACTAGTTGGTGACTAATAGAGCACACTACTGGAAAGACCAGGGGAGCTATTCTCGTGGTGTCCACATGTCCAATTCGGCCTCCCCTGGTCAGCTGGAGTGCGCCGCCTGTTTTGGGTATTTCTTCTGCAACGTCATTTCGACGCCACGCAGTTTCCACAACTCTCGACACAAAAGAGAAAGACTGAATGTGTTTCGCCACAACGAATGCTGCCCCCAGAGATCCGCTTATAGACACGCACATCTGATGCCATGAATAGACTCTGATCACGTTAGCCCTTAAATTAGGTTTAACGCGGCCGCCCGCCTGACGCCCCTGAAAAGTCTGTAAGCATTTCTTGCATCGCTCTTCGAACATCTCTACACGTTCATGCACACTTTCGCAGTTTTCAGGTTTGTTCAAAAGTGCTCTTACTCTGCATTTCATCGATTTAGTTTCTTTTTTACGCGGAGGATGCGCTGGAGGGTGCGGTGCGCCGGCATGGTGAAACGCGTCATGGCGCAGTGTTTTTTTTTTTTACGTAACTGAATGCTCTCCGGCGAATCAGAGACCGCGAGAATAGCTCTCCAGGAAAATGTGTTTCGTTTAACACGAGCTTCATTTACTGACAGATGAGCTGGGTGCATAATCCAAGTACAAACTCAATCATATTAGAGGCTCGGATTAAGTAGCAATTTCATTTGAGAGATTCCCCTACCGTGGCACGCCTCGCAATAATATTACCATGTATTGTATCAGTGTAGTCGTATCACCAGGCAAACATTTCCAGTACTCTCTAAAAAAAAAGGTGCCCTTTTTTTTCTAGCATAGTGAAATTGCATGCTTCCAAAGAATTGTGATTTTGCTTTTGCTTGAAGCTCTGGTGTATTCTTTTTCTCTGCGTCAAAGAATGGAAACTGGCCAGCCAGCCAAGGTGGAGACGGCCGCCAACATTTTCCGGGAGCTTTGCTACAACTATCGTGACCAGCTGGTGGCTGGCATAATCTGCGCAGGATGGGACCGTCAGAACGGTGGCCAGGTAAGGCGGGGCAGTTTTTTCCAGCATCAGTCATGTCCTCTCGATGCATACGTTTGGCTTTCTTTGTTAGATACTGTAGACAAGAAGCCCAGGTGGGCTGGGTTGGCATGCAATCGTACTAAAATGCATAATGAATGCTGTCGTAACATGTTGACAATCAATTGAAAGAGACTGCTGCGGTTAGCTGTGTAGACACTAGATGAACGTAGAAAAATAAGACTATGTTTTAGTGTGTCAGTCTTGGCAAAATACAGATTACAGTGTGTTGACTGTGAGGGCTAGTATCTCTGCTTGTGAGAGGTAACGCATGTGCTGAAAGCTCGATGGTTAATATGTGGAATGAGCAGCTTCAGTAATGTTGATCTTGTGGTTCTTTTGCATGCCTGAGTTGTTGAGCAATGTCCCCCTTGGTGGATCAGGGGCTACGGTGCTCGGCTGCCCACCCGAAGGTCGTGGGTTTGATCCCGGTCGAGGTGGTCGCATTTTGATGAAGGTGAAATGGTGGAGGCCCATGTACTGCGTAATGTCAGTGCACGTTTATGAACACCTGATGGACGAAATTTCGGGAGCACTCCACTACGGTGTCCCTCATATTCATGTCATGGTTTTGGGACGTAAAATCCCACATGATGATTTATTGAGCAAGCACTGCGATTTTCCTAATTAGTAATAATAGTAAGAGGGACTCTGTAGTAGAGGGATCCGGAAATTTCAACCATCTCTTGTTCCTTAATGTGCACTGACATCACACAGTACATGAATCTCTTATAATTTCAACTCCATCGGAATGCGACTGCTGCGGCCAGGATCGAAACCGCGATCTTCGGGTCTGCAGCCGAGCACCCTATTCACTGATCCACCGAGGTGGACGTGATTGTGCACAAGGCAGGTCTTACTTAAACTAGTGTTTTACAGCATGGGGTTCATGTTGATTTATGAATAGAACCTTAAAAGAGGGAAAAAATAAAGGACAACTAGACAAGCAACAAAAGTGGAAACCACACCAAAGTGATTGCCCTTTTGAGTACTTCTGCCGTGCTGCGTAGTCTGAAGTCCTGGTGTAAATTATATTCTTTGCGTGCTAATACAGAAACTCGCACGTATTGTGGTGACCTTTACAGTAAGCTATTCTTCAGACAGCAGTATAAGATTGTCGAATTTCAAATTTTATGATAAAGGCCGGCGACATCAATCCGGAGTATCATCAGCGTCAAGGCATGAACGTTGGCTTTTATTTATTTGTTTTATTGAAAAACACCTTGCAGGCCCGAAGGCATTGAGTAAAGGGGGTTACAGTGAAAATCAGAAGTAAACTCAGAACAACGCTGCAGTGCATGTTAATAACTACAAACTAGTTTGTAAAAAAATTAACAATGCATTAGGTCATTGTATTTCAACAGTTCCCAAAGTGCAGATTACACAACATTAATCAAAAGAATGCACAACACTTCACAATATAATAGAGCTCGAATAAAGGAGAAAGAAAAAAGAACTTGCAACGCTATATTGAAAAAATTATTTCAAGTGTGTGTCAAAAAGTGTTACGGTTGTCTTTTGATATTTGCCTTTTGATGGTTGACTCAGATTATGCTGCAAATTATCATTGACAGTTGTGTCCTTAATTTAGTGATCATAGGTTTGCTATTAGAACAGTAGGTGTAAGCCAGAGTTTCATTCAGGAATTTCGTGCTTGAGATGTAAAAACAGTAAAAAAGAAAGAGACAAGCACTGAAAGAGAGATGACATAGGGGCTTAACTTGCAACTAAAACTTTATTGGAACGCACAAACTCATTTATCACGCACATATATTAGTTGTGAGTTCAGCGCCTATGTCGTCTCTTCTTTACTCCTTGTCTCTTTTTTGCGCCGTTTTTAGATCCCAAGCACGAACCACCAACTAGCCCAACTTTCTCTTCTAGTGCAAATAGAATTTCATGCAGAAGTTACAGCATCTGGATGCCACTGTGATGTGAATTTCAATTGCTTTTGTATTTTGACCACATTCACTGAATGAAATTTTTGAAAACTTGACGCCTTGAGCCATAGCCTCCTTAGAACAAAATTCAGTGAAATCTCGATACATCGAATCTCAAGGAACTGCTAAAAATTATTTGTTATCTTGAAAAGTCGTTACGAAAGTATTAAAAATTTGCATGAAAATCGTCAACCCAAATACGCGAGTTGCCTACCTGTGCTGTGCATATGTTCGCAACAGCGTTACACTTTAATAATAAAGAAAAAACAAACGTGAAGTATTATGGAACCAGTGCACGTTTATTTGAGGAAGAGTGCGATGTATCTTGATGTTGGAAACTCAAACTGCTGAAATGCTTTTTACACACTGCGAAGCATCGGTGTTAAATACCGATTCTTTACGTTGGTGCGTGCGCGCTGTTTCAACGTCGTCTTTGCACTCGTCTCCGTTTCCTCATCACGCAAGTGGTATGGATCATATCAGCCGTCAGGTACGCTCACGTGCATGCTTTGTCGTCGCACTGTGCATTTTGTTCGAGCATTAGTGAAGCATGCATGGGTAATCATCGGCGACTTCATTCAATAGGTCACTCGCATCGCATTTAATACTCGCGTAGCATTCCTTTCATGCTGCTTCCGGGGCTCATCTGGAAAGTTCTACCACCAACTTAAAGGCTAGAAGACAGCCCTGTAACAAGTGCTCCGGTAAAGCTGCCAGATGAAAAAAACGGCAATGGAGCGATGAGGTGATAGGGCTGTCGCAGATTTGAATAGAGCAAGCAGGCAGAGAAATACCTGGGCGTTCTGATGATGATGATAGTGACAGGCACGAAACGGAGCATTATTTTTACAGCCGCGAGTAACTTTCTAAAACCGCTATTCGTTATTTTGAAGTCTTGTGAGTATATCGGGGGATATTCTGAAACATTCGGTATATTGAAATTCATAGTAGTGAAATATTTTTGCATTATACCAGTGGACATTTGGAGGGAGATTTCGGAGAAAGCTGTTAATTTGAAAAAATTGTTCTCCTGAGGTTCGCTATAACGAGATTGGACTCTACAGTTATATGCACATGAAGAATCTAGTTGAAAGTAGCTGCTGCTGTAAAAATCTGTGACATCACAGTGAGCTGTTGCAGGAAATTTGAAGTGATCTTGCCTCGTCCGTACTCGCATCACACGTATAGGCACACACCTCAGCGCATATTGCAGGAGCACCAAGATTGCCTTGTTGCGACACCCAATTACAGTGAAATCTCGATAGAACAAACCTCAAGGGACCGCTAAAGATCATTCGTTATTTTAAAAAGTTGTCATAGTGAAAGTATGAAAAATTTGCGCAAAAATGGTAAACGCAATCACGTGAGTCTCCTACCTGCCCTGTGTATACATTCGCGACCATGTTATGCTCTAATAAGCGAGATAAAAAAAAGGAAGTATTACTGAACCAGTGCACATTTATTTGTGGAAGAGGGCGATCTACCTTGACGTGGGCAGCTCGACTGCTTTTTTCTCACCCACCTTCATTTGCCACTATGTTGCACTTGTGTGTAAATGAAAAACAATAAATCAAATCAAAGATAAACACTTAATAAGCGTTAGCATCCTTCATTCGCATGGTGAAGCATTGGCGTTAAATACCAATTCTTCATGTACGTTCGCACATGGTGTTTCAACATTATCTTCGCTTTCAATGCCGTTTTCCTCTCGTGTCAAATCGTAAGAATCTGGTCGGTCGTCACCTAAGCTCACGTGCATGCTCTGTCAACGCACTGTGTGTAGTATTCGATCGGTGGCCTGATCCCGCAGGTCACTCGCGTCGCATTTTTCACTGTCGTAGCATTCCTTTCGTGCTGCATCCAGTGCTCATCTAGAATGGTCAACCACCACTTAAAAGGCTAGAAAACAGCCGTGTAGTTCCTAGTTAAAGCTGTCCCACGAAAACAAAGACAACGGCGCGACGTACTAGGCGGCAATGATGGCAATAGGGCTATCACCTATTTGAATAGGGTGGGCACATAAAGAAATGTGCAGGCATTCTGATGATGATGATAGTGGCTAGTTTGGAGCTGGGCATTATTTCCAGAGCCACAAATAACTTCTTAAAATCGCTATTTGTTATTTTGAAGTGCTGTTGGAATATAGGCGGGATAACATTCGATATGTTATTCTCAAACATTCAGTATTCTTGAATTCGTCGTGGCGAAACACATTTACAATAAACCAATGGACATTTTGAGAGGGATTTTTGAAAGACTTTAGCCTGAAAATATTCGTTAATTCTAAGTTCACCATAACACAATTTGACTGTAACACACTCGTACAAGCACGTGTGGCAACGCTGGGGCCATGACATTTGTGGGTGGTAAATGACAGACGCGCACATTTCACATAACACAAATGACTGCAATGACAAGCGTTCAAAGTGGTCACCTTCAGGTGATGTGCTTGGTGCATCTGAGCGACGCAGGGAATAAGATGCCCTGTTGCTGCTTCACGCTGCCGAAACTATGGAACGCCATAAAGCTCTGCCACTTCGGTGCACTTAAAACACTGCACAATCAGAAACGTCTGCATCTAATGACGACCGGTGAGGATGATGGGCAGGTCGAGTTGATGGCGATTGGCAATAGCTTCATCTTGATGAAGAAAACATCACAGGAAAACCGAATTGAAAGCCGGTCTCAGTGCAGCCTCACATTGCTTCTCGTCGAGAACGACGCTTTGCTGAATTCGCCATTGGTTCATCATTACTGTTACGTCATAATAAATAGCGGCCACAGTTGGACGCGCGTAATACAAATAAACAGTGGTGCACATTACTTTTAGGGGAGAAGCTCCTCTTAGTCTAACGTTGTCTTGCGTCAGGTGCAACCGAAACAGACCGACGGACACACAGACAGACGGACGCTTCCCCCACTCATCATCATTCACTCCGTGGATATGCTTTCATTTTTTATTCTTAGCTTGTCACTCACTATAGTGTCGTGGGAGGCTAAATGTTTTAATACTGCAGTGAGGATGAGAAAGACAAGTTTCTGCGGTTGTTGTTCTGCGCATGATCTAGCTTCATGTTCTGCCGGTGCTACCTCGACTGTTTTAAGATGTGGCTGCTTCATAATATAAATTGTTGTAAACATTTGGTGAAGATTGCTAGAATCCCTTGCTTCAGTCTAAAAATTCGCAACCTAACGTTGCCAGCTCCTTGAAACGCTATTGTGACCGATGCTTCAACAATCAGCAGCAGCCACAGAAACTCGCGGTCTTCCTCTTTGTCACTACAATACTAACCCATATAATCATGTTTCTCTTTGTTGTACCTTCAAGCGAGTCTCTAAGATTAGTACTGCTTGTCTTTCTATACGTCCAGGTGTACATGGTGCCACTGGGAGGCATGCTGCTGCGTCAGCCTGTGGCAATGGGTGGCTCCGGCAGTACCTATCTGTATGGCTACGTGGACGCCAACTACAAGCCTGGCATGAGCAAGGAGGAGTGTCTCAACTTTGTCAAAAACGGTGAGCTTGTTTTGTAGTGCTCGAACCTCGATGGAAGGGTTCGCCAATTATCGTTATGTCGAAGTGGTAGGAATAACCTAATTAGACCAACTGACAGCGAAGTCAAGCAAAGTATTAGGGACATTATTTATAGTCTTTAACTGTAGTGAAGTGATTATAATATATATGCAGAGAAACGAAAATACACTCAAACCTCAACATAACAAACCCGGATATAACGAAATATTGGTTATAGTGAAGTAAATGAGGAATAGTGTTGCAATAGATAAAGTGCTAGGAATATGCCTTTATAATGAATTTTCCGATAAAACAAATTTATTTTCTTGTAACATGAAGTTTGAGTTTATAAAGTCCTAAAATGAAGTTTGAGTATAGATGAAAAAACTTTGCTGCCACTAGCAATTGAACCTACAGCTTTTGGATAACATGTCCGATGCTCTACCAGTTAAGCTACTGCGGTAGTTGTTCTGCTGTCTATAAGCATATGCAAATTGCCGTCACGACATCATATCCTTCGTGTGCGTGTCTCTCATTGCTTTAATGGCAAATGTGCGTTTGATCTGACCTCATTCCAATTTATTGGCTGCTATTTTTTAGCCATTTCACATGCGGATAATGTTGAGTACTCTATCGCCTATGATTTGTTGCATGACTGTATTAATGCGATCACATAATGATGACCCACCACGAGTTTTTTTTAGAATGCCTTCGTGCCTTACTGAGCCGTGCGTGTTTTCCCGCTGTTATTATGAATGTTGATGTCAAGTGAAAGTTCTTTTACATGGCGCATATGGCTGCATCACGCCCTTTTGGGTGCTCAAGCCTGTGACTGCGAGTTCCAACAACCAAGGCTGTGTGTTGATCAGCAGTATGTCAACCAAGGAAAGTTTCCACGGACCGTAAGCTTGAAAATATTAGGATCTTGTACATGACTTTTTCGGCCAGCTGAAGCTACTCTGTGTGAATAGAACTTGTCTAGGTAACGACCTCGATACAAATGCGATCAAGGCGTATGCAGAAGTGCATGATATGCCAGGAAAACAAATTTTCGGTCCGCCTCTGTGGAGAAGTGGCTAAGGTGCTTCGCTGCTTACTTGAAGGTCGCGAGTTCGATCCCGGCTGAGGTGGTGACATTTCGATGGAGGCGAAGTGGTGGAGTCCGTGTACTGTGCCATGTTGGTGCACATTAAAGGGTCCCTCACTAGGCCCCATAATAAACTCTAGTTGGACACTGGCAGTTCTGTCTCCGGTGAAGAGCATTATGCCACAAGGCTTTTTTCAGTCGATTCATTACAAGCTGAGAAAACCATTGTTTTGAACCGATGCGAAAGCTTGATGGGAGAGGGTGAGCTCGAAACCCTTGCAGTTCACCCCACGGAGCCTTCGCAAGCCAAATCTCTTCCCTACCCTCTCTGACATCCGAGCAAGGCGTCACGTGCACACGACGCACCCGAGCCAGCCCAATCGCCGAGCACACAAGCGGCGTTCTTCTGTTGACCAGCATTATTTATGGTCTACTGACTGTTTCTGTGGGATGGATGCCTTAGTGTGCGCTCATTTGGAAATGCTGGCTTAGACGTGGTAGAATAGATGAGCATAACGAGTGCTTGAACGCACATGACTACTAATTTCATTTCCGGGTCTGGCACCTGCTCTATGCACTAACCACAAGGACACGAACGCACGCAAAATGCAGGTATACATTAGCTGCTCATCTCGTTGCAATTCACAAGAAAAAAATTTAAAATATGCACACATTCCCTCTGTGTGTCTCATTATTTATTTTGAGCTTTATTCATATACTCAAGCAGCAAATTACACATACTTCACATGTCATGTGAAATAATTTTTGCCGTGTCACGTGCTATTGTTAGCAACGTCACAGCACAGTCGTCTATGTAATTCCTTCATTCTCGGGGTGCGCGCCCGTGAAAGGAAGGGCAAGCAGCGTTCATCTTGAAATTTGACCCATTTCCGCGGCACGTAGCATTGCAAATTTTGGCAGACGTGATCGTGAACGCCCCATGTATGCATTTTCACCCATTAGCTCAAAATTGTGAAACATTGGGAGGGGCCCTTCAAAGAACTTCAAATGGTCAAAATTTTCAGAGCCCTCTGCTTCGGTGTCTCTCATAATCATTGTTTTGGGTCGTAAAACCACAGCCACGAAGACTTCCTATTTCCGTCTCTATTTTTGTAATTGTCAACTGTAGGAAACGCAAGTTTTTATTTGGCACTCGTGAAGATTTGGTCGGCATTCTATTCGAGTAAAGACGATTTTTTTTTTTCGGATGGAATTGGAAATTTGTCGTAGGATGCGGGGTTGGCGTAAAATTTTGACGTATGACCAACGTTTTTAATGCATTATTTCTATGGGGATCTTCCGTAGACCAAACCAACTTGTAAGATGTGGGTTGCTGCAAAACCAGAGTATGTATAATTGAAGTTGCGCTTTGTTTTAGTCGAGGGCAACTTTTCTTGGCAATGAATGGAAGGAATTGAGCCAAACTGGGCATGTGCCACCACTAAAGAACATGGTCCCACAATCGCATCCGTGTTTTCTATGTGAAAATTATTAAAAAATTACTTTATATTTTATGGAATCCTGTTCATATAGAGATGCTGCATGAACCAAAACACATTCGTTTTAATTTGTGCTTTCGCATTTTTGCTAGTGCGAAAAACGTTACATGTACATATGTGCACTTCGCAGTCAAAATGCCGTCTTTGTCCTAAAGGAGCCTTCCAACACTTTTTGAATCGCCTATATTTATTTGTGTTTTGCTTAGAGTGATGGCTGGGGATAATTTTACTATTGGTCTAAGTGCTGATGTCAAATGATTTAGTATTTTAATTCACGACACGAAATCACTGCATCCCTGCTGACTGCATCAGCACATAGTGGCACTCGCCAGAAGTTTTGCTGGCGGAGATGACGACGGAGGTGTGAGGCCTGTGGTTGGAGAAATGTAACCTTAGAAGCATTTGTGGCTGGGGGTCAAAACTTAGGTTACTAATGTGTTTTACTTTTCTTTTCTGTGCTTTTTCATTGAACCTCGAACAGACACGGCAACCACAAAAAAAGATCACTGCGACTACAAAGCACGACAGAGACGCTGGCTACCGTTTTGCCTCCGGATTTGTGGTTTGCGCGGGCCGTATGTCCATACGAAAGGCTTCTCTCTCTCTCTCTTCCATAGTTTGCGAGCTGCCTCTTTCGGTACCACCGGTACGCTCTTCATTGTTGTTGAAGGGGTGCAATGCACCCTTGTAGTTCGTTGGGCGGCTCGCCAAACAACTCGCGAGGGGTCAACAATACTTCACCGCCCTCGTCCTCCCCCAAACTATTTTTTCAGAATAAGAGGAGAGAGTGACACGGAATGTTGTAAAAAACGGCAGAAAATACCTCGCCTTGACACAGTAGCTTCCTCTCACATTCTGGCGAGCCAGGCGTCGGGCACCACGTTTGTTACTTTGGCAACAGGGTTAACATTACTTTGGAAAAAAACAAGCAACAGTGATGTGCGAGCTTTCCTTACGTTGGCGCTTTCAGCTTATTTCATTGCGGCAGCCCTCCGTCGTCACGGGCGAGTGAAATGGGGTCAGGTGACCCCGCGAAAATTGAGTTGAGTGATGGCTTTTTTTTTTAGTTTTATCAGTTTTCTTAGTCGAATAATTTCAGATTGCGTGTCGTTATCACTGCCGTTATTGCTGCATTAGTCTGTCTGTACTTCAGTCTATACAACCTAGGAATAAAAAAAATGGGTGGTTTAATAGTGTTGAAGGACCCTTTAAGCTGTGCACTTGTTGCCCTACAGCAATTAAGACGACTTGCAGGAAGAGCTTGTGACGAATTTCACTTACAAGTTGCTGTCTAGCTGAATAAGCAAATGATAAGCAATGTTGTTAAGCTGGCACGAGTGTCATTTGAAATGAGAGCTGAACCAGACTACTTTGCAAAGAAGTACAGTCACATCTCGTTATAGCGAATCTCAGAATAAAGATTTTTTTCAGGCTACCAACTTTTTTGAAAATCTCCCTCCAAATGTTTATTAGCTTAATGTAAAAGTATTTCACTACTGTAAGTTTCAGAGTGACGTGTCAAATTTTATCGCCCTCATATCTCCACACTTCAATGTAACTAATAACGATTTTATAATTACTCGCCCCCGTGGAAACAATGCCAAGCTTAGTACCTGCTACTATCGTCATCATCGAAACGCCCACATATTTTTCTTCTCACCTACCTTATTCAAATGTGCGATAGTTCTATTGCCATCACCTCTGTTTTTTTTGTTTTTTTTTGTTTTTCGTCAGGTTTCGGTATTTGGCACAGAGGAAGCATAGAGTAATAGTGTTTCGGCATTTCGCCACGTTGCCATCGTTTCGTCAAGGAGCTTAACCTGCTTTTTACACGGCCGTTTTCTTGCCTTTAGATTGGTGGTTGTACGTTCATGACGAGCTTCGGAAGCAGCACGAAAGGAATTCGGCAACAGTGAAAAACTCGACAGGGGTGACCTATGGGACGAAGCACCGAGGATTCAATTGAGCGTGCTTCACTAACGTTTGAACACAAAGCACAGTGCGATGTCGAAGTATGCTTCTCAGCTTAGCTGATGAGCGATAATATTCATACTATAAGAAAACTGCAGCAAGAGCAAGGACAGTTTTTAAACAGCACGCACTAACCAACACAAAGAATTGTTACGTAATGCGAATGCTTCTAATGGCTGCCAAGCTGCATCCATTAGGCAACGATCAAACTCTTTTTCAAATAAATGTGCACTGGTTTCGTAATGTTTTGTGTTTGTTTTTTTTTTCGCACTTATTAGAGCACATTGTGATCGCTGATGCAGAGTTATGCGACTCCCATGGTTGCGTTAATGATTTTCGCACAAAATTTTGATACTTTCACTACAAAGACTTTTCAAAATAACGAATGATTTTTAGTGGTCGCCTGAGGTTCGTTGTAGTGAGATTTCTCTGTGCATGTGCAGTAGCTTCGCCCCTGTAAGGCTCCCTTCACTGCCAAGAAAGTTGTCTCCGAGTATAGTATAACGCAACAATTGTTTCATGTTTGGTGTAGCAGTAAAGTATTAGACCTGGCTTTTGTGTGGCACACTGAAACAAGGGTATATTACCTGTGATGTGGATTGCAAACTTCTCTAGATTCCAGTAATGCCTGCATTTTTTTTTCTCTTTTCAAGCCTGGTTGAACAGGCATGAAAGATGGCAAATGCCAGCAGTTACCTGGAATAAAGAGGTCGCCCAGCTGGGCGCACAGTGTGCTTGCTCAAAATAAAAGTTTATTTTCTCTCTTTCTTGCCTGTTCACAGCAATCGCCCTGGCCATTGCTCGCGATGGCAGCAGCGGAGGAGTTGTGCGGCTAGGAGTGATCACTAAGGACGGTGTGGAGCGCTCAGTCCTCACAGGAGACGAGATTCCGCAGTTTTACCAGGGATAATCAGCCCCTTATGCTTGCAAATTTGCTGCTTTGTGGAGATCAATAAAGTTTTTGTGCTGGCCAGTCATCAATTTCAGTCATGAGCAATGCACAGTATTACTTGGTTGTATAATCAATGCACAGTATTAGGCATTATTGGTAACGATGTTTTTGAAGATGCCACTCAGTCTGCTTACAAGGGCCCCTGGACAATGGTAATGCCCTTGTTTAGAACAGAAATTGCAAGAACAGACACCCTAACACTCTTGCGTTTCATTCTGCTGATAATGCACCTAGATTTTTCTTAAATTTAGGTATGAACTGGTCCAACTATAAGTTATGGTAAGTTACATTTCTTCTGTAGTAGGTAATGCTTTCTGTTCTCCTCTTTCTGATATGGAGCCGCTACTGCCTGTCGCATATATTACCTCTGATACATGTCGTGCAAAAGTGAGGCTCTTTTCTGGCGCTGCTTCTTTCTACTGGTAGAGCCTGGGTGCCTAGATTTTTCTTGCAGTTATGTGCCAACTAGCTCAGCCACAAGCACTGTAAGGGGCCTTCATTCGCTTGTAGACAGTGTTGTAAACTTGGCGTAGCAATGCCACTGCCTGGAACTGCCACGTACATAAACTTAGTGCATAAAGAAAGCTGCAAATCCCATCGCACCTCTGTCTCTCTCATAGCCCAAATTGCTTTGGGACATCAAACGCCATAAATTAACCTCCTGCAGATGGCTTCCGCAGCTGTGACAAGACAATGCAACACATACCGACGGTAGTTTATGGTGAATGATGCCAAAAGCGACATTCTTCACATTGCATTGAGCCAGCTAGGCAATAGTGTTTTCAGAAAAAAATGCATTATAGACCATGACTTGCACGTCACCGGCAAGCAAGGCGAAGCGGCATCGCCATTGTTTTTAAAATCGACCAGGTTCAGTGATGAATTACTGACATGTAAAAAACAGGCACACATGGAACCTTGATGCAGCTTTCTGCTCTCTTTTCCTTAAGCTAGGGTGGCAACTTGCCATCTGTTTGGCCTCCCTGACTGAAGTACGGCATGTTATCGAGAGTGGTTTCACACATTTGGGAAACAAGTTTAAACTGTACACATGCAAAGAAAAGTAGAAACACACACATGCAGAAAGTGCAAACTTCTAAATGTGTTAATTTCTTGAATATAGAACACTTATAAGAATTAACAAGGAGCAGTTGCACAAGTAATCTAACATGAGGCTGGAAAAAATGTAGCGACGCCACATGCACAATACAAGCCTGGACAGGACCTGATGTGCCCATCTAAAAAATCTATCTTGTTCATTATGATAATGAGGGTAAACTAATGTGGTTGTCGCTTATTTCAGCCATGCACCTTCGGGAAATTAACACAGTTGGAAGTCTGTGCTTTGTGTGCTTTCGTGTTTTTACATGTTGCCTTTGCACAGTTTAAGCTTATTTGATGAATGTCTTTCTCTCCTCTACCTAATCTTTCTGTTGTGTTCATGCTCCCAAACAGCTTTGACAGCATCAGCTGTCGGAAAGTGTTTTTCGCGCCGGGCTGATTTGCAGCTCCTGCGATTCTTTATTTGCGCAAACTTCACTTCTGTATATTGCGCGGGTAGCATCTGCTTTCGCCTCGTCACAGTTGCACAACTTGTGCCTTTTTATTACCCTGGATCACTTTGTTGACTTATTTCCCATGGTATTATGGGGAAGTGGTTTTATTCATATGTGGGATTTGACGGCTCAGAATCACCATATGATTACGAGACGCTGTAGTGGAGGGCTTCGGAAATTTCGACCACCTGAGGTTCTTTAACGTGCACCCAAATCTGAGCACATGGGCCTACAGAATTTTTGCCTCCGTCAAAAACGATGGAGAAATGGGTTCACCAGTAACATCAGTAGTGTTTTCACAACTTAATATTTTATGTAGATTCAAGCACTTTACCTCTTCAAAGTAGTCTGAATGGTCTAGAAATGTTACTCCCCTGAGGTGCCTTACAGCATAGTCTTGGAATGGAAATGCATGCAGGTGTAGAGGCCTACAATACACGCACAGTCAAAGCAGGATACACAGAACGTAAAGTCAAAATAGTTAAATATATCGATAAATATAAAATTTGCTTACTTGAAGTTTATACGAAAACTTCACACATCATGAGTAGTTTCTCAAGATTGCGAGAAACGTGAAATCACCATGTTTCTTTCAAGCTGCGTCGAAGGTATAAATGTTTACTTAGTATTCATTTCTTTTTATTGTGCCTTCCTGTGAAACATGCATACTGGGTTTGGGCCTTTTATACTACTGGAGCAGTGTGCCGGTTCTCTTTCCTATAATGACCACAGTATGCATCACTGCATGCCTGTTCCATTTACTACAGTTAAAACCCTATCTAATGAAGAGAGATTCATTCCCTGGCAGGTGTAGATAGGGTTCAATGTTTTCATCAATTAAATCCAATTTAAGAAATTTTTCTGGAAAGAATGAGTAAAAAATGCAGTTTATTTCAACACAGACGAGAGTTTCTTTTGACGTGCTCTGTTACGTTACTGTGTTGAAACATTTAGCTGCCGTGCCCATGCACAAAATGATGGACTTCAATTTACTGCCAGCAGGGCTTTCACGCAACAAATGAAGCTAGTGGTGGTGGCTATTGGTTGTTGGCTCTCTACTTTATTTATGTCGACCAGATATGAGAGGCCCCATGTCCGGTGGCCCGAGCATGGGCGTTTGTTTTTTAACAACAAAAATGCCGTGGTAGCTTTCAGCAGTGGCTTTTACAAGTTACCATTTTAGATTTCAAAAGACTGGAAAATGCCCTTTCCCGATTTCACAACTTTCCCAATTTAATGAAATAATTCGAGCATGGTCACAACTTCATTAAGTCACATTTCAACTGTATCAGTAATCCTCAATGCATGACATGGCAATGCATGACATGACATTACAGTACGCAAATTAAAATCCCTGCTTCCCGAGCCATCCATATTTTTACCCGCACATAGCTCGCTGCATTTCTCTCGCTGCTCCATTACACTTAATTCGATGCCCTGCTTGATTGCATTGGTCTAAAGTGTGCACTTTTTGTCGATGTCAAGATTTCTGTTCATGAAGCACACTTACAAGTGACAGCATCCAATACAGTGAATGTGCATGAGCACAAGGTCGATGTTGTTACGGGGAAGATTTATTCGTTGACAGTGGGACTAGCTAACGCCTTGCAGAGAGCGCAGTATTGCAGACCAACCGGGCAGCTCGAAAGTTCAACCCAAAACAACGTTGTCTTCCTCCTCCTTTTGGGTATCATTTTAGTACTTGTGCCGGAGTCGCAGTTCCATACCTGTGTCATTACACCGACCGGTAAGGCACCGTCTCGGGGCCTGTTAAATCGGCTAGTCACCATTGTAGGGCTTAAGACGAAAAACATGGACTACTTCAGTTCTGGGTGTAGCAGCCGATAAGTTTGTTGTCACGGAAATCTCATAAGTGACAGGTGTGAGCTGACGAATGACTCTGTAGGGCCCAACGTAGCGCGATAATAATTTCTAGCAGAGGTCAACACGTCGAGATGGAAGCCGTAGAAAAACAAGAGAGCCTGCAGAATAAAACAGCATCCCTATGCCGACGATCGTAAAGAGACTTATGTGCGCTCTGCGAGGACGATAACTGAGTGCGGGCTACTGTGCGTGCCATGAGAGCACAGGTGACGGCATCTTGAGCGTACGAAGTGGAGGATCATTGGTCAGACGAAAGCAAGGCGTCGAAGGGTAGTAAGGAATGACGGCTGAAGAGTAAATAAAACAGTGAGTAGCCCACAGTTTCATGACACGACGTGTTGTAGGCGAAGGTGACAAACAGGAGAGCTACATCCCAAACAGTGTGGTCACTAGATACGTACATAGAAAGCATGTCTGTTAGTGTGCAGTTGAGGCGCTCTGTAAGGCCATTAGTCTGAGGATGGTAAGGCGTAGTGAAGTTGTGATGGGTAGCACTACATTGAAGTAGATCATCAACCACGTGAGGTAGAAAGCAGCGACCAAAATCTGTGAGCAGGTGAGACGGAGTGCCATGCTGGAGAATGATGTCGTAGAGCAGGAAGTCGGTAACGTCAGTCGCGCTGCTGGTCGGTAGCGCTCGAGTGATTGTATACTGTGTGGCATAATCAGTGGCTACGGCAACCCATTTGTTTCTATTTGTTGAAGTGGGAGCAAGTCGAGCCCCCACTCGATAAAACGGCTCGGCTGGCACTTGGATAGGCTGAAGGAGGCCAGCAGGGGTTGTTGTAGGCTTTTTTAGGCGCTCACAGAGGTCACAAGCTGCAACGTAACGGCGAACGGAGCGATAAAGACCCTTCTAGAAAATCCTCTGTCAAACACGGTCGTAGGTTCTAGGGACGGCTGAATGTCCTGAAGTTGGAGCGTCGTAAAATTGTTGTAGAATATCCTTACACAAGTGATCTGGCACGACGAGTAAAAGTTCCGCGCCATTGAGGTGTAGATTGCGACGGTACAAAATGTTGTCTGGAAGCAGGCACCTGCCAAGGGAAGGATCAATATTGTCCGATTGGAGGGGGCGAGTAATAAAGAGCAGCGATTGATCTCGACGTTGTTCGTCCGCCATGTGCAGAAAGTCAGTGATGGCCAAGATGCAGGCATCTGATTCCAAATCGATGGAGTTGGGTGGATCAACAGGGTGCCGGGATAAGCAGTTGGCATTAGCGTGCAGCTTGTCAGGTTTGTACACAACCCAGAGCGTGTACTCTTGTAATCGTAGTGCCCAATGGCCGAGTCTTCCTTTAGGGTACTTAAGTGTGGACAGCCAGCAAAGTGCATGATGGTCTGTGATGACTGCGAACTGAGGTCCGCATAAGTACGGATGGAATTTCGCAATGGCCCAGACCAAAGACTAAGCATTCCCACTCACTGATGAAATAATTTTTTTCCCGTCTTCGACAGAGGGCGACCAGCGTAGGCTATCACACGGCTTGTAACATTATGTACCTGGCCGAGAATTGCACCAAAACCATGGCCACTTTCGTCACTGCAAAGCTCTGTCCTAGCAGCTGGATCAAAATGAGCTAATACAGGTGATGATTTGAGGGAGGAAATCAGCAACACAGAGGAATGTTATAGGTCTTCAACACCAGAAAAAGGCCACATCCTTTTTGTGGAGATCCGTCAGAGGCCAAGCAATATCCGTGAAGTTGATGCAAAGTGGCGGAAGTATGAGCAGAGCCCAATAAAGCTGCGAACATCTTGTGTGGAGCGCAGAACCCGGAATTCGCGGACTTTGTCATGATCGAGTCGGACATCAGTAGTGTCAACAAGGTGGCCAAGTAGTTTAATTTGCCGGTGCCTAAATGCATACTTTGACGAACTGAAGTGGAGGCCAGCACAATGAAAAAACTCAAGAATGGCCGAGAGACGAGGCAGGTGACTTTCAAAGGTGGGCGAGAAAATGATGACATCATCCAGATACCCTGAAACTTCATTATAACAGTTGCATTTTGCAAGAAAGTAAGTTTGTTATATCCAAAAATTTGTTATAAAGGTTATTCCTAACACTGTGTTTATTCAACGTCATTCTTCATTGACTTCGATATAACCAATATTTTGTTATATACGTGTTTGTTATATTGAGGTTTGAGTGCAGTACAAGCAGGTCGACCATTTGAAACTGCAGAGAAGAGAGTCCAACACACGTTCAACGGTAGCCGCAGCATTGCACAACACAAAAGGCATGACCTTAAATTGGTAACGTACATCGAATGTGATGAATGCTGTCTTCTCGTGGTCATCGACCTAAATTGGCCAGTATCCGGATCGAAAGTCAATGGACAAGAAATACTTGGCACTGAGGAGGCAGTCGAGCGCGTCGTCGATTTTAGGTAGAGGATAGACATCGCTCTTGGTCATCCGATTCAGGTGGTAATAGTCGATGCAAAAGCGCCAGCAGTTATCCTTTTCTTTAACTAACACCATAAGGGATGCCCAAGAACTAGATGAAGGCTCTATGACGTCTTTTGTGAACATTTTGTTGACCTCCTTTTGTATAACTTGGCCCTCAGCATGAAAAACATGGTAAGGGCATTTGTGAAGTGGACTGGCATGACCGGTGTCGATATATGGTGGGCTACGATGCTTGTGCGACCCAGGGGACGATCGTCAATGTCAAAGATGTCTAGATAAGAAAATAGAATACAATGGAGCGCTTTAACTTGGGCAGGTAACATGTCACTGAACATTATTTTGCCCAGGAATCCCTTCTTATGAGGAGATTTATTCGTCAACAGTGGGAAGCTAACGCTGCGCAGAGAGCACAGTATTGAAGACCAACCCGGCAGCTCGAGCGTTTAACCCACAACAACATTGTCGTCTTCCTCCTTTTGGGTGTCATTTTGCTTCTTGTGCCCGAGTCGCAATTTCATACATGTGTCAATATATACACTTATAGTCGCCTACAACTTGAGAAGTCTGGGAAGGCACCGCCCGTCCAGATAATAGAAATGTGGCAGCTTATCATTCCCGTGACAAAAGGAATAGACCTGCTTTTATGCACTTGTCAATGGTCTCCGTGTGTGAGGGGAGGGGGGTTCACCAATCCTCTGGCTTGTGACATCAGCTCAGTATACACTGCCATTTGTGCAGGCTTGTGTGCTCCCACCTTTGAGGAGACCATTCTGTGGACTTTTCAAGTTGTATCGGACTATAGTAGAGTACCATACTTTTGCATCGGACCAAGGGGAGACTGAAGTTATTCGATACATGCGCATTCAAATGTAATTTTTAATCTCAACTATGCTGAAAGTGTAGTATGCACTGCATTTATTTTTATGATGATAACTTATTGCAAGCTAGGCCAAAGTGTAAACACCAAATCCGAAGAGGAAAACTGGGAAACGTCGATCCTACGAACGGTGATGAAAGACGAGTGAACAGAGTAGAACTTGCTCAAGGGTTCTTAGTTAGGCTAGTTGGTTCATCAACAATGTTGACAATCGGTGCAGATGACGGGACGAAGAATATACAGGACAGAGAACTTGCACTTGTTGCTTCGACACTTGCTCAGTGACCCAAATATTAGACACGTAACAGTGCAACCACAGTGAAAACTTCGAACATGAATTTTCAGTGTGAGCTGTGGGCAGACGTCGTGGGTTTTATGATTTGATAGCTGCTTCAGGCATGGGTTCTGTGACTTGGCATCATTTGCTTGAAAAGATATAGCACTGATCAAGTATAAGTGCTGGAAAGAAAGAAGATCGCTGGAAATCGCAGGGGATAACGCTGTGTCACATGAAACTGTGTATAGAGAATAACGAATAGAGAGATAATAAAGCTTGGATTCATCATTCATTTTTTTCATATCATGGACTTGGGCAAGTCTGATCACATTCTCTTATTGTGTCCCCTTACCAGGCTGATTTTCTTTTTTCTAAATCTTGTTTGACGAAGTGCCCCAATTTAATGCAATGTATGAAGATTTATCTGACAAACTGCTTTTTATCAAACAAGAACTGATTTTAACATAGTGTGTTGCCAGCTATAAATGATCTGCTGCATTTATGGCCACCTATTGTTTGCATAGTTCTAGTTTTATTATTGGTAATATCTCTAACTTTGACCAAGTCACTCTTGCGCTTTTAGACAGCATAGTAATTAACGAAGGGAGTCGAGCTAGTCACTAGATGACATAATAATCTTGCCGAAAAGGCATAAAAAACATAAAAAAACGTAAAAGAACATAAAAAATGCACTCTTTGTCAACAAACATTGCATCCCATTCAGTCTTAAAACGCTGGTTGTCCGGACATATTTTCCATAACATTTCTCCGTTCAGACAACATCGAAGGCGATTGCCATCCTCTGTGTCAGGCAGTCTGTTTGGCGAAGGCTGCGCAGCGACGAAACACATTCTGGGGTCGTGTAAGTTGCAGCTCGGAAACGTAGGGTGTCAAGAACGAAACGCGCGGAAAATAATTACGAGCACAGCACGCCGCAGGCTTCGTCGAGGAACGTACTCTCCAACAAGTCTCGTATGTCTTCCACTCGGTCGGTAACGATGTCCATGAACTCGGGCGATCCCCTGCTCTTCACGACGACTTGAACGGGATGCACAGAAAATTCGTGGTACCTCACTTCCAGTCGCAGGACACCGGGGTGCCCTTTGGCGGTGAGCTGCAAGTCCGCTCTCACAAACGTGCAGTTGCCAGCGGTGTGCAGTCTTTGGCCTAATAAGTGGGCCCCGTGCTTACGTTCGGTGTCCTCGATCTGTTGTCGGCGCAGCAGGTAGGCTTTCAGCCGCTTCGGCAGCTTCGCCAGGGCTTCTTCCAGGGACGACGAAGCGATGTCTTGGCCTATGGCAGCGGCGATGGTAAAAGGCATCTTGATCGGCCGGATTCTACCACGCTTTTCGACTACGAATTTGAACGCGTGGTCGCCCATTTCGAATTTCACTGACAGCGCACCGTCCGAACGCACGCGCACCCTCAAGCCATGTATGTTTTCTTCAGCAAAGTCTACAATCTCGCGCTTACTTGGGACGGCCATGGCCTCGCTCTAAACACACAGAACGAACACGGCAAGCGCATCAGCACTGGGCGGACGGCGAGGCTTCCTACGTGGTAAGGAGCCAGGGACGCCAGCGCGAAGCTACGAGTGATTGCTCGACGTTCGTGATGTTCCGTCGCACACGTTAGAGCACTGCAAGACATAAACCCAGGAGTCTTCGCGAATTCTCACAAAATCACACAAATATTAGAGCACTGCGAGACATAAATCCAGGAGTCTTCGCAAATTCTCACGAAATCACACAAATATTCGGCCTCGTTTTTTGCCCGGTGCGATTTAAAAACGCGTCACAGAGAGGAGGACAAAGCAGAAAGAAAGGACGCGCTCGCGATGTCGATCTCTCTTGCCTTGCTGAATGAGCTGGTTGCTTCAGTTCAGGTGGTTTCCAAATTGCTCGGATGAATTCTGTGACAAAAGAAAAGGTCCGTTCAATTAAAAAAAATGCACGGCACCGCATATTAAATGGTTCGGCCGGTGCCGCAAACTGGTGCAGCAGGTGTATCTAGATGCCTCGGCACCCATTTCAGGGTGCAAATGCAACACATTAGCGGCGCCACTGCTTAGTGTCAATCGAATGTTGAGGTGGATGATGATGATGATGATTAAAGGCCTCCCCTTTGAATCGGGGTGACGGCATGCGCCATCTAGCCTACCTTAATAGTTCGAGTTTAAATTCTGTTTCTCAACTCGGATGTGTTTTTAATTTTGCCCAGCCGCTACTCTTGGCTGGGATGTTATTTTATCGACTTCTCTGCTTTTCTTCCACCAATACTCCAGCCGCTGCTTAGTAATACCAAAATTGAAGGACTCTGGTAATACCTACTGCTG
Source organism: Rhipicephalus annulatus (assembly GCA_013436015.1). NCBI lineage: Eukaryota > Metazoa > Arthropoda > Arachnida > Ixodida > Ixodidae > Rhipicephalus > Rhipicephalus annulatus. The sequence continues at coordinate 382,770 of WOVY01001445.1, read as the reverse complement.
ACCAGTTAATGCTTCCATCAACCGCGAAGCCCAGCGCCTCAGGAAGTGTGACCTTCCCCCCATTTCTATCCGGCTGAATCTTTTGACATTCCATGACTATGTGGTCGATTGTTTCTTTATTTATGCCACATCTAACACATGTCTCATCCTGTGACGAATATTTGCTCCTGTAAGTTAGAGTTCTCAAGCAGCCAGCCCGCGCCTCAAAGAGCAACGCACTACCTTTATTGTTGTCATAAAAGTTCTCTTTCCGGATCTCTTGTTTGCTTGCCTTGTAGATTCCCAGCGATCCCTTCTTTTCCATCCTCTCTTTCCACATGAGCGTCTCTGTTTCCCTCACTTGCTTTTTAACTGGCCCCCTTTGCTTATTTGCCGCGGTCAAGTTATATTTAGTCGCCAGCTTTCGCGTCCTCTTCCGCCATTTGGTGTCCACACTTTTCAGGTACAGGTATCTGTGCACTCTGGCTGCCCAGTTCTTCTCATCTAAATGTCTAAGTCGCTCCTCAAACCGTATTTTACTTTGTGCTTCCCTCGCCTCAAATGAAGCCCAACCCATATCGCCTTGTACAGCCTCGTTTGTAGTCTTACTGTGAGCTCCCAGAGCTAACCTGCCGACTGCCTTTTGGTTAATCTCCAGCCCCGACAGGATATCTGACTTTAAGCATAATACGGCATTAGAGAACGTGAGCGCCGGCACCATTACCCCTTTCCAGATGCCTCGTACTACCTCGTACTTATTGTGTCCCCAAAGTGCTCTATGTTTCATTACTGCTGCATTTCGTCTCCCTTTCAGTTTGAGGTGTTCTTCATGAGCATTTAGGTAGCCTTTTCCTTCATTAAGCCAGATCCCCAAGTATTTGTACTTATTTACTAATGGTATGGCTTCCTGTTGTATCCTTATTGGTGCTACATGAGCTTCCTCGTTGAACACCATGACTCCAGATTTCTGTGGGTTAAAATGTAGGCCTAAGTACGTTGCCTCATCACCACAAATGTCAGCCAGTTTTTGAAGTTCTTCCGCATTATCCGCCAGCAGCACTATATCGTCTGCGTACATCAATCCCGGAATCCGTTGCTCCACTAACACTCCATTGCTTCGGTGTGACAAATCAAAGCCCAATCCACTCTCCTCTAGTCGTCTTTCCATTCCTCTAATGTACAGTGTGAACAGCAATGGCGAAAGAGGGCACCCCTGTTTTAAACCTCTTCGAATGTACACGGGCTCTGTGTATGTACGCCCTTCCCATGTAATGTGTGCCTTGTTACCCTCATATATTGCCCTTAGCAGCCCTACGAATTCCGACCCAATCCCCTCCTCTTCCAGTATATGCCACAGCAATCCCCTGTCCACGTTGTCATAGGCACCCTTTATGTCCAGAAACAGTAGCCATGTTGGTCTGCCCTGTACTGCCGAAATTTCGATGGTCTGGGTTATGACGAAGAGATTGTCTTCCAAGCGTCGACCCAGCCTAAATCCATTTTGCAGTTCCCCTAAAATACCGTTACTTTCAACCCACTTCAACAACTCGGCTTTGATGGCTTGTATAGCTAATCTATAGAGCACTGACGTGACTGTAATCGGCCTGTAAGAGCTCGCCTTGTCCCTTTCTCCCTTGCCTTTGTAGATCAAACTCATTCTACTTTCCCGCCAGTGCGCAGGAATCCTCTTGGATTTTATAGCGCGCTCGATGGCTCCATACAAGTGCGCCTGTCCCGCTGGTCCCAAATGGTTGATAATCTCTATCGGGATTCCATTCGGTCCTGTTGCCGTACTTTTGGGAACACTGTGTTCTGCCTTTTTCCAGTCCAAAAATTCGATATTAAATTTTTCATCTGCCACTTTTTTATTTTCCACCTGTGTCCAGTTAGCCGACCTCTCGCGTGCTTGGCCGAAAGTATTTCCTATGACTCCATGTAGGTATTCTAATGCGCTGTCCCCCAGGAGAACGTTGCCGTCCCCGTCCTGTATCTGAGTCTGCATCTCTTTAGTCGTCGTTCCCAATGCTTTTAAATGGTTCCAGAGTTTTCGGGGGGCGCTCTTATCCTTTTTACGTATGTCTGATACCCATTTCTCACTCGCAGCTTTAATCTTCGCTTGTACTAGTTTCTGCACCTCAAATTTCTTTGGAAGCGGAGCTGCGAAGGACACCTGTCGTCTGCTGCTCAGCTGCTTAAGTCGTCGTGTGTATTGTGCGGCCACGGATTTGCAGCTCCTGATTTGTACGCAGGGAGGAATTCCACATTGCTATGAAAACAGCTGAATCCGGCAGCAAAGACGAGGAATTTGACGCAGTGTTGTGTCAAAGTGGTGCTCAACTGGTGCGCAGCGATAGTAACCGCTCACCTGGGTACTATTCGAAAGTTGTGGTCCGTTATTTTGACTACTAGTTCAAGTGCCTTTTTGCCGATGTTGCCGAAATTCTCTTTATATTTATCAATAAGGAACCTCGTCTTTCTTCCGCTCCACAGCACTTTGTCAAAGTCGTCGCGACGTGCAGGACTTTGATCAGCGCTCTGACGAAGCACGGCAGCTGCTACAGAGGCCTGGTAGGCGGCCTCTGCAGCGGCTGCCGTGCTCAATTACGTTCACACTCTCTCATACTCACACTCAGAATACTCATTCACGTTCATACTTCCTCCTCCTCCTACTCACTCATGAGTACTCACTCACGTTTATACTCACTCGTACTCACACTCAGAATAATCATACATGTTCATACTCACTCCTACTCACACTCAGAATACTCATTCACGTTCATAATCACTCTTACTCATAAGTAATCACTCACATTCTACTCACTCCTACTCATGAGTACTCACTCACGTTCAAACACACTCCTACTCACACTCATGAGTACTCACTCCCATTCAAACTCACTCCTACTCACACTCTGAATACTCATTCACGATCATACTCACTCACATTCATACTCACTCTTACACTGAAATACTCACGTTCATACTCACTCTTACTCATGAGTAATCACTCACATTCTACTCACTCCTACTCATGAGTACTCACTCACGTTCAAACTCACTCCTACTCACACTCATGAGTACTCACCCACGTTCACACTCACTCTTACTCATACTCATGAGTAAACACTAACATTCCACTCTCTCCTACTCACACTCATGAGTACTCACTCACGTTCAAACTTACATTCATTCACGTTCATACTCACTCCTACTATCGAAATTGATATGGCATAACATGAAAATCATGACATGTATGTCATGATTTACATTTTATGGTCTTGCTGCTCTTGCGGTGGTTTGTTCACATGGCATTTTGAAAAACTGGTATGGTACGACATGACTGCATAGTGAACATAAGTTACAGAACCTATTGTGGAAATCATGACATGCATGTAATGATTTTCATGTTATGACTAGTCATGACTACACGCCTCACTTATGGTGTGGTTGCGGGCGTTTCACTAGCTTCACATATACCAAATTCGGTATTATGGGACGTGAATAGATAATGAAGGTACATGACTGGTGCAAACGTGATAATCATGATATGCATACGTGTCATGTAAAACATGACTACGTGCTACATTCATAGCGTGCTCGAGGGCGTTTTGCTAGCTCCACAGACACGAAATTTGGTATTATGTGATGTGGATTGAGGGCGAAGGTACATGACTGGTGCAAACATGATAATCATATGTGTCTCATGTGAAACATGATTGCATGCTACGTTCACAGCATGCTTGCGGGCGTTTTGCTATCTCCACATATACCAAATTTGGTATCAGGTGACTTGAATGGACGACGAATGTAAATGGCACGTCCAGACATAATAATCTTGATATGTGTGTCATGTGAAACATGATTACATGCTACGTTCATAGCATGCTCGCGGCGGCTTCGCTAGCTCCACATATATGAAAGTTGGTATGATGTGACGTGAATAGACGACGAAGGTAAATGACACGTCTAAACATGATATGCGTGTCATGTGAAACATGATTACATGCGACACTCGTAGCATGTTCGCGGCCGTTTCGCTAGCTCTACATATACCGAATTCGGTATCACGTGACGTGAATAGACGAAGGTGACATGTCCAAACAAGATTATTTTGGCATGGAAGTCATGCACGGCATAATTTACATCCATCTCATAACGTTGTGCTAATATTAAAGTGACATATTAACCTTCCTTATTCGTGCTTCGCATATTATCGATTGCCACGGTATGTCGGTTCTGCTAATTTTTAATGGCAGACGCTGCCTGCACCGACCTTGCGAGGTTAGAGAGAGGGAGGAGAGCGAAACTTTTGCGGCTGTCTTTCGGGGTCAGCACGAGACTCGAGCATGTGGCACATCGAAGACGCGATCATGTACACTGGGGGTGTGGACTGTGCCACCGCCAAAGCTGAAGCGCGACATTGTGCGACTGAGAAGTGCTCCGCGTTTAAAAATACACCTAGGCTAATACCCAGTGCCAAAATGCCGTGAATAAGTCCCGCGCACATTCGACTGCCTCTCAACGTTAACTTTTTCTGCATACGACTGGACATCTAAATCCCCTTCTTTCAGAAATCGCAGTCACCATGGACATTGCTCGTTTTAAAGCTGCTATTAAGAATATATGTCTTTTAACGTTATAAAATATAACCTGACCCACCAGTTTGCTGCTCCCCCACATCCTCATGTAATGTCTCATGTGGAACCCTTCAGGTATTATGAATAAATGAGTGAGGTATGCATCCTTTCTTCACCCAAAAAAAGCTCATGCTGTGCCCAGTGGCAGATCCAGCCTCTCAATTTAGGGGGGCAGGTCAGCTTTGTTTTTACTAGCAGAAAAACCCCTTCATAGCATAAATACTGTTATGTGTGCTCACAGTGGTTTCACTTTGTTTTAATTGGCAACAAGAGGCGGACTACAAGTACTGAAGTGAGGGAGAGGGGAGTCAGAGCTTCCCCCTTACTTCTGTACTCTCTATCCGCCACTGGTTCTGACAAAACTGTAACTAATGTGTTATGCATGTTCTCATGTACAGCATGTACCAAAAAATGAAATCTCATGTTCCCTGAACATATCTACTTACATATGAAAATCCACTCACAAAGGCAAACTGAGAACTTTGTTCTCTTGTGCCAACAGCTGTCCCTGGAAGCTATATACTATACATAGACGGGAACAGATTACGTCAGTGCGAGTCATAAAAGGCAATAGCTTTTTCAAAATAGATTTCTGTGCATGCTAGTGGGACTACCGTGTAATGTCAGCAGACTATGAAGCATGCCAGCCACCCCTTGGCAAGAGGCATACCCGATCCAAACTCAGCTATTATGTCACGTACTAATCTCCTACTGGTCAATGTTACATTTTGACACCAGACAGCAGGCAGTGGAAGCTCCAAAGAGAGTGGGCACAGGCCTCCAAAATGAAGAAGGACGCTGAAGAAAATGGCAACTTTGCATTCCACTTCCACCCAAGCTCTTCTCGCCGTGCATGGCTGCAAGATTTGGCTGACCTGTTCATAGCAGTGCGTCTGCTTTCGGCAGGATTTGTTGTTTCACCGGCCCGCGGGTTCATAACCACAAATTCCCAAATTCAAATGCACTAGAACTATTGCATTTTCGTGGAACAGTAGCACCGAATTGAGCCCTACCCTCGTGTGTAGCAGCGCAGCATGCACCTATCATTTTATTGAACAGTGTGAAGCATGTCCCTTGGCGGGATTCAAGTGAGAAAGCAGTTGGCAAAAGCATATTCCTCTCTGAAAACAGCCGAAACAGAAATGCAGATCACTGAACCTGAGGTCTGTACGCACTGTAGCATCACAGGTTTGACATCCTGACCAGCAACGAATGAAAAGGCACAGTGTTGAATTTTAAAAAAATCTTTATTAAAGAAAAAAGGTCTGCCACGCACATTCTATCCAAAAAGACGTCTGTGTGAGTATAAAAGCCTAGCTCTTCATTGTCTTGTGCGTACTGCATCCAGTGCAGTCAAAAAACCGCAGAGCAACAACGTAGCCACTCATTCGAGCCTTGTCGGTAACTGTTCAAGACACTTTGTTGGGGCTAACGTGCAGGCCCAGCCAAGCATCACAGTACACAAAACTCACATGCATAGATAGCTCTTGATGCACTATAAACTATCCTTCAGTAGCGCTCAAGCGAACCTGTCCAACAAAAACAGTGGTGCAGCTTGTTCTTCGACTTGGCTGGGCACACAACCCGTCCGTATTGCAAGCACGGGATAATTCACACGTTGTGCAACGCCATGTTCTAAGCTCAAGTGTTTATTCTGCCTCTGGCAGTCTTGACAGTCCTCTTTTTTTGTAGAATGTAACTGCTGTTCGGAAACTAAATTTATCGACTCTTAATGGAACAAATTTTTCGTTTGAAAGTCTAACTTTCATGACCTAATCTCAAGCTTCAGAACTTATCATGGGCTCCCACATTTCATAATATGTACTGCAATAACTGGATGGATGTAAGGATGCGATTTAATGCTGACTAGCGTTTGTCAAGTTTTTGACTATTCACGGAAATCAGGTCATTGCAAAAACCAAGATTATCTAGCACTTCAAACACAGTATTTTCACGAGAAGCTGTCATATTTAGTTACCTAATTCACTTAATGATAACCAACACACTGAGTGCAGGACATCTGCAACTGCCGACAACACCTGACATACCGTGCAACTTTCGTGTTCAGCTTTCTATATTATGGCTTGTAATTAACTGTCTGTGCAAGACCTCATATTGCTTAGACCGACTATAAAAACAACCAAAAGAAGAATTCAGCATATTAGGACACATGATGAAAAGAAAAAAAAGAAAATCGAAGAATGAAAAGTGCAACCAAGATCACAGACGTAGCTTGCATTGCTGACTAAAGTGGAATATATGCCCCCTACCAGTAGTGGACATTTTAGTGGTTGACACAAATTCGTTCTATAGCCTTTTAGTGGGGAGGGGAGGGGAACCTTTAGAACGGGCAACTCGTGTGTTCCTCAAGCGGCAACTGCTTGCAAACTCCAACAGAGATGAAATCAAGTTTATTTTAGCCTACCAAGGTTGATTAACACTGTGAAACCAAGTCATAATTCGTTACTGTGATACTGCAGCTGAGATAAAAGAGATATTTTTTAGGGGCGAAGCTCCTTAGGGCGTGGGCTGTGCGTCCCCTGTAGCCTGTATGTAGCCACCTCTAGTTTAGTTCTTGCAGTGTTCACTAGATGGCGGTACCGTCCCCTGTATGTAGCCACCTCTAGTTTAGTTCTTGCAGTGTTCACTAGATGGCAGTACCGTCTCCTGTATGTAGCCACCTCTCGTTTAGTTCTTGTAGTGTTTACTAGATGGTGGTACTTGTAGCTGATGATGAAAAGATGCAAGATGTTATAAACTAGAAAGCGGTACTTGTAGTTGATGAAAGACGCGAGATCTTATAAAATAGGAATGATGTCACATATGGCGCGTGTCATTGGTTGAAGGCAATCGTTCGATTTAGTGCGGCGACGTACGCTAGGGGGAGCGATGTAATAAAATCGAGCGGGCAAAATGTACAGAGGATTCATGGTTTACCAGGTTTACCTCCAGAGCTTCGCCCACTCATCATCATTCACTCTGTGGATATGGCGGAATTTTTTTTTTGTCCTCGTAGCACTTTGTCAGAGGAGGGGCGTTCTTAAGAATGTCGAGTTAGTTTAGTCTTGTCAACTATCATCTTAGATTGTTACTGTCATTTTAGATTACTATCATATTAGATTGTGCTATGAGGGCCATGTTCCCCAGCAGATGCTGTCAAAATCTAGTGGACCATGGTGAACTGGTGCAAAAGCCTTAGGACACACCGCCGCTACTTTTTCTTCTTTCTAGATCTTCGCTGTTTTACAGAACTCGCTTTTGCAATAAGAGCGCTTGTTTTTCTGTTGTACTGGCGCGATTCACAAAAACAGCCCCACACACAAATTCTCTTTCGTACTTGTTTAACCACAATAACAATCGCTCAGGAATACAAAAGTATAAATCAATTAGTATATCATCTCACAAACTTCGCAACAACAATGCCCGCTTGTTGGTTCAACACACCCAAAACAGGTGTGCATTCTAAGTGGTAGTTTTGAAGGTAAACTAAAAAAACCTATTTGAAGCAACGTCGTTAATAAAAGAATGCTTCAAACGTCAAATAAGCACCCGAAACACTTGCACAACAGTGCTCGCACGAACGATGATAGTCTCTACAGGCTTTTGGAAGATTCTGCTGTACAGGAAGCAAGCAGTTGCAGCTTTCGCTTGCAAGCCAGAGCTAATTCAAACGAATGAATTGGAATGCTAAGTCAAAACACTGCACACTTCTGCAGCATTTAAAGGGAGAAGAGGTTACTGTAAACTTTATAACCACTGACCAAACTCACTTAAGAAGCAGCGCACACATGTGCCACTTGGGTATTGCTACATTTAACATGCACTTATCTCCTAAATAAGAAAGAAAGAAAAGCAATATCTGGGAGAGAAAGGGGATGTGAGGACCTTGAATGAACACAACGTAGGCTATACTACATAAAACTCTTGTAATCATCTGCGTAAACGAAACTTTAAAAATGTGATCTGTTTGTTCAACATACAGAATGAAATGTGCGTGCACAAGCGACAAAAGCTTGCAGCAGCAAGTGCCGATGCAAGGGCTGAATTCTGGAATGATCCCTCTCCTTTTTTACCATCTCGGATTTCACGTAAACCCCCGGAAGCTATGTTTATCTGGAATAATTCCAGACGTTCCTGTTAGCCGCCGTGCGAATTTGACAATAACTGAGGCTCATTCACTTTTTAGAAAATCTGCCGATCTGGCTGGACAGGTGTTTTATCGTTATTAAGAAACAACTTGACGGAATAAGACAAAATACTGGAAACGCTCAAACACAACCTTTCATCTTATTGCGTTGCACTACTTCATAACAATCAATCCGTACCAACTTGTTTACATTGTATTAATGAGAAATGGTTCCAGAATTCAAGCCCGGGTCTCACACGGTGGGAGGAAACAGCGACAAATAAATACAAAATGAACACATCTAAGGAGAGACACAAGACACAAAAGAAAAAAAATATTTAAAGACAGAAGTGGAGGACACTGAAAAATGGGAGGCAAGATGGTGCGTATCTCGTGCAATCACAAAGACTGCACTGACTAGCCTGGCACTGATTTCCAGCAGGTTGCTAAAACAAACATATGGCTCAAACGCGAGAAATGCGTGTGCAAACAACCTATACATGTGTGTAAACTAGAGTGGTGATACATTTTTTTTTACTAATATACAGAAAGAAGACCTGCTGCTGCAACAATGTCAGTAGCCAGGCTTTTTCTTTGAACCCTCCCTCTGGATTATTGAACAAAGCTCTGAATTGCTTGTTGACTCCGCTTTGATCGTCGGACTGAAAAGAAAAAAAAGAACAAAATTTCCAACAAGCGAGGATTCCTAGAGGCCTCTGCAAGTTGGCTGTTCTGCTCCTCATAAAATCAAAGGTTCACATAGCAGAAGTAGAGATGTGAATGGGTGTATAACTGACAAAGGCGACTATTCTACACCCAGTCACCAGCAATAAGATTTGCAACAAATCACGCTCAATATCGTTGTACGACGTTACGTTGATCGAAACAATGAATGAAGCGGTTGTTCTAAAAGACTCACCTAGGTATGCAACCAATCTGGTTGCACTCGGCAAGAACCTAGTTAGCTGCAAGCTTTTAAAATCATAGTTAATAAAAGTGGTTCTCTGTAAGGTTTTCTGCAACTTCTCCGCCGCGCCTTTTTTCCAGAGCTTCTGATGGACGTCATTTCCGGTTTGGAAAAAGGCACAACCATTGTGCAACGATAGATAAGCTCTGGTAACGTAAATACGCATCAGCTCCGACACAATCCGGCGGCAGCCACTGCATGCAACTTTCAACATTGGCACACAGATAGAAAAGAAAAAAATTGTTTTTTTTTAACAATAACAACTGCATGTTCAAACTTTAAAACATGAAAAGAAAAGCCACACTACACACCACCAGAGTCACGGCACAGCTTACAGCGCAAATGCAGCATATTGTCCGTGCTTGGCATGTTGTTCTGAGTATGTTTAAAAAAGCAAAACACAACATACAATAAAAATTTGGGCCGTGGCAAATGTTCCCATCACCACATATGCTCACAGAGCACCAAGCACAGCAGCTCGCAAATCTGCCTCACCGAACCAAGCTAGAAAATCTAAGCAAGAGTCGCAACTGAATTGTAGAAACTTCGACCCCAACTCAAATCGTGTTTCGAAACACAGTTCATTCTCACATATGCTTTCGATGTTTCCGAAAATTGATAACAAGACTGAGTTTTCAGAGAGAAATTTCGAAAATCTCATTCGCAAAATTTGGGCAGCGCACGGCTGTCTGGTCATTGCAGGTCTCCCTGCAGGTTTCCCTGCAGGCTGCCTGCCATCGCAAGCAGCAGCCACAGGCTTTACCGACAATATAAAGATACAACAACAGCAAATGAAAAAAAAAGAACGCATGCAGAACTATCGTTGCGAGTTTGCCTTAAAGCCATCAAGCAGCTCCTGCTCATGCTGACAAAGGAAGCCATTAGAGAATAAATGAAATCTCACCAGTGAAACACTGTTGGATCACCGCTCAAGATTTTACAATTGATGTGGAGAGCAAAGCAAGGTGCAGACACCATGCTTCTTTACAAACTTGCACATGCTTGAGCATGTTGTAAACTGTACCAGCTTTTCAGCGCTCAAAAGAATGCAGGATGGGGGGATGGGCGTGAAGACAGGTCCATCTGCTCCTTCGTTCTTTTGTGCCCTAGAAAGCTACTCTTCTTTCAATGCCAGGCCGTACCCAGATGGACAACTAAGCGTCTTCGCAGAATTAAGGATCCCAATGCACTAGCGGGCAATTTTTTACAGGGCCTCGGCAATATGGAAGAAACAGCTCAAAGGGGCCAAAATAGTGCCAGCTAAAAAGCCGACCAACAGCACTTGTGCGTAATAGGCGATGGAGGACTTGCAAATGGCCGCAATCTGTCACGGCAGTGATGGAAGCGGCGAGGCACGCCTTATTGTTCGGTGTCTGGAGGACCAGGGCGCTACCATCATCGGGTGGTCAAGCGGTTGACTGTGCTATTCGCCTCAGGCTGACCCGACAACGGCCCGTCGCTGCCGTCCACAATCCTCCGGAAGAAGTGGTCCTCGTCTTGAAAGACGTATGGCTGCCGGTTGTTCTCGTAGAGCAGGCCCAAAATAATGTTGAGAGCTGATACGTCGTACCTTTGTGGGGCAAGTGTAACCAAGCATTTAGCAATGTGTCCGCGAACGTTTACAAACAAGAGCAATAAAATTTCAAAGTGAACCATGCAGCCTAAGACAATATCTAATACACAACAGGGCCTGTGCGAATTTTCGTCACATGGGTCGACGCTAAACATTATGCGGCAGCCTGCCACTCAACATTGATACTGATGCTCGGCTATCGTTGTGCTTCATTCATTTGAAGCATGGTTGAGGCGGGTTGTTACTTAGATGCAAAAGCATGGCAGCAATGCAATTTTTCATTTCATGGGTTCTCGTGTACCACACGTAGCAGGAAATTCTTTACTGGGTGTTTATCAGCATAGCCTGGCAGCTAGCTCTCAATGCGACTCAAGCCAAGAAATGAAATGCACCAGCTGACACAATCCGGTGGCAGCCAGATAGAAAAACATTCTCTTTTTTTAAAAGTAGTTGAGCTCGAAATGAGTGCAAGCGATATATCGGTAGGTTTATTTGTCTAATGCGCACTCTTGTCTAGCTTGGCTGTAGTTACAATAAGTGGACAGTGCAAACGGGCAGTTGTCGGAAGCTAGCACCGTTGTGCATCATCATTCTCAGCTGTTCAAGGTTGCGCCGTTTCGAATCCCCATTATTAATTATGTCATCACGTACATTGCTCGATGAATGTGCACACGACTTATTGCTGTAGTAAAATGTTTTATTCGTGAGAAAACATGACTCAGACTCCCACATACAAGATACTTAGAAGATGCCCTGTCAAAGCGGAAACTTCATATCGATAACATCTATCATTCACTCTATGAGAGCAATGACTACTGTGACATGTCCCTTTAGAAATGCTATTCCATTCAGGAAAATTGAAAATTTCAGAAATAATGTAGCAATCCAAACTTCATGTTTACAATTTTTTCTAGCATGCTAATGCCATGGAAAACTTCGCAACGACTTTTTCACTACTTCAAACTGCTTATCATTGTCACTATACTAAAGAAAACATAAGCAAGAATAATATACAATTCGCATAATATATTAGTTCAATTGGCTGCATGAGTTAAAAAAAAAACAAGAAAAACATTGTTACAGAAATTTCATTTTCAAAGGGTGGAAATGCGTGTTCCCCAATTGGGGCATTAGTCGTTCCAAACGTGGCGGAAAACACTCATGATAAATGCGAACTAAGGCTTACAGTATTTGAACCATTTCATAGATGATTCAATAATAGAAATTGCAGAACCTTGTTCACACTACTTCATATGCAAACAAAATATTCATTGGAAAACTGAGCAGTTAGGCCTAAGCAGTTGCACGCTGTGCGAATTGCTTGCCGTAGTTTCCTTTTTCTTGTTTGCTCCAGCCACCAAGGTAAACTCCTGCAGCTCACCTCACTCTTAAGGAATGTGTAAAGGAAAGAACACTCTGGCCGACAAAGGCACAAGTTTTCAACAATTACCGAGCACTTTGCTGTTGTGCAGTTGCCGTGGTGGAGTTTGCTTAAAAGCTACCGTTTACAAACGTGAATGCTAGTGATGTAGCAGCTATTCTGGTAGCTTCACTTCGGTTTCCTCATAATGCCTTCAACTCTTGAAACACAGCAGCTCTGACTTACCTATGGCAACCCGAGTACCGGTACAGGGGTTTCTTGTCAAAGCGACAGCCCGTACTCTGGGCCCCCACGGGGGTGATGCAGTCGGCCACCAGGGCACACCGCACCCACGGCAGCATCAGACGACCCCGCACCTGCACACCACGAGAATGCAACTTCTTGTACGGCTTAGTAGCAGTAGGAGGAAACAATATTGGATTGGTTTCGCAAGAACTAAGGCAGAAACTTCGAGCCTCTCCTGCAGGATGCACCTGGCGTGCCTTTCGGACGCTCTCTCGCCAATAGCGCACTTGCTACTTTTCAACTGAGAATCCGCTACTTTCACACTGAGAACAAGCTGTAATGCGGGACAGATGCCTGTTATCGTTGCATGTTGGAACGGCGCCCAGCATATGACCTTGCTTTTTCAAGGGCACCTGCTCTTGATGTTCCACAACGGAAAAAATGAGGATGGTAGCAAGAAACCAGCCAAAACTGGCAACAAGCGACCCTTATTTAAGGAAGTATTACAATTAGGCTTGTGCGAATATTTGAATGTATATTGCTATATTTGGATTCGCTTCGATTTTAAATTATTGAACGTTTCAAAGTATTTGAAATAAACAAATAAATGTATTAGTAAATCACGTTAAAACACCTGTAAATGTGGTTTCACTTCAGCGAAGAGGCTCTAAGCCGTCCAGGGAAAATATGCACTGCCGCGAAGCCCCACTTCAAGGTTAAGTGAACATATTACCGTCATATCAATTCACCATTTTTTAAGTTTGCAAGCTTGTTATGCCGGCTTATATGCTCCAAGTATAGTAAATTTTTCAAACGTAAAATAATTTACAGGTTATCACTTGCATTCTACCGAAAGTCAAATCCTGCTGCTATTCAAAGCTCTTTCCACTTCCTTTCAAGCGAAATAATGGCATTTGCACAGGCCTGGTTTCAATTTTAAAAAATATATATTGTACAGTTTAGATAGGTCATGACAAATATCTCATTTGCCTTTATAATATGTGATCTATAACATTCGCATTAGACAAACTTAAAATTCGCTATTCGCACTAAGCCTAGTTTTGCGTTAATGTTTTGTGTGACATACCATCACGCAAAAACATTAAGGACCAGCAGGCAAATGGCATGTGCGTTGGGGTATTTAGACATGTGCTTATCCAGAAACTTTACCTCTTGCTTGGAATGTGGATAGGCTAAGCGGCGCTACAGTGAGACTTGTCTTCTGCCATCAACATCATCATCATCAGCTTGACTACACCCATTGCAGGGCAAAGGCCTCTCCCTCCATCCGCCAATCAACCCAGTCGTGTGCTTCCTGCTGCCACGTTATGCCTGTGAATTTTCTTTCTTCTCATCGGCCCACCTAACTTTCTGTCTCCTTCTCGTGTGTTTCCCAGTCAGTTACCCTTAATGACCAGCGGTTACCCTGCCTACGCGCTACGTGCCCGGCCCATGTCCATTTAAACACAAAGATAGCACGCGTTCCTGGGCCGGCTGTTCTATATTCTACCTCGTCTTCCTCTATTTTCTCTTAGCTGCCCACGCGCTCAAGCCCCAGCGTCTGTCTTGGTCATGACACTCGCCCATGACTGAGGAGACTCTTCTATGCCGCTTGTGGCTTGGAGTCGCCTTCACGAACGCATACTCCTATTTTATTGGAATGGCTAGCGCTTCTACATGCACTTACTGCATGCTGCGAAGAAACCATCTCCCACCTTCTATGTGAGTGTACCCCTTTCAACGCACCAAGACAAGAACTTACTGAAGTTGTGGATAGACTAGATGACTGGCCTTTGTCGGAACAAAGGATTCTGGGTCATTGGCCGAGCCCATCCTCATCCCAGAAAACTTCGAAAGCTTTGCTATACTTTTTGCAGACAACTGGCCTCAGAGACAGACTTTAGTGTCTTATTATTTTTGATTTTGCCTTTCTTCTTTTGCTATTTTTTGTATTTTCTCTCTATCTGTTTGCAACATTTCTTTTCTATCATCTTTTATTCCCCTTTCCCCTGCACAGGGTAGCCAGCCGGTCTAAGAACTGGCTAACCTCCCTGTCCTTCCGCTTAATCTTTCCTACTCCTCTTGATTTGAACTATGATATTCTTAACCCCAGTTTGTTCCCTGACCCACTCTGCTCTTCTTGCCTCTTAGGGTTACACCTATCACTTTTCTTTCCATTGCTCGCGGCGTCGTCCTCAATTTAAGCTGAACTCTATTGTAAATGTCCAGGTTTCTGCTCTGTAGCTAAGTACCGGCAGGATGCAGCTGTTATATACCTTCCTCTTGAGGGATAGTGGTAATCTACCTGTCATAATTTGAGAGTGCTTGCCAAATGCGCTCCATCCCATTCTTATTCTTCTAGTTACTTCAATCTCGTGGTTTGGCTCAGCACTTACTACCTGTCCTAAGTAGACATATTCCTTTACAACTTCCAACATCTCCCCACCTATTGCAAAGCGCTGTTTTCTGCTGACACTGTCGCACAGTACTATAGCTTTATGCATATTAATTTAAACACCTACTTTTTTGCTTTCCGTGTCCAGTTCAGCAATAATGACCTGTAATTCCTCTGAGTTGCTCATCAAGGCAATGTCATCAGCAAATCGCAGGTTACTAAGATACTCTCCATTAACTCTTATCGCTAACTCTTTCCGAATCTAGGGCCCTGGAAACCTCCTGTTAACACGCGGTGAATAGCATTAGAGAGATTGTGTCTCCCTGCCTTGCACCCTTCTTTGGGATTCAGTCACTTTCTTTTTGGAGAACTATGGTGGCTGTGCATCTGCTGTATATTTCTTCCAGTATGTTTATGTAGTGTTTGTTGGCCCCATGATTCCGTAGTGCCTGCATCACTGCTGATGTCTTGACCGAGTCAAGCGCCTTCTCATAATCTATGGAGGTATGTATGTTGATCGTATTCCGCACATTTCTCTATTACCTGATTGATACTATGAATATAGCCTATTGTGGAGCAGCCTGTACGAAATCCTGCTTGGTCCTTTGGTTGACTGAACTGTAATGTTGCCCTAATTTTATTAGCTATAATTTTTTTTAATAGTTTGTAGAGAACAAACAGAAAGCTGATCAGCAGAGACCGGATTATAGGCAAATGCATATTTTGTTCCTTGCGTTCCTATTGTGCCACTTTGATATATGAGCATGAATTAGAAGTTAAGGACAGCTTTTATAGCGTTTTTATAGTGCCTATATATGCCTATTTTTGAAATTTGAGCTTAAATTACTATAAATGCCTATAAACACCTATTTTCAAAATCTGTGCCTATTTCACTTCAAATCTTGGTGTCGAGCACAGTTTGAGGACATCATTTATGGGCAAAACTGACCTTTGGAAACTTTGTGCGGTGTAACCTAGTTCCCTGGCTCAACAAACTGCCATAAACAACAACCAGCAGCCACGAAGTCGGTCGCTCCGGCCTCATTATGCTATTGCACAGACATGGCACGATTCCATTTGTAGGTTTCAATACTTTCTATCAACTTTACATTCATCTATTCAAGCAACAGAGCACATAAATTACATGAAGTCGGTCGCTCCGGCCTCCTTACGCCTTACGCCATCACACAGACATGGCACGATTCCATTTGCAGGTTTCAATACTTTCTATCAACTTTACATTCATCTATTCAAGCAACAAAGTTCACGAATTACATGAAGTCGGTTGCTCCGGCCTTATTACGCCATCGCACAGACATGGCACGATTCCATTTGTAGGTTTCAATACTTTCTATCAACTTTTATTTATCTATTCAAGCAACAGAGTGCATAAATTACATGAAGTCGGTCGCTTCGGCCTCCTTACGCCATCACACAGACATGGCACGATTCCATTTGCAGGTTTCAGTACTTTCTATCAACTTTACATACACCTATTCAAGCAACAGAGTGCACGAATTATGCATGGATTCTCGAATAACTCGCACAGTGCCACGTACTACTGGGACTTACACTGGACCATGCCTTGTTCTACGTTACCTCAGGCCCATAGCTATAGGAATCTTTCTCAGGGAGGGGCTCACCTGTTGAAGGCCTTAAAAGCACCAATTTTTATTTATTGTCCTTGGAAAAACACACGCCTGCATTCAAATTTTGCATGGGGGGAGGGGAGAGAGGCAAACCTCTAGCCCCTCTCCTCCATGGCTATGGGCCTGCGTTACCTTCTCCATGTTAGGGCGTGCGCCCGTGAGAAGGGCAAGCGGTGTTCAATCGAACATTTCATCCTTTTCCGGAGCACGTAACATTGAAAACTTTGGAAGACATGATCGTGAGTGCCCACTGCATGCCTTACATTTGCCAGCTCGAAATTCTCAAACCTTGTGAGGGGCCGTGTAAGGTGTTCACAGACAGAGGAGAAATTGGCCCTGCGCGACAAGACCCCGGTCAATACCATGCTAAAAACTTTTGTGGCTTTCTAACGGTGCGGCTGTTTGCTCCTTTGCTGCCCTTCCCAGCCATGACAAAAAAAAAAAAAAGACCCAGGAGTGTGTTTATTTGATGCTGGACACTCATCTCACCATGCTTGCAAATAAAAGGAGAGACCGTGTTCTGCAAATCGTGTGGGAAAAGGAACAATTTTGCATGGCTAAGCTAAACCATCGGTGCCTTTATGCCATCATAAACTATATGAACTGTTTTTCTTCTATGTCGTAGACACCGGCCCTGCAAGTTCCTTTTCGAAGATTAGAATTTTTGTAAAGCTTATTGTGCCAATATTTACGATTTTGGGGGACTAAAACTATGTTTTGCCTGCCTGTTTTTCACACCTAAAAACACAATTTTCAGTGCCAAAAAATCCAGCCTCTACTGATCAGCCTGTAAAGTCCTTGATGTCTCCTTTCTTATTTATTAAGATGATGTTAGCATTCTTCCAAAATTCTGGTACCTTTTCTGTCAAGAGACACTTCGCATATAAGGTGGCCAGTTCTTCTAACGCTATATCTCTGCCATCTTTCGGGAGGTCCGTTGTTACCTTATCCTCGCCAGCCGCTTTGCCTCTTTGCAATCCTTCTAGGGCTTTCATTACTTTCCCTGTTGTTACCGGTAGGATGTCGAATTCCTCTGGGCTATCATTGCTTCTTACGATATCATTCTATTTGTTTCGGCTTCTTTACAGCTCTCTCGAATCAATTTTTTTCCGCCTGGTGTTCTTTACTGTGCGCCAAATTACAAGCAAACAGGCACAGTTACTTTTCAGTCCCATCAGAAGGAGCCACCACAACCAGGAATTCAACCTACACCCTTGTACTTCACAGCATAGCACTGCTCAGGCCATTTATAACGTTACTGCTTACAGTGCACAACCGGCAATAATGTGGCCTTTTCTGACTACCCTTTACCTTCCCATTAATCTCCACGTAATTGCATACCGCATATTGTGCAGACGCCACGACAAAAGATTGGTTATAGTCACGGAGGAAGAAACATTTAGTAGGAGCAACACCGCTCTTCAGGCGACTAGATAATGCCACATTGTCGGTGAGCCATTTCATGCTAGCGACGTCTTGCAGCAGTAAAGGGAATACTACAGTTTTGATTTCCGAGGGAACTGGTCACGCGCGTTTATTGCGTTCCATCGCAGCCACAGGGCGAGGACACGAAGCGCGTTTGGTAGCATTTCCTTTTCTTTTTTTGTTGTTGCGGCGTTGCACCTTAAAACGGCGTCCTCTGAAATGTTTCCGTCGGAGCATATTATTTCTGTATTCTTGTGATGTTATTTGCACACCTGCAGATGCCCATATGAAAGGGAGTTTCATTTCTTAAATATTTACTACGCTGTGGTTATAATGCCGCTACCGGAAAATTCTCAGAGAAGCAAGGCAACGAGAGCCAGCCACGCAAAGAGAAACATGGGCATTATGAAAGCAGCCGGGAGTGGGGGAGGGCAGCCGTGCGGTAGAAGGAAGGAAAGCGGCTGTGTAGATAACAGACTCATTTGCCACCATTGTTATGATCGCTAGCGATGTGCACACTCTTGCTTCAAGCGGGTGCCCAAATCTGCATCAAGTGCACGTCATCGCTGTGTAGCTCTTTGGTTTTTTTGTCTTGAAATTGGTGCACGTATCGCAGAAGCGACTTAGATTCCACTGCAAGTGACAAGCTTGAGACGCAATCGAGCTTTCTTTGCCAGCAGCTAAAGAATTTTCGAAATACTTTTGCAGGAATGTAGCAGTGGCTGTTCTTCCAACTGTGAATCGAGGTTTTTTTGTATGCACTGTTCTTAGCTTAGCTTGAGAGTGTGATCTCTTTTACGCCCTATCTTCGTGTTGTTCTGCACAAACTTGTTACAATGGTTGGTCAAGTTGCCACCCACACCCAAGGTCTAACAAGATCTAGTTGCGGCATCTGTAGTGGCCACGAATTATCAAAGTTGAGTTTTGGTGCTGAGTCAGTGAAACATTTTGCAGTTGCAGCACTTGGAAGGGGCGAATTATGTCTTCAATGAAAACAAGGCCGCGCATCTGAAACGCTATAGTAGTCAGTGGTGGTGACTGTTTTGATATTGCACATTCGCCCACAAAACCAAAACTTGCGAAATTTCAGTTGCCATTTGATGTATAGCTTTTGGTCAGCATGGAACTGCCGTGAACTCCTCATTGATGAGGATGTCGTAAAAGTTAGCCGGTGACATTCCCCTAAGGCACAATTTCTTTCCCCCAGAGTTTATTAATGTCGGCGCCACAGGTCTGTAGCCATAAACTTTCGGCATTTACATATTTAGGAGCATACAAATTTACACTCGAGTCACTTGCCTCGACTGTCAGAATCGCGTGGCTGCCTGTTGGCCATGTTTTTGCACACTTGGAGCCTCTGAGAAATGCTGTATTGGTTTTAGTGTGGGACTGCTTATAAGTGCGGATATATATATATTTTTAAAATTTATTTTGCAATACTGTCAACTCTCTTGTGAGAGTCCTTACAGAGAAGGCAATATAATAAAAAAGACCATGACTCGGAAATGCACAAACACAGGTCACATCAATATCAAATGACGTACTCGCGTGGATAGTCATCCCAGGTCTGTTAGAATTTTGACAAATCGTCCTGTTCGACAACACACACCGGCAACATAAATATGGTTTCGTGAAGAGTGGCCACTCGAGCCTTTTTGCGGCCGAGCAAGAAAAGATCTGAACAACTGCTAGATGGCGTACCCATGCACGCTTCTACTCGTCAGTCAACACATGTAATACCAGCTGTCTCAGGAGGACCACGGAGACCCAAATTTGGCATCAAAATTTTTTAGTCAAGAAATTTTGATGGATTTGTGAAATTCTTCATGTTCACTCTACATCGTGTCTCGATGAAGACGGTTAATGCGCTACCACGAAAATCAGTACAGTCTGACAAGAAAGTGTTGTCTTTCTGCATTTGTTGTACTAAGGGTACACATTTATGTGGCTTAGATGTACAGTAAAAGCTCATTTATCCGGATCTCGTTAACTCGGACATGCGGTGCGGTCCCAGCAAACTGTGTATATTTCAAAGGTGACAAATGCTCGTTGATTCAGCGGGATTTAGACGCACACTGGTTAACTCGGACGACTCAAGAGAGGGCTATAGGGGTTTCATGCTTTGGTAACCGATTCTGGTTACTGAAAGCATGAAATTCCGGCTCTAAATTTTGGTGAAACCAAACGAACAGCAGCAGAACATGATCATGATGATAGTGAATGAGGGAGGAAGTAGCCAGGTGGCATTAGTCACCACCCGGTGGGAGCGCTTGGGCCACTGGTGCATCCAGTGTCTGTGAAATGCACCGCACATGGCCTGTGCCGCATGGGACAAACTGTCCCGCACGGGACAGTTTGCGCCCATAGAGTTTCCTAAAATTAACTAGAGGGGACTCTGGCACTGCGATCGTTAGGCGACCATGGAAATGATGGGTAGTACACGGATTTGCCTAGTCTTCGTACTTGCAGACTGCGAATCGCGCTTTCGACTTCGTTTATTGCTGGTTTAGGTTTCGTTTTGAAAGAGAGAACCAACCCTTTTGAACTTCGTGGATCGATTCGAAATGGTAAGCCTAAAATAACAAGGTAGTGAAGTGCAACCCCTGAACATTTGCCGATTTTTGTTTTGTGAGAAAACAGTTCCAAGCCACACGAATACACACAGAGCCACAAGCAGGCCAGAAGTACGAAAATTAGACAAATACGTGTAGTACCCATCATTCCCATGCTCGCTGAAGCGTCGTGCATGCAGCTCCCATAGACACCAGCACCAGAGTTCCCTCTAGTAACTTTAGAAACTCTATGGTTTGCGCCTTGACGGGACAGTTTGCGCAGCCGCCGCTACCCCAGTTGCCCGCGACGCCTACGCTGCTGATTCCTTTGCGTAGTGACTTTGGGCGTAGCGTGTGCAGCTCGGGTACATTAATAGAGTCAACTGTTGGGTGAGTTGGCGCTGTGACATAGAAAACCGTCGTTACGCTCTTGGGCTGTGTTTGTGCGCATTGATAATGGTGTGGCTGTTGCTGGTTTGCTGACTAAAAATGACAAATTATCGGAAGTGCTTGAAGAGGATCAGAATCACTGTTTTGATGATCACATTGAAGATCCGGTGCGACATTGCACAGTGCAGGAAGTCGCTGAACTTTCGCTGCCCTCGTGGAGTTCTACATCGGTTCTCGCGAAAGCGAGCGTGCACACCATCATTACATGGGGTTCAAGAAGATCGTTCTAGCACTGATTCCGATGACGAGGCAGACTAAGTTGGTGCAGTTTTTCATGAAGTAAAGGTTTGTCTGTGCCGAGTACATTTTCCTTTTGTTTTGATGGTTCATTCGATAATCCGAATTCGTTTAACTTGGACACTTTCACTGGTCCTGTGAGATCCGGGCCAACAAGCTTTTACTGTTCTGTACATGTATTCCCCTTGCGGAAGCATGGATGTGTAGCCTAGTAGTAAAGACACTCGTTTTTGGAGCATGAGGGTATGGGTTCAAATCGCAGCATCAGAAAGAAAATTTCTTCGTGCTTTATTTCTTTATGCCGAAGACATTACCGGTCTGACCAGACACCCGTGGCCCCGAAAGCAGCGCAGTAGCTTGGCCGCAAGGCCCTACTGGAGTTCGTTCCACATTTTAATTACGTTAGGAAAAAGGGAGTATCTGAATTGATCGGTACGAGTAATTGCATGCCTGGATTGCCCTGTTGTGGTTAGTTCTTGAGCTCTGTTTACCTGGTGGCAGTAAGTATACTTCTGTGCTAATACTTAGTTGGTCATTTACTATTTTAAGTAATAGTACATCACAATGCATATTTCACAATATTCAAGACTTCGGTGACTTATAAGCGGTCTAGGGTGTATTTTTATAGTCACTAATCCACTGTGGCGAGTGCGAGTCCTTCATAGCTTCACACCGACAATGACCATAGCGTTTGCTTTTGAGCCATTAACAGATTCTTTGTCAAGTGGCCCAAGAGAGAACGAGGGCAGCGCACCTGCGGCGAGTCGAACAGGAGAAGCACGGAGGGATCGACCATGCGCTGGAAGAAGAAGTGCTCGCGGGGCGCCCTAAGGAACTCAAACATGCCCAGGTGGGTGAGGGCAGATGTGGGTTGCGGCTGGGAGGACCAGGGCGCGGCCAGGCCCTCGCGCAGCGCCCGGCCCACCACACGGCGCGGGTCGGGTGCGCTGGTCAACTGGTAGTCTGGCTCCACCCACAGCACACCGCCGGACTCTCGAACCAACTCCTGTTTGCACAAACACGTGGCATGTAATATACGCTAAGTTTGAAACAGAAAAAAAATCTGTTATATACAGTATCAGACCATGGCACCCAACGCAAATGCAGTGGCTTCAAACCTCTGGGTATCAAATGCAACTAAATAAACATTAATAAGTTCCAACAGACAAGAAAGCAAAGGAAAGTGCAGGGGATGTTATTAGTAGGAAATGTAATGTAAATGTGAAGAAAGAAAAGCAGCCGGAGCGATAACTTGCCTCTGGCAGAGAGCGAACCGGTGACCTTCGAATAATGCGTCCAATGCTCCACCAAATGAGCCCTAGCTACAGTCATCTCCGCATTCACTGGGACTCTGATTTTCCACTCTGGCTACCCGCGGGCAGCCAGAGCGTGCTC
This sequence comes from Rhipicephalus annulatus, assembly GCA_013436015.1. Taxonomy (NCBI): domain Eukaryota; kingdom Metazoa; phylum Arthropoda; class Arachnida; order Ixodida; family Ixodidae; genus Rhipicephalus; species Rhipicephalus annulatus. Next base: position 359,779 of record WOVY01001445.1, on the reverse strand, counting down.
GTTTTTCTCGGGCTGTTCCGTACACCCCCCCCCTCCCACGGCGCACTTCCGGTTGGCGTTCGTTTTTCTCAGGTTGGACGGTTCTGGCGACCCGCGGGAAGCCCAAGTGTTGCAAGACGCTTCCAGAACAATTTAGTGGAGGAAGCTTTCTGGAAGGTTTTGGGCAGGTTTCGGGCTAGCAGACGCCGAAAAGATACAATGCACGCTCGGTGCCATCTTTGTGAGGACTCGATGGATTGCAATGTGGGCACTTGAGGACTGCGCCTTCGCTTGTCATTTCACATGGCATTATCTTCCAAAGCCTGTTTTGCCTTGCGAGATGAGGGGATTACGAGTGGCGGCGAGTGTTTGAAGCTACTGCTCATCGCTTTAGTTATGTTTCACGTGAAGCTTCCTCCTGTGAACAACGCAGTGAACTGTTGCCTGTCGACTGCGTCGTGCACACGCCTTAAATGTTATGTACGTACTACACGTTTGTGCGCACGCATGGAGACAACTTTGGAGTTAAGTTTTGTCTTTTTCGTAGTAGTCGTTTGTGGAGCTGTACCTGCTTTCTGTGCACTTAGCGAAGACGATTGTGATCGAACTAGCTCGCTCCGTCGTATGTTTGCGTACGTAAACCTGTTAGAACCTCTGTCCTGACTACTCGATTGACCTTTGATAGTGATAAAAGGCCCTACATGGCGACTGTTGGTGATGCTCACTGGTTGCGAACGGCGTGCGAACCCATTTTTATTTATGAGTCTGCATATGTAGTATGATATTATACATACGGCGCGACAAAAAAAAAAAAAAAAAAACGGAGAATGGATTCAGAAATGTATACATCCTTTGGTGGCCCATTTCATCGTTGGCTTTGTCTTTTTTCACCTATGCAGCGCAGTACGTACTATAACCTAGTAGATCGAGTCAAAGCTGATATACATGAAATTCGTCAAGTGCCACTTAGGACTGGAAAACAGGCCAAGGCAAGTTCTAAAATTGGTCGGAAACGTGTCACGCAAATGTTTATTTTATATACGACGCGCACTCGTGGTACCGATACCTGCGCATATCATAAACTTTAGACAAGAATGTAAGTTGGTCAACGTGTGTTTGTGACATATAATACGCGATATTTGAGCAGGTATATATCCTCGAGCTCTTTTGGGGACACGATCACTTTCGCATGACTTCACGTCGTGTTGTGCAGTGATTGATACATGTACTAAACAGACGTAAGCTTGTTAAGCCGTCAGCGTCGCGGCAGCTCACCTTGCATCGTTCTCGAGGCGGCGTGCGCCAGCTGGCTGTTTCGTTCGCAGACGCCGCGAGTGATCGTGCAAGCGTTCGAAGGCCGTACCCCAAATGCGTACGCTCGAGGATATTATTTCAGCTTTTTGGCGAGCTTGGCTACGTATTTCCAAGCAGACAATGCAGAAAAAAAAAACGTGCATGCGGCGCATCGTTTTGTTTGCTGCCATGACGGTAGAGTTTGTTTACGTTTATGGTGGCTGTCCCAGCATTCGATTTTGCGATCTTCGGACAGCTTCGAATTCCCCACACATGTGACCACGACGCTATTTCCTGTCCAGACCGGAACTAGCTGACTGACCCTCTGGCTACCTCTGGCTGCCAGAGGCCTGAAAATCGTAGAGACCCACTTTGTGGGGTAATTACGTGCATTTAAAGTGGCCCTGAAACACTTTTTCAAATAACCATGGGATGGCTTCACTAAAAGAGCTTACTGCCTCACGAATTCACTGCCTGAAGAATTTTTAGGATCTGTCCAGTACGAGCGGAGTTAAAAAGATTTGTTGCAAGCTGCAATCCCATTCTTTTCTCGTCCCAACAAAAGTGCTGGAAGCTAAGCAGGGAGGGATGACAGGGGCAAAGAAAATACGTCAAGAGCGTCCCGTGACTTTGAGCACTTTTTTTATTTTTCTTCGAATGCGTAACTTCTCAACGTGATCATGCACGCACGCGTGGACAAGTCGCGGCCTCCTGCGGCAATGCCTGTAACAACCGAGCATGCTATGTTTAAATCAGCCAATGGCTGATAGATGGGCTTTTTATGAGTGGTTTTTGAGCGTCTTCCCTCATTTGTTGAGAGAAGAGAAAGCAATCTTTAGGGGACTGATAATTTATTGTGAATTCCAGGCCACGTGCAGCGCTATAATATTTGGCTTACGTGTTCATCGTTCTCCAACGGTATGGAGAGTACCTACTAGTTCAAGAAAATGTGATGGTAGCTGAGCAGGTTGAGAGACGCAAGCAATGGCTAGCACTGTTGATATGCCCGTGTTTGATGCATGAAACATGACCAAACTTGACTTTCTCTAGTTAATGGTGCAGCCACTATACACGACAGTTTTGTGGAAAACGCACTAAATTCGTTATGTTCCACTAGTTTATGCCTGAAATGAGAGCCATGTCTATCGATTGCAGCACCTAATTTCTCAATAAGGCTGAAAATCTTGGCAGCGAAAATTTTGTTCCACATCCCTTCATTAAACGACAAGTTCACATATGCAAACAAGAAACAGAGACGAAACAAGGAAGGAATGTGTCTCACCTGAATTATAATGGGCCGATAGGCATAAATTTTGAGGTTGCTCACGTGGGCTGGATAGAAGTCGAAGTTGAGTGTGCGCAAGGTGCAGTTACTAGAGTTACACATGTTTTGTGCCTGCACAGAAGAGAAGAAAATGGCAGCTATTGAAGTACAGAAGATAAGAGAACAAGAAAAATATCTGGCCTGTACAGCAACAATTACAATGGCACAGTTAGACACCAAGAGAGAACAAATGGACCGCGATTGAACAAATCTAAGCTTATCATCGTTTCTGAGAGGACCCAGCGTAGTAGGTCAGCCAGAAAACTTAGCTTTGGCCACACTCCCAGGGACTGAGACTCACGAAAAAATAAGCAATGCATGCTAGCCATAATGCAGTATTGCCATGCCTTCTATAGTAGGAACTTTTTTTTTTTTTGCAGAGTACACATAGCCTTTAAAGCCATAGCCTTTAAAACTGGCTTCCATTACAAAGGGAGCTGTTTGCGAGGTTATTAACTAGTCCCGCCATCACTTGTGTTTGTCGTACAGTTGTCCAAGTCAACATCAAAAGCATTCCAAGCACAAATTTGTTATTGTGCTGAATGCGCACAGATTTTGCCACCTTACCATAGTATAACACTTACAAGTCAACACGCAACACAACATTTGAGCTCAAAAACTTTGTAGAAACTACGTGGAGACTACAGGTATGTTCCCGCTTTCTATGTCAAGGCCTCACAATGCCTTCATATTACCCACACTGTATGTGAGGCAGGCGCATTGGAAGATTAGAAGTTCTTATGAAGCACATGCAACACACAATGTGAACGGTTGCCCAAATGACAAAGCCAAACAATGTATCTCATTAAAGCCTTTAATTGATATCTAGATGACATCACCAATACCTTTACCTGAAGGTTATTATAATTACTGCTATTGTTGCCATGGCTACGGCAGCTGGCAGAAGTCTGGCAGTTGCTTGTAAGTGTAGCCATGCAGCTTTGCTGCAGCATTTGTGCAAGGCTGTCGATGGCGCTGCACTGTTTTTCAGAAATAATTCAACTAAAGGAAGCCAAAACGTTTATCTTGTTAAATGCCCTGCTTGTAGCTAATAGCAATAGAGTTAAAGTTTATTTCGTTTCACAGTTTGTTTTTTGCACCAACTAGGTTAAAGGAAGGAAGGCAGCAAACAAATGGCACAATTAACATGTCGTCAGGTGTGTGTCAAAAATACATCCTGTATTGAGCAGATGATACCTTGGCGCCCTTGTCAGAGTTCAAACTGCCAGAGCAGGCCGAAGTTTCAGGAGCAGGCGACTGCAGCAGCAGCACAAATTGTACGTGTTTTTTGCATTACTATCGCCTCTTGCCGCCATTTCCAGAGAGACAACTCCTCCATTCTAGTACAGCAGGCTCTCATTGAACAGAACCTGAACGGACCAGGAAAATATGTTCCATTTGTAGTGAGAAAGAGGAAGATGACGAGTTCGTTCTGGCTGCTATGCAAGAGATCTGCGTTTCTGTCAGATCATCGCTACCGTGCGAGGCAATTGTTACTGCATCAACAATATATCGTCTTAAGACATTTTTTCGAGGCTGCTGCTATCCCCTGCCCTCAACCTGGAGCTGCGGAAACCACACGTTGCCAGCTGCTTGATCTGCTGCTAGCAGAAGTTACATTTCCTGAGAGATGAACCGGGGAGCAGAATACAAGAACGAAAACAATCTTGTCGGAAGCACCTGTTAAATTAAGCAGCAGTTCGGTTTACCAGATTCCCATTTACTGAATGTCTACAGTACACTCTCGGGGAAGGCTGAAACAAATGCTCTCAGGAGGAGGAGTGAGGGGACGACTGACCGCAAGCAGCTCAGCTGGTCCAAAGTCCAGACCGTAGACGACCACTGAGTGGTCGGGGAAATGTGTCTGGCAGGCCTCTAGGAAGCCCGGCAGCCGGCCAAGCTGGTCGACACCCATGGCGGTGCCTACGATGGGTGGCAGCGGACCGCTCTCGTTTGCCAGCAGGGCAGCTGGGGAAGGACCACCCTCTAAAGACGTGGTCGGAGACAACCCCAGGTGCAGCAGGTAGCGCTCGAGCTCCTGGGGATCACGCTGCTCAGGAACAACCTGCGTGCCACCCCACACCGGCTCGTCATTGACTGAAGCAGACTGGTACACCTTGAGTATCAATGCCTAGCTTAACAAGAACACTTACAATTAAAAAAGAAAAAAAAAGTTAGCGAGCAGCCAAACTTCTTTTTTCTTTTTTTTTGTGGCACGAGAAAGTTATAGACCCGTCTAGAAAAAAAAATATACCTGCTTTAGACATGGACAAAAAAAAATGCACAAGGACAGGCACTGAGTGTTCCCTAGCACACTGTTTTTTTTTTAACATAAATCCTTAGCAACCAGCTCACTTTCACACTTATAAGGAGTTCTTGGCACAACTTTTCTGCATTGTATCAGTGTATATGCCAAAGACTGACTGAAACACACTCTGGGCTGCATAATTATGAAACTTACAGTTTTTCACACACTGGGTAAAAAAAATTTTCCATGACATGAGATTTGAAAAAAAAAAAAAAGCCAAATTCTTGCATCATCTTGGAAACATGGTTCTCACCTTGAGGTTTTTGAGATTGGTGAGCTGCCGGTGGGTCTCTGAGACGAGCCCGTCCAGGGCGGGTTTTGGGTCCCCATAGAGGCAGATGAGGGTGCTGGTCACCACAATGCAGGCCAGCAACAGGAGGAAACTCTTGGCCCGCATAAGGCTGCATCCGCAGGCGCTCGCCGCCTGACGCCAGCTCTCAGCTCCAGGGCACCGAGTGATGTGTGTCTCTTCCCCAATTAGGCACGTCGCGGCGGCCAACCCTCAGCCGCTCATCCTGCGTGCACGTCCAGTTCCATTCCCATCAGTGTGCTGCGCAAGGATGATGACCGTTGGGGTTTAACTCCCAAAACCACAATGTCTTTACGAGAGACGTGTCAGTAGAGAAAGCCATAAACTTCACCCAGCAGAGGTTCCTTAACATTCACCTAAATCTAAGCACACGACCCTCAAGCATATTCGCTTACAATGAAGACATGGCCACAGCAGCCAGGATTCGATCCCACGACCTATAGGCCAGCAGTTGAATACTATAACCACTACACCACCGTGGGGGGGTGGTTGGGAGGGGGCTAAAGAAAAGAAAGTGTTTCGTATAGGTGGACTTTTAAAGGAATCCAGCAGTTTCACGTACCAAAACCAGGAAATTATTATAAGGCACACCATAGGAAGGGATTCCAGACCAATTTCCACCACCTGGGATTTCTTAAAGTGTGTTCCTATCTATGTGAAGTGGTGTTCTTGCATGTTGCCCCCAACAAGTATTTCCACCATTGCAGGGAATCAAATCCACGTCCTCGTCCTTGAGGCATTGGCACAAATTTTCGAAGGTGTGTTTAGTCAGCCATACAAGTCTCCTATATGTGGAGATGATTCTGGGCCTGTACAAGGCTTGGTAAGTGCTGATAATGTCTTTTAGTTTAACATTAAAGTTTATTTTTGCATGGCCCACCTAGTAACATCGACATCGTAGTGATGCCAGGCTCACGGGCGATGGCATGGTTCCCCTTGAAAGAGAAAGGGAGGGGTAAAGGCACATCGTCCCGCTCTCTGCTAAGTCAATATATAAGGCAGACCCCCCCCCCCCCCCTGTTTGCACGCCTATAATCAGGCTACAGTGGCAATACTGGTGACATTACACTCCAGGAGCTGTGGAAACATCACAGTATCTTGCAGGAACACGTGACGAGAAGCTCATACCGCGTTCTGACTTGAGGCTACAGTAGGAACAGAAACCAGCGCTTAAAAATGAACTACTTTTTCAGGTTGTGTTCATGCTTACCACTACATTTTCTAGGCTCTTAAGGGCTTGCCCTTTCATTTGACCCAAGAAAAATTACACCTGAAAATCTTTGAGACGGCACTCCCTTAATAGTGCACCACTATGTACATCAAGCCACTGAGTACGTTACATAACGTTCATGAGCACAACCAGGATGGTCCGTACTCTCATGATGACCCTCCACAACTGTGCCAAAAACACAATTTCAAGGCAAGAAGTCTTCTTGGTTTTTCATATGCCACCACAAATTCTTTATAATCAGCCAGTAGGAACAGGTTGACTTTCAAACTTATCATCATCATCAAATTTTTTATGCCCACTGAAGGATGAAGGCCTCTCCCAAAGGTTTCCAATTTACCCTGTTTTGTTTGAGCCAATTTCATTTCTCAATTTTATTCTCTTGCCTAACCTTCTGCTGACCACTGCTAGTCTAGCTTTTCCTCTAGTTACCTTGTTGCCCTCCAAGTTTCGGCCCCATATGTTAGCACTGGCACAAAGCAATGACTATATTTTTTGCTTACTGAATCAAGTTGCCGCTCATGATTTGAAAATCCCTGCTATATGTGCTGCTGGTTCACCTTAGTTTTTGGCAAACTTTGTTTTCTTGAGCAGCAATTGATGCAGATATACACATTCTTGCACAGACTAAAGGGGCTTGTTGTAAGTAGTGAAATGTTCTCTCCTGAGCATCACCTTTGTCGTCCTTTACATATTGCTACATGCATGTTGACACTTTGTCGGACGATGCGCGTGTGTGCCGGACAAAGAGTGGTCTCCACTCGGTGTCTGATGAACCGGTCAGCCGTTGCTGCCTCATCGCCTACAACTGCCCCACAGACCACCGATATCGTACATGTGGCACCCTTGAAGCCATACCACTCTCCCGCTGACAATGACATCTAGATGTGCCGAGACTGCGCTTCTGCCGCCGGGGATTATGCAACATGCATGTAGCAATATTTATGTTCAACCTTAGTTTAAACTTTGCCTGTTGAGGTCTTGAATAGTATTTTTTTGCAATCTGTCACCTTAATAGCAAAACAGCGCACTGTCATCTACAAACGAAAAGTTACGAAGATACTTCCCACTGACCTTTACGCCTCTTCCTTCCCAATGTAATTGAATATTTATCCTAAACGTCCAGTTAATAACATTGCCTCTCTTGACAGCAACATTTTTTTTTTGCTTTTCACACGGAGAGGTAAGGTAGATGTGGAATCCTCGTAGATATGGCTAGGATGTTCACGTACATACACTTCAAGTACCCCTTGATGACACAGAGCATCCAAGACGGCTCGTGCGTCTATTAGTCACGAACAGCCAAGTAGAATGCACAGCAATGGTGAACGCGCTCTGTGAGAAAGGGCAGAATCGTCCAAACTACTGTAGGCCGATTCAATGATTTCACACATGCAGGAAAGAAAATGCTTTCCGACAGCTACAACACTCATGCCAGCTTAGCAGTCTTCTACACTACCTCAAAGCAAGCATCTGATGATACGCCATACACGAGCAGAAAAAGCCAGGCCACACATCTGCTGACAATCGTACAGCTGGCATTCAGCTATTTAAATGAAGTCTGCGAGTTGCATACACCTACATGCATCACGAAAAAACCGAAAACAATGACGCTGCGCCGACAGACCTCTCTTGATGGCCTGTTGCGAGCCGAGAGAGAATCTGCCAAATCTTGATGGCGATAAAACTAGTAATACGACAGGGAAATCTTACTTCGAGCAGCGTGGTGGATTTCTCTTCGAGTGGTCACGCACCAGTTTCGCTCGACGCGGCAGTACGATCCGACGAAAAGTGATACGCGCAGAGCGCGCCTATTCAGCGCGTCCGATACGACCTACCGAAAACACCTGCTGAGCTTCGCGAGGTTGGGCGCTGACACACTTGAAAGAGCCGCTCCTCAAGCAGCTGCGGCACGCTCCTCTGTTCGCGCTAAAGACGTTAGCGCTCATAGTCGCTCGCTTGGCCCGTACGAATTCTGGCCGTTTCCCAAATTCCTCCCCGAGGCATGCCAGGCGCGATTTTCGAGCCAATACAGGCACGCCCTCGCAGAATGCAGAACAGAAACGCGCCGACTTTCAGATATCTCCGGAGCGGCGCCCCAGTGGTGAAGAGAACTTTTGTTTTGCGCCTGGTCCTCTCGGCCGGCTAGCTTAGGTTATAAATAGCCGTTTTTCTGCAACATCTGTTGCCCTGCTAATCGGGTCCGAGGTAGCGGGCTCGGACAGTGATGCAAAGTATAAATAGAACTTAGCTCTGCCAGCACACCGCGCCACGACCCTGCTCGAGAAATCCGGTCGCTTTGGAAACGGGGCACACTCACTACATGGTTGACAAGTTTTTTTTTTTTTTTCGTGACTGACGCTTCTCGTGCTTCTGTGCGTGAGCGGGGAAGCCGCCGTGAGCCCGTGGAATGTTTGGGACGCCAGTGTCGAGATCGCAATCGATGCACGCATTTCCTGTCGGCGGAAGTAGGCGCGCGATAGAGAAAACCAATGCCGAGGTCGATCTGTGTTTCGCGACACACGATCCATACTGCTGGCTCGAGGTCAAAGCTTGGCGAAATATCGCTAACATGCGCGCCAGGAAATGGGGAACACGGGGTCGATGTTTAGCGAGGCGGTACGAAACATCAAAAATGTTAGATGCGCCGAGAGAACGAGCAACGCGCAGTTTGGAAATCGAATGGCTCACGAGTCACCTTCCAGCGCGTGCGAAGCAGGCGGGTGGTCAGGAAATTCCGTCCGGTTGCTTGAGGCCAGGATACATCGGTTCGAAGGCGCCACAGCTGACTTGCGCGCAAGTCTACACAACTACAGCAGTCACGCCTTTTTTCGCCAACGTGAAAATTTTACGAGCACGGGTTGCTCGACGCACCGGCACGACAGAAACCTCACGCAAACGCCCACAAGATGATCCCGCACTTCGCGTGTTCAAAGATAGGTGCCGCCACAACCGCAGCAAGAAGCGCCTCAATACAGCAAGCTAATGCGCGGAAAAATGTGTGGCCTCCGAGACAAAAAACACACATCGCGCACGCTGTTTGTATCCCGGAGGTCGTGAAGTTCGCAGATTAATCTGTTGCGCTGCGAAACAGGGATCGGCACCCTTGTGACTACTGCTATAAGGTAATAAAATAAGCTGTGTCGTACCTGGTTATTGCAAAATCTTGTTGCAAATTCAAACACGTTAAAAATGTTCAAAATTTCTTCGTCGCGTGTGTACTTGCAATGGCGGCTCGTGCGTTAGCATCTAGAAGTTGAAGGAGGCATTGAAGTTTAGCGCTTATTTTCAGCAGTACCAAACGGGATCAAGGCCTTCGTGCACACAAAGGTGGCGCCAGCGGGAATGGCGGATAGGTGAGCCTAAAGTTGGTTCTTTCGTGGGTGTCCGTGACACTGTGAACAATTTCGAAACTACACGTGCTTCGAAATATGTCAAGTCCAACGAAACCATACAAAGAGCCTTGATGCTTCATATGCCAGCATGCAATGAGATAAATGATTTGTGCGTGAAATGTGTGGAGCAAGTGTCGATAAGTTCCTCAAGTTCCTAGCTGCCAGAAATGCACCAATAGACTTCATGACCCTCTGGCTGATTTCAGTTACTGCGACAAGCTTCCACAAGGTGCGTGCACCGCCTTGTTATCGAGAAAAGCACAGGTTACGATGTGCATGTACTTTGGTCTTCGTTCGTTCTTATGTTTCCACTATATCTTTTGAAATCCATGCTCAGAAACACCGAATTTACGAGGCGCTGCAATGTCTGCATGTGTTGCGCTCAAAATTTAACTTTAAAACTTCCCGCCAAAACCTCTGCCCGTGAATTTCAGCGTGGCTTCACAAATTTTAATGTATTTTACCGTAGCACATAATAGTAGTAGCAGTAGTAAAACCCAATTTGTTGGTTTTCCTATAGTCTCAGAGGGCGTGGCCCTCAATCTAGGGACTCATTTTCTGGTGCCGAGCAGTTAGACCTAACTCTCAATCAGTAGACCACTTTTGGTTAAAAATTAATTACCGACGATAGCAACGCTCGTAGGCGCTCGCATCAGAAGTGGGTGGAGGGGGGCGCCTCCTTAATCATTTAAGGGCACCGCCACGGTTGTCTAGTGGCTAACAGTTGCGGATCATGAGGGGGGGGGCGAGGGTGGTAAGGGCGATTGTCTTCCCACAAGGCCTGTGGCTGCACTCCCCTCCCCTCTCACATCAGTGCTTGTAGTCCACCTCCTATCAACAATTAGGACATATGAATGAAACCGCCGTGAGTTCACATAAACAGTATTTGTGCTAGGAAGCGGGTTTTCTGCTAGTAAAATAAAAAATTCATGACCACGCCCCCTCTCCTATGTTACTTCAGGCGACCGCCGCTTCCCTAAACTGAATGGCTGGATCCGCCCCTGGTGGCAAAGGCACTCGGCTACTGACAGCGCAGATCGTGAGATCAAATCCCAGCCCCGGCGCCCGCGTTTTCGATGGAGGCAATAATGCTTGAGATCCGTGTGCTTAGATTTAGGTGCACGTTAAAGAACCCCAGGTGGTCTAAATTTCCGGAGTCCACTGCTATGGCGTCTCTCATAATCGTAGCGCGGTTTTGGGACGTTAAACCCCAACAATTGTTATTATTGTTATTACCTCATTTTTTGTGGACCAGTAGCGAGTAGTAGGATGTACCCATAGTGGCAGGGTCTTTCTTCAGGGGGTCGGGGGGAGCTCATCACAGCAACCCCCCACGCCCTATTAAGTGAATTTACGGGGGCACACATTGCGCCCACCTCGGGCACTTAGAGGGGAAAGCCGCCCTCCCTATTTGCATTCCATGAAGTGGAATGGAACATCACTTTTGCCACATCATTTTCGCATCTACTGTGAACTTCGTTTAAATGCGAAGCATTTATTTGCGTACTGCAAGCACTCTTGACTGCTATCTATCTATCTATCTATCTATCTATCTATCTATCTATCTATCTATCTATCTATCTATCTATCTATCTATCTACCTACCTACCTAGCCGCCCACGTCTGGGTGCTCTCGTGATCACCCCCTTAACTTGAGGTAAACCAAAATTAGTATGTGGAAGGTAAGATGGTTTGACGAATACGACTCACTGGTCATGACGGGAATGCCACAATCCCGTCGTGTACGTCGTCAAACACTTCTCGCCAGACGGTGGTACATGACCGTGGGCGGGTTTGTACCACAGGTATGCGGATATGTGCCACATGTGACTGACAGTTCATATTTACCTAGGAACGGCGAGAACAGACTTGGGTAATTTTAACGCGTGAGCGTTAAGAAAAAGCTGATATCGGCTGCGTTGACTCGACGCATGTAAAGGAAAAATGTCAGGGTCCTAGCAGGGATCGAACCTCAGCATTCTGTGTGGCAGCCCGGTGTCCTACCACAGAGCCAGACCATGCAGGTCTCGGAACTGCTTTTAAATTCACCATTATCTTCGTGAAGTGTCAATTGGAAATTCAGTATTGGCTATCCAATTTTATAAACATTACATGTGTACTCTGTATACGATGAAGCCCTCACGTTGGGTTAAAGATCAACTGTAGTTAAGCAATATGCGCTGGAATTGATTGACAGTTCAAATTGGAATGGTGCGAAAAGAAATCGGTAGTTTTATTTCGAGAGCTTAAATAAAAAGCAGTGCATCTTCACGTAATGAATGATAATGAGTGGGCGAAGCTAGGCCCTAAGGTCTATAATGTCGATGTTGAAGTCGCCGATAAGTATAAAGGATGGATGGATGGATGGATGGATGGATGGATGGATGGATGGATGGATGGATGGATGGATGGATGGATGGATGGATGGATGGATGGATGGATGGATGGATGGATGGGTGGGTGGATGGACGGACGGACGCATGGATAGACAGATATATGGACGGAAGGACGGATGGATGGACGGATGACGCGGGTGGTCTTTTATTATGCTTTCGCATGGTTGATTACATAGAAGGTTGATTGTTTACACACACGTTTTCGTTTTTTGGTGTGCAGGTATTCAGTTTTGGTTTGTGTTTTGTGAGCCATGATGGGCGCCAACTAGGTCGGCTCTAAGGATCTAAGGACCCGATACGGACGCTGACGGAAAGGAGCGTGAAGGCCAGTGTCGATTTCGTGAGATACTGTGGAAGCACGGCCCAGAGTCAGTTGCTGGTTGTCGAAGCTGGCGCGGAAGCGCTCGAGGAGGGCGATGATGTCGGTGCGCTGCTGAGCCGTAAGGTTGGTGTCGATGCAGCGCGAAATTGCGTCGGTGAATGATGGGGAAGAGGATGACGTGCAACAATCAACAGCGTCAATAGGTAGCGTAGTCGAGTGGTCAGGAACTACACGTGCACTCGAGGGATCAATGTCATCGGCAAAGCCCAGGCACCCTCCGCACAGTAACTTGAAAGGCGAGGGAAACGGATTTGAACATAAATTGCACTTGATCCATCGTGAATATTCAGAACGGCGAAAGGAATCAGGAAGCACTTGCGGCGAACAGCGGTTTCAGAAGGCGTAAAAAGAAACAGTTGAGCTACTAGAGACGTCACAGGAAAGCGGAACTATAGGGCGGACGAGAACGGGGGTATTGAAGTGTCGGCGGCAACGAAAACTTTTGCAGGTGAAAGGGACGAGTCGAGTGAAGCAGCGTCGCATAACGGCGCGAATTCCACTTCGGCGCGAGCAGAGTCGATGACGGCATGATGAGTGCAGAGAAAGTCCCAGCCCAATATAATGTCATGGGAACACTGCGGGAGCACTACAAACTCGACGACATAAATATTGGCAGCAATAACTACACGTGCTGTGCATGCAGCAAAAGGGCGAATTCGTTGCTCGCTCGCAGTGCTCAAAACAAAGTCGCGAAGAGGCATTGTGACTTTTTTTTAGTCGACGGCAAAGTTTTTCAGTCAATACACACACTGCGGCGCCAGTATCTACCAATGCAAAAACAGGTATACCTTCAACGGGGACAGCAACGACGTTGGACGGCGAAAAACAAGGTCTTGTGGAGTTCGAAAGATCCGCAGTTCTTGCCCCCGGAACTGCGGCTCCTAGTTTTCCTCAGGGACAGGGCGAGGTTGACGTAGCATAGGGGAAAGGGAACGGCGTCGGGGTGAAGGCGACCGGCGTCTGTTCAAGTTCCGGCGAGGTGAAAATGTGTCCATGGTGACAGTGTCGCCATATACAGCAGGCTCCGATCGTGCTGGGAAATCGCAATTGTTGGGCCTGACGTGGCCACGCAGGAAAAAACTCGCGCCGCCGACAAAATCTTGCCACGTGACCCGCAATTCCACAGGCGAAGCATATGGGGCGGTTGTCTTGAGTGCGCCAAGGGTTCTGAAAGCGTGGAGGTGGTTGTCGGGAGGAAGGACGGGCAGTCTGGTACATAGGCTCAGTCGGTACGACAAAGGGGTGCGTGGGCGTAGGCGTTCGCGACAAAGAAACGTGACCGTTCGTGACAGGCGGACGTCGGGTTCCGTTCAGTGCTTCGGCATAGGTCAATGGAGCAGCCACCGGTGGTGCGTGAGCTGTTGGTAGCGCCTCGGACACTTGCTCCTGGACTACTCGCTGTATTGATGGCGCTATAGTAGATGGGACACCTTCGGAGGTATAAGGCACGAGGGACAACTGGCGTGCGACCTCCTCTCGTACAAATTGCTTGATCTCGAGAAGCAAAGTGGTGTGGTCTATAGCAGTGCCAGCCGACGTTAAAGCGAGATTGTTGCACATGGCGTGCTGGCACGACGAGTGGTGTCACGCTGTTTCCAGAGCTCATCATAGCTCTGACAAAGTTGGACACTTCCGCTACCGTTTACGGGCTTTTGGCGACAAGCATCTGAAATGCGTCGTCAGTCACGCCTTTTGATCTTCTCGGCCTCTGTCATGGCCGAGATGACACGCCGGCAAAGGTCGACCACATCTTCGATATAACTGGTGTAATTCTCACCATTCTGCTGAGCCCTAGTACGCAAGCGCTGTTCGGCCCGTAGTTTGCGAAGCGCTGGACGGCCAAACAAGTCCGCAAACGCCGTTCGGAAGGCCGACCAGGTGGGGAGGTCTCTCTCGTGATTACGGTACCACAGACTGGCGACGTCGGTCAAATAAAATTGGACGACAGTAAGCTTGTGCGCATTGTCCCATTTGTTGTGCTTGCTCACCCGGTCGTATTCGTCGAGCCAGTCTTCCACGTCTTTGTCATCGGTTCCACCGAAGGTAGGCGGATCGCGTTGCCGAAAGGAGCTGAGACAGACAGGAGCTGCAGTAGTTGGAGCCAAGGCGGCCGCCTGCTGATCGTCGTTCGTGGACATCGTAGCAACTGGAGGCAACGTACGGTTTCGCAATTCCAGGATTAGGCGTTACCCAGCACCCTCCACCAATTATAATGAGGCGTTTTAGAGTGGCACTCTTTTATAAAACAGGAGAGCGGTCACGACACGTCAAGCGGTAATGGCGGAACTAGCCTGAGTCCCCAGCCAACCAAACGTCGTCTTCTTCAATGACTGAGTCATACCCCCTGCCTTTCTGAGTAGCCTCATCTTCTTCACTACAGTCCCTAAAAGCTGGCATCGGCAGCGTTGACTTAACGAACGCATAGAACAAATATCATGGTCCTAAGAGGGATTGCTTCTGCGTGGCAGTCAAGTATTCTACCACAGAGTCTGGGTCTCAAAATATATTCAAGTAGATTGTAATGTTCGTGAAACGTGAATTGTGGTTGAAGTGTTGGCTATACAATCTACAGTACATACGTACTTCTATCATACAGCCGTCACGTCAGGATAACGGCAGAGTGAAGCGTTATTTACTGAAGCTCCTTTTTCTAGCAGTGTCCAGAGACGCCATCCTCGCTGGAACAAGCGCTACATATCAACCTACCGCTTCTCATCATTGCTGGCGCCTTTAAATGTTTCAAAACACAACCATCGACCTGGTTTACACACTACATGAAATACGTTTTCTATGTAGACAGAGCCTCCCAAGACCTCGTGCCCACGACGAGGAACGGAGGTGTCATTGGCCACTTCTTCATAACAGACATGAACAATTTCAAGCAATTATAAACTATACGTCATACTTCAGTTTACAAAGGCCCCTTATCGCCACATTAACGGATGATGATATATGAAGTATACTTCTGCTGTTGGCGCTGACATTTCACAGTAATTCGACCCAAGCTGAGGAGGTGTAAATAACAGCCCACTGGATTCGTATTCATGGATGTCACATATACGTCACCGATGTACATTTACTCGAGATCTGCGCGCTTGTAACCACCATCACGTGCTAATGAAACACATGAGCCTACCGCAGTTCATACTGGTAGTGCGTGTAGCTAACGTCCTTCCATCCGCATGCTTCGCATAATGTCGATTCCCAAAGTACGTGGGATCTGCCACAACTTAATTGGTATAGCCTGTGAAGATCATGGCAGCTTCTGCCCTGGGCGATAGAGCTGTCGCTCGGGGGAACGGAAACGTACACGGCTCAACCAGTACAACGCTTTCAACTCATGTTTTCCTTCTATTGGTACAGCCTGTCGAGACAAATGTTTCAGGAGTGGCTTTCGCGTCTAACCTCCGTATTCTCAGACAAGCCTCGACTCGAACCTAATGCTTCACTTGTTGGATGGATGAATTGATATGGATGTACCCTTTAGATCGGGCAGGTGGCTAACGCCACCAAGCCGTAATACTTAGTGAACAAAAACTAGATTTATTTTATTATTTTTTTTCTTTAAATAGTGAGGTTGAAGACTCGTACTTTGCAGTGAAGGGTTTAATTTTCATTCGTGCCTTGACTTTAGCCATAAATCAGATAACCTCCTTCTTGTTAATTCTACCCGCTGAAAGTCTATTTGTCTTCTCTGTCCCTAAACCCCAGTGCTTTGAAAAACTCTGCGCCATCATCCTGAACTGTAGGGTGAAGCCCTTTACAGAACATTATCAAGTGTTCGGCAGTTTCTTCTTGCTCTCCACACGCACTGCATACTGTATCTACCCCTTCGTATTTGGCCCGATATGTCTTGGTTCGCAGTACTCCCGTCCTAGCCTCAAACAGTAGAGAACTACCCCGAGTATTATCATAGATACTTTCCTTGGCAATTTCCTGCTTAAAAGTTCGATAGATCTCTAGTGTGGACTTCTTAATCATGCCAATTCTCCACATATCGGTCTCAGCTTCCTTCACCTTCTTCTTAACTGATAATTCTTTTTGGTTTGGCCCCTTGTGTTTTCTAAGTATTTACCAGTCAATTTTCTGGTTCGCTTCCTTCATTTCGTATCGACATTCTTCATGTACTTGACCAACCAGAGTACAGCGCCACCTCTAGGCTGAAAAAAAAAGGGGGGGGGGGGAGGGATGTTAGAGTAAAACTTGGCCCTACCTTTACAGTATAAGGCAGAACCCGGCTGCGCACTCTTGGACGATAATCATTAACGCCTAAGTTCAGGGTAGCTGTATGCGTATTTCGATTTCGCGGGTTTCTTCCTATTGGCTGCGGCGCTGGTGAGCATCTCTTTTGGCGGTGCGAACTGTATAGTGTTGATTCAGAGTTACCCTAGAGGTTATCTCCAGGGGCTGTATACAGCATAACTTCAAGTTGCGTCACTCGCTGGTCAGAGAGAACTGGCGAAAGTTTGATCTGCACTCCACCTGCTATCACCGATTTGGGCAAATAAGTGGGATCCCTTTGAGCACACAGTAACAGTATTTATGCTATGATATAGTATTTGAGCCAGTAAAAACAGAAAAATTAAGGACCTCGCCCCCCTCTCCGGGGTTACTTTAGGTGACCGCCCCCCCCCCGCTTCCCTCTAAAATGAATGGCTGGATCCACCCTCGGTAAGACCACAAGAGTGTGTTTAGAAAAAAGATGTTCGACGATTCAGAGTACAATGCACTCTACTATGGGAGAGCTTTATGCTGTCTCAGTCAATACATCTGATTACTGTGTTTAGAAAAAAAATGGTAAACGATGAAGAGTACCTGGTACTCCACTATGGGAAAGCATAGAGCTGCCCCGTGGGCCTCTCACCCTTCATGAGGCCATGTTGACAAAACATTACCGCTGTGTTTTGCATTGTTAATCGTTCTTATGTTCCCCAATATTCCAGATGTCGAAAGATCGCACTTGATCATCTAAAACCTCCCAGATACTTTATGTTGGTTGCACTAAATTAACAATGAAGGGAAGCACAATAATTCAATTCTACAAACAGTGCGTGTCTCTTAGTTTGCCATATATTTGTTATGCGGGTAGTTACGCGATTTGAGGTGCCATTTATGCGTAAAATGCTCATGCCTCCGGGAGAAATCAATGCTGCTAAAGAGAAACTCCGGTGATCTTTCGATATTTACTGATTTCCATAAAAATCTGATTATATGATGATGATATGTTGGGTGTAACGTCGCAAAACCACGCTACGATTATGAGAGACGCTGTACTGGAGGGCTCCGCAAATTTCCTCCACCTGGGGTTGTTTAACGTGCACCCGAATTTCAGCACACAGGCCTACATTATTTTCGCATACGTTCACGTCGATACCATGGTGATATGGGCCAAATTATACAGACGTAAGTCATTTAGTTCTTTTAGAAAACGTATTAAAAATTGGTATCGGCAATTCTGGAATCACTTGCAAGCGTGGACCACGCTGTGTATGTGACGTAAGTGCCAGCCATGTTGCTTATGGCGCCTACCAAGGAGGCTAACCTCCTTGGTACCTACTCTTTTTCATGACCCCCGATTCGGCCAGCAGATGCATGCAGCGCGTGCTTTCTTCTACGAGTCCATGGCCACGCGAGCACAGTTCGGTTTTGCCTGCTGCATATTGTCTCGGGGTCGTGGCGTGGGCGGAAGGAGCAAGCACCATGTTCAGAAGAAATTGTTTATGCGGTCGAACTTGTGGCCAGGAAACTGAAGGTCAGATTACAGCAACACGCGGGCACTGATAGCGGCGAAGAACAGAGCGTCGGCCCTCGGTCAACTGACAAGTGGCGAAGCACGTCGGCATTTATACACGTGCCGATGAATATTCCAGTCTTATGACTGGTCATCGTGCAGGCTCTGAAATAATCTCCAGCGTTCGTGTCTTGCGCGGAATATCAACAGAACGATCTACAATGATCGCGAACCTTCTCGAATGATGAGGCACAGTTTTCGCTGAGCATTCATGATAGGCTTTGAGAGAAAACTGAATGAAGCAACAGTATAGATAAGAAACATGCGTGGCATTGCCCTTCTCTGAAAAAGCATAGTCCCGATGCTTAAAACAGAACACGGGGAAAGATATGAACAATAAAAATAACAAAAATAATATAAAAAATTACAAGTAAAAATAAGTACAAACAATAAAGCAAAATAACAGAGAAACACTGCAAATAATACAGTCCTTGGGTTCGTTAACGCTCGTGAAATGGTTTGAGACACACGACACGAACGACTTCAGGTTGTGCACGGCGCCGTTGAAAGTTCGTGATGCCGTCGGGGACAACCTCGTAGTCGAGTAGGCCGAGACGTCGAACTACCCTGTACGGCCCGAAGTACCGTGAAGTCTATCACTCAGTCCACGTCGGCGTATCGGCGTCCATACTCGCGAACACGGTTACCGGGTTGGTATTACGCGAAATGTCGTCGAAGATTGTAAAGGCGGATGTCGTTCTTCTGTTGGTTTTTGATTCGGAGGCGGGTGAGTTGTCGTGCTTCATCGGTGCGCTAAAGGTAGACAGTCACATCGAGGTTTTCCTCGTCAGCGACGTTGGACAGCATGGCGTCCAGCGTCGTCGACGGGTTCCTTCTGTAGACCAACTTGAACGGCGACATTTGTGTCGTCTCCTGCACCGCAATGTTATATGCGAAGGTCATGTACGAAAGGATGGCGTGCCACGTCTTGCGTTCGACGTCGACGTACATGGCGAGCATGTCGGGGATTGACTTGTTCAGCTGCTCGGCGAGGCCATTGGTCGGCGTGTGGTACGCTGTCGTCCAGGGGTAGCTTGCCTGGCTGTGTGTCAAGATCGCCTGAGTTAACTCCGAAGTGAAGGCCGTACTTCCGTCGGTAATGAGGACCTCTGCGGCACTATGACGCAGGACGATGTTCTCGACGAAGAACTTTGCTACCTCGGCGCCACTGCCTTTGGGCAGCGCCTTTGTCTCGGCGTAGCGGGTGAGGTAGTCAGTAACTACTACGATCCATTTGTTTCCAGAATTCGACGTCGAGAACGGTCTATAGTAGGCCTATGCCGATTTGCTGGAACGGCCAGCGAGGTGGCTCGATGGGCTACAGAGGTCCAACTGGCCTAGTTGGCATTGTCTTCTGTCCCTGGCAGTCTCGGCAGGTTTTTACGTAGTGAGTGACGTCGGCAGTGAGGCGAGCCAGTAGTCTTCTTCCTGTATCCTCGTTAGCGTGCGGGAAAACCCAAGGTGTCTAACCGTCGCATCATCATGCAGAGCATCCAGAGCTTCTGAACGTAAAGCCGGAGGTACTACGATGAGGCAGTTGGCCCGATGTGGCGAGAAGTTTTTCTTGACGAGGATGCCGTTACGCAAGAAAAACGACACCAGTCTTCGCTTGAATACCTTTGGAACAACGGCAGCCTTGCCCTCGAGGTATTTCACAAAGCTCTTGATTTCAGGGTCGGCTTGCTGTCATGCTGCAAAGTCATCGGCACTTAAGGTTCTTAGGAAGCAGTTGCCATCCTCGTTGACGTGCGGCGGCGGGTCGACGGGAGCACGGGACAGGCAGTCGGCGTCAGAGTGCCTTCACCCAGACTTGTAAACGACAGAGATGTTCAAGAATCCTGAAGTCGCAGAATCCACCGTGCGAGGCGACCTTAAAGGTCCTTCAAGTTAGCTAGCCAACAGAGGGTGTGATGGTCGCTCACAACTTTAAAAGTACAGCTTCAAGAAGATGGAGATGCTCATCGGAGCTTGAGGAAAACACGATGACACTGTCCAACTACACGAGGCAAGTCTGTCTCTTCAATCCAGCCAGTACGGTGTCCATCACACGCTGGAACGTCGCAGGCGCTGAGCAAAGACTAAAGGGCCTGACCTCGAATTGAAGAGGCCGTCTGGTGTAACTTAATGCAGTCTTTTCTCGGTCTCGCTCGTAAAATGCTTGGTATAACCTAGCTTCTTGCAGCTTTTTAAGTTGGTAGTCTACTCATCTGCTTAGTCGGCTCCGAAGAGAAGACCACAGCAGCTCTGTATTAATTTTGACTGTACTAATTGACAAGACCTAATCCTAATCCTAACTGTTTTGTATTCGCCGAGAAGGTTTCAACTAACAGGCAATTATCGCGAACGCTATTATCAAGGTCATGATCAGTATGGAGCTATTAGACGTAATCCACATAAGTACAATCCTAAATATTATCATATTAATAAGGGCTAATTAGCATGCTTTTACTTAGCGTGCTTATAAATAACACCGCGTTAATTCGCACGGCTTGAGCTATCTCATCAAATAGCTTTAGTTAGCCCTGTCCTAGCTTTACGCGGCTTCATTACCGTGGTCTTCTTAAGATGTGGCGTAATTACGTAGGCCTTACCTTGACATGGCGCAATTAGCCTGCTCATGGGATGTCCTGGCCTAACCTGCGAAGCACACTGCCCAGCCAAACAGCTAATAAGCCGGGGGCACGTGCTTGGGTGCGAGCAGACTATGAAGACCACGAAGATGGTGCGCGCTCGCCAAGCAGCACGCTAGATTGTGCAGGCCGACTATGATGATTAACACGTGACCTCGGGTTTAGCTGCTGTTGCGATTTTTAAGGTGCTCTGCTGGCACTAATCTTAGGGGCCACCGTGCTTATGATTTCATTACACACTCTTAGAAAAAAAGTTGGTAATGAGTTAGTACACGCGTGTGTTTACTAGTTTCCGGAGTATTTTACAGCCTTCGCGGCCCACTTTTACTAGTCACCAGCTAGTACAACTAGTAACTTTAGCCGTTACTAACCCGGGAACTTTTTTAGTGTTTTTAACTAGGTAACTACTAAGCCACCTACGCTACCAGATTTTTCGCAGATGCCGCAGTACATTTTGCCGTAATGGTGGCATCGTAAGCAAAATTTAGGAAAGCTTTAATTTATTCACTACATTCGAATAGAAGTTTCGTGCTTCGTAATAGCACACACATAAACAAACAAAAGGGGACGTGATGACGCGTAGAAAACAACAGTTATCCTAAAAATTCTGTGACTGCTAACCAGTGCGTAATGTGTGATCCCAAAGCAGGGGTATATATATCCTTCAAGATGCTGCTTCAGTAGAAATCGGCTATGGCGAAATCTCATAGATTTACTTGCGCAATGCGTTTGCATGCGTGTTCTCGTGATCCGTTCATATAAGTACTCATACTCATATGAGCATATAGTCATGTTAGTATGAGAACTCATATGAGCATATCATATGCTCATATGTGTCCATATGAGTAATTTATTTGCTCATATGAGTCCATATTTATTTATTTATTTTACCCTCAGGGTACACAGTACATTTCAGAGGGGAAGGGCATGCACAACAATGAAAAAACAAGGAATACAAAGCAAATGACATAATAATGTTGTCACTAATTGGGGGACAAAGATAATTAATCCTAACAACTCACATCATAATAAAGCAAATGATAACACTAATTTTATTTTTATCACATGGTGAAGGCACAAAGCAATAAAATAAACAGTTCAACAAACATACAGGGTGTAATTAGGTAATCATTGTTTTATGGACATTCTTAAATTGAATGGATTCATTGATGCTTGTTATTGATGCAGGCAGGGAATTCCATTCATTACAAGTTCTTGGGAGATATGATTGGGCATATGTTACTGTGTTGCAATAGGGGACTGTGACTTTTTGTTGGTGATTACGGCGAAGAGAAATGAAGGGCGCAGGTTGGATTAAACGGGAACGGAGTTTCGGATTATGATAGAATATTTTATGAAACAGGCAAATGCGAGTGCGCTTTCGGCGGGTAACTAGTGGGATGGGGTTTAGAGATGCCTTAATTTGAGCGACACTAGCTGAACGATGGTGGTTAGCCAAAATTAAACGAGCTGCACGATTTTGAACGGATTCCAACATGTGTGATAATGTTACCTGACCGGAGTCCCAAACAGATGAAGCGTATTCCATTTGAGGACGGACGTATGTGGTATATAGTAATAACTTTAGTGACGATGGAGCAAGAAAGAAGTTTCTTAGAAGGCAACCCAGTGTTTTATTTGCTTTGGACGCTATATGCTCTGTATGTAATTTCCAGGACAAAGTGTTAGTTATGTGGAAGCCGAGGGTACTAGTAAGATGTTACAGTTTCAAGGGGGTGACTGTGAAGAAAATAAGTTGGACAAGTTGTACTCGACCGATAAATCCTCATCGACTTGCATTTTTAATGTTTATTTCCATTTTCCAAATGTGACACCAATGAAGTATGTTATTGAGATCAGCCCGCAGAGAATGAATATCATTGTCATTAGATATTTTACGGTAAATCACACATTCGTCAGCGAACAAACAAGTTTTGGAAGTATCAGTAGAAGGTGAGTCGTTTTTATAGATTAGGAATAGCAGGGGCCAAGTACTTATACTTGAGGAACCCCAGAATCGACCGGTGCAGTGGAAGAATTAACATCGTTAGTGCTGACAAATTGAACACGAGAAGACAGGAACGCACGAATCCAGTTAAAAACTGCAGGGTCAATTTTTAGAACACTTAGTTTATATAAGAGCAGGGAATGGTTAACTTTATCAAACGCTTTAGCAAAGTCAAGAAATATACAGTCAGTTAAAGAAGCAGAGCCAAAAGATAAATGCAAATCATTAGTAAAAGAAATTAGTTGAGTATCACAAGAAAAAATCTTTCGAAAGCCATGCTGAGCTGAAGAGAAGAAGCTATTATCCTCTAGAAAATTAACAAGATGAGAAAATATTATATGTTCCATTATTTTGCATGGTACACATGTGAAAGATATAGGACGATAGTTAGATGGACTATGTTTATCACCGCCTTTATGTACTGGAATAATCGCAGCAGTTCTCCTGTCTTGATGCATATTTTCATGCATATTTTCACAATCATGATATGATTGTGAAAATGTGCATTTCAGGATGATGGAACTGTATTCTTTGGTGTTCTTTAAAAATTTACTATTAATTGCATCAATACAATGAGAAGACGTTAGTTTCAGGTTGTCGATAATCGTGACGTTGCCATGCGGGTCACACGTGATGGGATTCATCGCAAAATAATTGTACGACTGAAGCTCAGGACGTTGGGTATAATTAGATGAAGAAAACGACTTAATGAATGTATCGTTTAGCACAGTAGAACAAAGATGGTCGGGAACAGGATCGCCGGTGGGTGTAAGCAATGATACTTTACTGGTGCTAAGTGGTTTCATTATACTCCAGAAACGTTTAGGGTTAGTCTTCAGGATGTTCGGCAGGGTTACATTGAAGAACGAGGATTTAGTAGCCTTTAGCGCTCGCGATTATGCTAAAGAGGCTGTCTTGGACTTTGTCCAGTTGGCCGGTTTAAGTGAATACTTAGCGATTCTAAAAAGTCTTTTTTTCCTGTTCGAAAGTCGGTTTAAGTATCTGTTATACAATGGAGGTTGGTTATTGGAGTACATCCAGCGAAGAGGGATATGGAGATGAATTAGTTCGGATACTTTATTACGGAACAAACACCAATTAGTTTCTACTGAGCGCCCAAGATAACCTGGTAAGAAAATGTCTAAAAAGGAGCACAGTTCATTATTAATGACTAGATAGTTACCCTTGTTGTAGTCTCTGATGTTCTTGAACTGTTTTACTGAAGGTGTATGCGACAAATCGAACGTGAAATGCAAAATATTATGGTCGCGCAGGCCAGGCATGTGCAATACGGGTGACGTGACAGTCTCTGATGACGTTAGTACTAGGTCTATAAGGGAAGAAGAAGTTTGAGTGACACGTGTGGGTGAGGTGACGATTTGTGTTAAACCAAAATCCATGCAGGTGGTGATAAACTGGTTGGCCTCAGTTGTCGGTGGGTTGGTAAGTGGGAATGCGTGCAACCAATCAATATTTGGGGTAGTTGAAGTCTCCCATTAGTATGAGTTGTGCATTGAGATAACGAACCATGACTTGATTTAAGCAGTCGTGCAAGCTATCACAAAATGACGCATCGCTTGATGGGGAGCGATAGCAGACCCCAACAATAACTTTCTTGAGCATATGATATATGATATAATATGCATATGATATGATATGAGCATATGATATTTATATATATATGTATGTGAATCTGATTTGATCTTATGATCATGCGGTTGATTCTCTATAACAATGTTGCTGTGATGCGCACTTGCCACAGTATGGTTACATGGCGTAGTTAAAATCCATTAATTATTTACGAGGGCCATGTCGATTCGTTTTTTTATCCTATATGTAATAGAATCATTTAGATATGGCAACGCACTCGAACATTAAACAATATAGGCGTAAACCTCTATTTGCAGGGTTCACTAACAACTTAGTAATGAACTAACCACTCGGGTCAGCACTATTCTCTTACTAACTAGGTAGTAATTTTCACTCACCTGCTTTTTACTACCTTCCCCTACTAGGAAGCTAGTGCTTTATGTCACAAGTGAATGGTTAGTATTTAGTGAATACTCCGACCTTTATTTTTAAGAGTGAGGCCTAGTGCAGGCATTAGAAGCTTTAAACTAAATTTAAACACCCCGTGCCTCTAAAAAATATATCATCACGAAAAGTTTTCTGACACTTTTTTTTCGTGGGTGCACTTCTTCACTCAGTGGAACGACGAACAAATGAAAAAAAAAAGTGCATCTGGTTTGAAAATGGCGCCCAACTTTGTCAACCACTCTTGACGCGATGCCTGGTCTCATCGTAACCAATGAAAAGGAACGCGCTTAGGGGCGGATTTGGCTTTTTCGTTCTGTTGGCTCATTCAAAAGGGGGTGTCGCGAAAGCTATAGCAACGATCCCGAGTTTCGCGGAAATCGGGCGATCCTGCATAGCACAGCAGAAGGCGTCTGCCGCGACTATGACGCTGCTCCTGTGGAATGCGCAGAGCAGCGAGCCGCGCATAGGCACCAGTCCTGGCGCATGCGCAGCACGCCTCTTGTATGGGCACGCGAAAGCACTTCGGCTCGGACAGTGCAGCTAACACTGCAAAAGTGTTTAACGGGAGGGCAGAAAGCCGTCGCTGACAAAGTGTTTAGAAAAAGTGGTTAACGATTTGGAGTACCTAGTACTTTACTATGAGAGAGCTGAAGGCTGTCCCGTGTGCCTCACACTTAACGAGGCCGTATCGAAGGAACATGTATTCGCGAAAGGTTTTTAAGAGAATTTTATTTCCGAAAGAAGCATACATACACTGAAGACACTACATTTTTTTGTTCTCAAGGCAATGCTAATGTATCGTAACATACATTCAAATGCACAACAAGAACTGCATCTGTTTAGAAAAGGTGGTTTACGATTTAGAGTACTAGGTGCTCTACTATGGGAGAGCTTAAAGCCGTCCCTCTTCAGACGAGGCAATACGCAGGGTCTATATGTCGAGTAATTTGTTAAAACCCCGTGAGCCGACGCGGATGCATTTAAATCACACGGTCAGGATATCGAGAAGGGAGTTTTGATATTTCACTTCACAAATATATTATTGTGTCCCTCGTTTTAAAGAAAAACAATGAACGTTCTAATTTAAATTTCAGAGAGAATCCTTGTGCATACTCAACCCATTGCAATATTTTGTGTGAAAACAGCGAACTTTTTTTTTACTTTTCGCTAAGCATACAATACTTATACGAGCGATGACGAAAACTTGGAGGACGCTTGACGCCTTCAAGAGCAGAACGTGATAGCGAAATTGGGCCACGTGCGCATCGCCTTCTCAGTGGACCCTTTTCACAACCAGCAAGTGCTCTTTCCTGCACTGCATAATTGAACATGCAATGGCGGTACCTGCCGAGCTTCAAGCGTAGACGCGGTCCTAGTTGAACGTGCTGGGGCTAGTTTATTATGAGTGTTTATATCGAGAGAAGCGAGTAAACATTTTTCACGTAATTACCTGCAAACCGCGCTTGGACAGGCCATTTGAACTCAACAAGGATGTTTTAGTCCTTCTTGGTACTAACTGACAAGCCGCCATCAGTTGTTCAAACTGCATAGCAGAAAACCTAACTTTACAATTTTGAAAAACGCCTGGCGCGATTCCGCTTTTCTTCTATGCAATATTGCTTTATTTTTCAATGCTCGTTCGAGAAATTGCGTGGCATTGCGATAGGCCACCTACGCTGATGCTTGCCACGAACAACTCCTGGGTGCAATTCACACTCGAACCGAACATTTTCATCGTTTATTTTATTTGCATCTTTCGGTCGCAACCAACGACGCCAACTTCTCATTTTCTGGTAGACGAGCTCTTTAGCGCTATAGCGCTAAAAAAAAAAAGCAGACCTCGCATATAAACCATACAAATCGGTTTTATGTGAAACATGCAGAGTGAAAGTTAGTATGGGTGCAATCTTTTACTGAGCGAAACGTTACGAAATGATGTTAATACATGTGCAAATGTATGCACAGGCGTTTCTTGAACAGTCGCATATGTTTCGCGTAATCAGCTTTTTACAGTTGCGTAACGATGCCAACAGCAACATGGGCATCACCAACACCAGAAGCGGTATACGCCAATGTGTAGCGATTGTGTCTGCGAAGATGTTAGCCCCAGCTGTAGTGTTACGTATACTATCATCCATGGATGGCGCTTAAGTATACAATTGACGTTAGCTTGACGTGACGACAGTATCATAGGGGTAAAGTAATGTTTGTAAATTAGATAGTCAGCACTAAAAACAAAATTCACGAGCGTTTGAGCAATAATTCTCTGCAGCGAACAATTTTTTTTTCGAAGCACTTTCGATACTTGGCATGGCTTTGTGGACTGCTCGGTTTCCGCGCAGAATGCTTGGGTTCGATTCCTGGTGGAACCCTACTATTTGTCATTTTCACTCGCTGGATCAACGCTGCCGATGTCTTGACGCGCTCGCATTTAATCAAATCAAATCAAATTTATTCACTTTCTTCAAAAATAAAGATAGAAGCTGTCACAAGGATATACTACAGTGAGTAGCTTGACAAGGCGACAGCCCCTTTTCGGTAAGACAGCAGCAGGCACTGATAAGGACAATTAATAATAACATCGAACAAATCGCAAGGTACAAAAAAGTTTTTGACACATATTAGAGGAAACTGTACAACATTGATATAACAACGAAAAAAAAACACAAGCGTGAAATAGTTTGGCTGGGTGAAAAAGGAACTATGAAAACAATAAAAACAAAATAAGGTAGCCCATCGCGAACCTTGAAAGGATGTGTACAAATAAGGGTTCTAATATTATAAACAACATTTTCACTTATTTACATACATATATCACGAAGCTCTTGCATTGATAACTTTTCAATATCGACGCCGTTTCTTCTCTGCAACTGGTTTAACAGTGATGGTAGCTGGTAACGGGCCATTTCCCTTCCATAGTTTGTGCGACAATTTGCCACATGCTACTTCTCTGGGTTTGGGGTGTTGTATGCTGCTATATTTGTTTTAAGGTTGGCTAAGTTCTCTAAGGCGTTGTCTTGGTTTTTTGTGAATTGTTTATAATAAGGATAAATCCTATATTCATGTAGTGATGAAACACAAACAATACGCAACTTGGCAAACAATTCAGCTGTATGTGACAAATAGGGCACCTTGCAAGTTAGTCTAATCAATCGTTTTTGTAAAAGAAATAATTTCATGATATTTCAATTTGTGGTTGTGCCCCACGCAAGAGCACCTTAGTTGAGAGTAGAAGAGAATAGTGAGTTGTAGAAGAGCAGATTTACTGCAACAGGTAACGTTACACTGCTTCGCTTCAAAAGTCCTATACAGTACGAGAAAGTTTTTTAACCAGGAAATCATCTTGTGCATCCCACGGCATTGTTGGGGAAAAATATATGCCTAGGGATTTGAAGGAGTGGACGTATTCAGCTCATTAATAAAAAGCGGATACGTAAGACATTCTTTATGACGATGGTGAAACATCAAGGCTTTCGTTTTTGCAACATCCAACCCCAGGTGATTCTGTAGGGACCATTGCTGAATGAACTCAAGAGTGGCGTTGGCATGATTCGCTAACTCATTAGCGGAGTGACAAGCGAAAAAAATACTTGTATCATCATCGTAGATGACACACTTTACCGCGTGATCAATGCTGACAATGTCATTAATATAAAAAATAAAAAAACGGGCTTAGGATGCTTTCTTAAGGTACACCTCAATTACCTTTTCTTGAGGAACACGTGTGTCCATTAATTTCTACATACTGTGAGTGCTGTTGTAGGTACGAGAATATTAAGAAGTAGGCATTACCCCTAATACCATAAGAATGAAGCTTCTGTAGAAGAATGTATGATGGCTAAGGCTATCAAATGCCTTCGTGAAATCTAATTGATTGGTTTGAGGGGTTTAACGTCCGAAAACCACCATATGAATATGAGAGACGCCGTAGTGGAGGGCTTCGAAAATTTCGACCACCTGGTGTTCTTTAACGTGCACCTGAAATCTGAACCTGAGCTTGACAACGTTTAACGCTAGAACCTTATCTAGTGAGGGAAGTCTAGCTGTACTATTCGAGGAGCTAGAGCGTGTAAAATGGGATATAATAGGCCTCAGTGAGGTTAGGAGGACAGATGAGGCATATACGGTGCTAGAGAATGGGCACGTCCTTTGCTATCGGGGCTTGGCTGACAGAGGAGAACTGGGAGTGGGGTTCCTAATTCACAGGAACATAGCTGGCAACATAGAGAAATACTATAGCATTAATGAAAGGGTGGTAGGTATTGTTATTAAACTGAATAAGAGATACAAGTTGAAGGTCGTAGAGGCTTACGCGCCCACATCCAGCTATGATGACACTTCAGTTGAAAGCTTCTATGAAGACGTGGAATCGGCAATGAGTAAGGTAGAAACGCAGTATACTATACTGATAGGAGACTTTAATGCAAAGGTAGGGAAAAAGCAGGCTAAAGACCAGGCAGTAGGAGATTATGGTATCGGCACTAGGAACGCCAGAGGAGAGCTACTAGTAGGATTCGCAGAACGCAATAATTTACGGATTTTGAATACCTTCTACCGAAAACGAGGAAACCGCATGTGGACATGGAGGAGCCCTAATGGCGAAAATAAGAACGAAATAGACTTTATAATGAGTGCACACCCAGGCATCGTGCAGGATGTGGAAGTGGTTGGCAAGGTAGGATGCAGTGACCATAAAATGGTACGGTCTCGAATCCACCTAGACTTGAAGAAGGAACGACAGAAACTGATACGCAAGAAGCCAATCACTGAGCTAGCACTGAGAGGGAAAGTACAGGAATACAGAGTCTCGCTTCAGAACAGGTACTCGGCTCTTAGTGAGGAAACCAACCTTAGCGTAGATACAATGAATGTTACTCTGACGAGTATCATTACGGAGTGTGCAGTGGAAGTTGGAGGCAGGGTAGTTAGACAGGACACTGGTAAGCTTTCCCAGAAAACAAGGAATCTCATTAAGAAGCGTCAAATCATGAAAGTCTAAAGTACAACAGGCAAAATAGAACTGGCAGAGCTTTCGAAGTTGATTAATAGGCGTAAGGTATACGATGTAAGAAGGTATAACATGCAGAGAATTGAACACGCTCTGAAAAACGGAGGAAGCGTCAAAGCAGTGAAGAAGAAACTAGTGATAGGAAAAAAACGGATGTATGCACTAAGGGACAAAAAAGGCAAAATAACTACCAATATAGATAGGATAGTTAAAATAGCGGAGAAGTTTTAAAGAGATCTGTACAGTAGCCGGGACAACCACGACCTTAATACCATAAGAACTAGCAGTAACCCAGACGACACCCCACCAGAAAAGCTTTGGAGAGCATGCAAAGAGGCAAAGCTGCTGGTGAGGATCAGGTAACATCAGATCTGCTGAAAGATGGAGTACAGATTGTGTTAGAAAAACTAGCCACCCTGTTTACAAGGTGTCTCCTGACGGGAAGAGTACCAGAGTCTTGGAAGAATGCTAACATCATCTTAATACATAAGAAAGGAGATGACAACGACTTGAAGAATTACAGGCCAATCAGCTTGCTTTCTGTAGTATACAAGCTATTTACAAAGGTGATTGCTAACAGAGTAAAGAAAACATTCGAATTCAATCAACCAAGGGAACAAGCAGGATTTCGAACAGGCTTCTCAACAATCGACCACTTTCATACTATCACCAGGTAATTGAGAAATGCTCAGAATATAACTAACCACTATACATAGCCTTCATAGATTACGAGAAGGGGTTTGATTCAAGAGAAATATCAGCCGTCATGCAGACACTGCGGAATCAGGGCGCCGATGAAATTTATATAAACATCCTGAAAGAAATCTACAGGGGATCAACTGCTACCATAGTGCTTCTTAAAGAAAGCAATAGAATACCAATCAAGAAGGGTGTAAGGCAGGGGGACACAATCTCCCCAATGCTATTCACCGCATGCTTGAAGGAGGTTTTCAGAAGCCTAGAATGGGAACAGTTAGGGATAAGAGTTAATGGAGAGTACCTTAGTAACCTGCGCTTCGCCGATGACATTGCATTGCTGAGTAACTCAGGGGACGAATTGCAACTCATGATTACGGAGTCAGACAAGGAGAGCAGGAAGGTGGGTCTTAAAATTAATCTGCAGAAAACGAAAGTAATGTACAACAACCTCGGAAGAGAGCAGCGCTTCGAGATAGGTAATAGTGCACTTCAAGTTGTAAGAGACAATGTCTACTTAGGGCAGGTAATAACCGTGGAGCCGAACCACGAGATTGAAGTAACTAGAAGAATAAGAATGGGGTGGAGCACATTTAGCAGGCACTCTCAAATTATAACAGGTAGACTGCCACTATCCCTTAAGAAGAAGGTATATAACGGCTGTATCTTGTCGGTACTTAGCTACGGAGCAGAAACCTGGAGACTTACAAAGAGGGTTCAGCTTAAATTGAGGACGACGCAGCGAGCTATGGAAAGAAAAATGGTAGGTATAACCTTAAGAGACAAAAAGAGAGCAGAGTGGATTAAGGAACAAACGGGGTTTAAGGATATCATAGTTGAAACCAAGAAGAGAAAATTGACATGGGCCGGGCATGTAGCGCGTAGACAGGATAACCGCTGGTCATTAAGGGTAACTAACTGGATTCTCATAGAAGGCAAGCGAGTTAGGGGGATGACAGAAGGTTAGGAGGGCAGATGAGATTAAGAAGCTTGCGGGTATAAATTGGCAGCAGCAAGCACAGGACCGGGTTAACTGGCGGAACATGGGAGAGGCCTTTGTCCTGCAGTGGACGTAGTCAGGCTGATGATAATGATGATGATGATGATGAAATCTGAGCACATGGGCCTATACAGCATTTTCACCTCCATCGAAAATGCAGCCGCCGCAGCCGGGATTCGATCCCGCGACCTGCGGGTCAGCAGCCGAGTACCTTAGCCGATAGACCACCGGCCCTCGTGAAATCTAAGAAAACACCTAGTACAAGGCTGTCATTTTCGAAAGTTTCAAGTATGTATTCTTTTTGTGCAAGGAGGACAAGCTCTGTTCATTATTTTTTTTGGAAGCCACATTGTACTGGCTTGAGTTTCTTATAATTTCAAATGTCAGTCATAGCCGTTCCTTTATAGATATAAACTTTCAATCACCTGCAGCGCATAGGCGCGTACCGCGGCTGATGGTATATGGGTGTCTCCCTCACATGTCTGGAGGAAAAGTTTGGACGACGTACACGCCAGGATTTTTATGTTGTGCATGTCATAGCCAGCAAGGCATATCCGTCAAGCGCTCTTACTCTCCAATACCAATTTTGGTCTACCCCAAGTAATACATAAGCGGCTAGATAGATAGATAGATAGATAGATAGATAGATAGATAGATAGATAGATAGATAGATAGATAGATAGATAGATAGATAGATAGATAGATAGATAGATAGATAGATAGATAGATAGATAGATAGATAGATAGAAATGCTTGGTGTGCCTGCATTCCGCTAAGAAATGCTTTACATTTAGACAGCAGTTTGGCCTTTAGTGCACGTCGGCTGGCAGGACTTTTTTGACAAGGTGAAGGCGGTGATGCACCGTGGCTTTGTGGCTGAGGTGCCCTGGTTGTCACAGAATGTGCCTCCATGTGCAGAGATCCACGAGGGGCTCGACTGATGTAGAAGCCAAACGGGAGGAGGAGAAGAGACCTTTGCTATCAGAGTTCGGTGGCCTAGTTGGTGTGCTTCCCGTGACCTGGCGTCGGGCAGGACGGCTCGTGGATGACGTCCGCTGTGCATCGCATTGTCCAGAGCTTCCTCTCTGAATCTGAGCTGAGCAGCGCGTTCTCGCACTTCTCGTCGTTGGGCCCAACCCTGCCAGTCCGCCTTTGGCAGGCCCGCGGGATGTGAGGTGGGTCTTTCCTTGCCTTGCATAGTTTACACATGTCCGAATATTGACCCGGGTCCGGCCTCGGAGGACGCGTTTTGGTGGAGGCGAAATGCCATAGAGGCCCGGGTGCTGTGCGATGTCAGCGAACTTAAAAGAAACACCAGGTGTTCAGAATTTCAGGAGCTCTCTACTGCGGCATGCCTCACACATGGTTTGGCTCGTAAAAGCGGAGATATGGTTACTGACCCGGGTAGAAGTGGCTCTAGGCTACCAGGTATTGCGTACGTGCTTGTTTGTTGAGGTAATAGGCCACCGCTTGCTGCTTGTCAATTGCGTGGTGCGTGGAAAGATATCATGCCCTTTGCGGTTTATCACGGTTTGTAGTTTCTTTGTAACTAGAAAATAAGAAGGTGGCAAAGCACGTTTAGCCGGCATTCTTAAATTGCGAATATTAGTTTACCACTATACTTCAACAGAAGGGTAAATAACAGCTACATAATACCGAAAGAGCCCAAGCTTGGAGGCTTTCAAAAAAGTTCGACTTGAAATGAGGACCATGCAGTGAGCCATGGACCGAAAAATGATAGGTGTAATGATAGGGACAAGGAGAGGAATGTGTGGGTCGGGGCACGCACGAGTGTTAAGGGTCCCTAGTCGAAATCATCAAGAGATTTGCATGGACAGGTCCTGTGGCGAGAAGACAATACAGCTCAAACGTCGATGTAACGAACCTGGATATAACGAAATATCGGTTTTAAAATAGTTATTTAGGAGTAGCTGTTTAATAAATATAATGTTAGAATACACCTTTATAACTAAATTGCAGTTATAACGAAGGTATTCTTGTGTAATATGCAACTTTGTAATAGTAAGCTTTGAGTGTATAACTGTTGGTGAATGAGAGTAAGAGAACGGATTCGAAAAGGAGGTTAGCTTGCGAGGGGAGTCAGAAACTTGGAGTTAGGTACGCTGCTATATAGTGTCACAGAACGAGCGCTCAAAAAGAGCGCGCCGCCAACTCCTCGCGACGAAACGCCGGAGTGACGCCGCGAGGTCAACGATAAAAGAAAAAGAAAAAAAGAAAACAAGCTCCCCGGGCAAGCTTCCTCTCCCCGCGGAAGCGTGGCTTCGCCGACGAACCTCCTCACCCCACAACGGCGGCCGAGCAAGCACTCGATTTTTCTGGAAGGAAAGGGGCGTGGTCATACCGAGTTGAGTCATCCGCCGCGGAGGGCATTCCAACCGTCTCGCCCTCTCCCCAGCCTTCGCTGCGTATCGCGCCGACAAAATGACAAGAACCTTCTGGAATGTCGCGCGGAAGGTATTTAACCGAGCAGCGGAGATGAGAGATTAGGAGAAGACGGAAGTTAGCGCCAGAGCGCGTAGGGATTCCGCCGTGTAGTCGGCGAAGGTTTTGTCCGTTGGGACAAAGCAGGAGAAGAAGAGGATTTCCACCTGAGGGGTGATGACTCGAGCTACAGGCAAGAGTGTGTGTTTACCGCTATCGAGCGAAGACGCGTGGCAACAGCTGCGTGTGTGAAGCCGACGTGTTTCCGGCGAAGAAGTTTGAAGCTTGGAGAGAGGCCAACTGAAGATTCGAGGTTTCCTGGAAGAGAAACTTTCAAGGGGCAGCGGAACGACAACAACGCTGGACTTTGAGTGAGTGATTCTCGGAAGAGTATCATCCAGACTTTTGTTCCAAGAACTTTGGACTGAATAGGTTTCCTATCTCTTTAGTCTTTAAGTGTCTTGGTTGTTCGATGCATGCGACTGCATTGTAGTGCGTATTGTTGTCTGTGTCCGTTGATTCGAGTGTGGCTGATTGTACTGTGTGGTACGTTGTTTGATTGGTGACATATTGTATGCAACTATTGTGGAGTGTGCATTCTTGTGTATTGTTTTCGATCTGCCATTATTGAGAATATAATTTTGTTTGTTTATCAACTCTCGGCTCTGACTTGTTCTTTGGGCCACAGCCAGCGTCCGCTGGCGCGCCAAAAAGGACCACTTCTAAATTGTCCACGCTTTCGTGGTGCGGTTTGGGGGGGCCGATACTTCGGCCCTTGGAATTAGCCCGGCGATCGCCTCCCTATTTAACGGGACCTGTGTGACAATTAATCTGGCGTCCGCGACAGGACCTTTTGGTGCACAGTGTGTCCAAAGTAGTGAGAAAGAGCCTCGAGTTGTTGATAGTGCTATCAGAACGATTTTGTGTGTTGTTCAGTGTTCTAGTTAACGAGTGCAGGAGAGTAATCCGATAGACTGATTTAGGCAGATACTTTTTACACGCGGCAAGACTGTATTTGCGAGACACCATGGATCTCGAAAAGTTAGTAGCTCTGGTGAGAAGATGGGTCTTTCTGGTGCCGAACTACGGAAGTGGGTAAGCCAGAAGGAGAAAGAGGCGGTGGAGAGAGATAGGTTGGAAGCTGAGAGAGCCAAGGAAGAAAAAGCAGCGGAGTTGGAATGAGAGAGGTTGGCAGCTGAGTGTCACAGAACGAGCGCTAAAAATGAGCGCGCCGCCAAATTCTTGCGACAACAGGCGGGAGAAACGCCGCGAGGTCAAAAGAAAAAAAGAAAACAAGCATCCAGGGCTCCCCGGGCGCGCGACGCCTCTCCTCTCGGAAGCGGCGAAGCGATGAACCTCCTCACCCAAAAACGGCGGCCGAGCAAGCCCGCGATTTTTCTAGAACGAACGGGGCGGGGTCAGACAGAGTTGAATCATCCTCCGGGGAGGGCAGTCGAACCGTCTCGTGCCTCTCCCCAGCCTTCGCTGCGCATCGCGCCGACGAAATGAGGAGAACGTTCTGGAAGGTGGCGCGGAAGGTATTTAATCGAGCAGCCGAGTGAGAAAGCAGGAGGAGACGGAAGTGAGCGCCAGAGCGCGTAGGGATTCCGCCGTGTAGTCGGCGAAGTTTTTGGTCCGTAGGGACGAGGCCGGAGATGAAGAGGATTTCCACCTGAGGGGTGACGACTCGAGCTACAGGCAAGAGTGTGTGTTTACCGCTATCGAGCGAAGACACGTGGCGACAGCTGCGTGTGTGAAGCCGACGTGTTCCGGCGAAGAAGTTTGAAGCTTGGAGAGTGGCCTATTGAAGACGGGAGGTTTCCTGGAAGAGAAACTCCAGCGAGGTTTCCTGGAAGAGAAACTTCGAGGGCTGCGGAACGACAACAACGCGGGACTTTGAGTGAGTGATTCTCGGAAGAGTATCATCTCGACTTTGGTTCCAAGAACTTTGGACTGAATAGGTTTTCTATCTCTTTAGTCTTTAAGTGTTTTGGTTGTTCAATGCATGCGACTGCATTGTAGTGCGTATTGTTGTCCGTGTCCGTTGTTTCAAGTGTGGCTGATTGTATTGTGTAGTACGTTGATTGACTGGTTTGATTGGTGACATATTGTATGCAACTATTGTGGAGTGTGCATTTTGTGTATTATTTTTGATCTGCCATTATTGAGAATATAATTTGTTTGTATATCAACTCTCGGCTCTGACTTGTTCTTTGGGCCACAGCCGGCGTCCGCTGGCGCGCCAAAAAGGACCACTTCTAAATTGTCCACGCTTTCGTGGTGCGGTTTGGGGGGCCGATACTTCGGCTCTTGGAATTAGCCCGGCGATTGCCTCCCTAATTAACGGGACAGGTGTGACACTGAGAGAGCCAAGGAAGAAAAAGCAGCTGAGTTGGAACGAGAGAGGTTGGCAGCTGAGAGGGCCAAGGAAGAAAAAGCAGCTGAGTTGGAGAGAGAAAGGCTGGCCGCTGAAAGGGCGAAGGAAGAAAGAGAGCAGCAATTGAAATTGGAGCTGGAGAGAGAGAAGTTGGCAGCCGAAAGGGCGAGAGAAGAAAGAGAAGCGCAGATGGCTGAAAGGGAACGGCAGCGGCAGCACGAGATGGAACTCGGGCGGCTCCGTTTGCAACAGCGAAAAGCGAAACTCCCGTCCAAGCTAGAGTTGAAAGCAGCGAACGGGAAGATCATGGCTTCCGCTTGAACCCAAGCAAGCTGCTCGTGGCGTTTGATGAAAGGAAGGACGACCTTGACACGTACCTTCACCGATTTGAGACGATTGCGAGGAGCCAGAATTGGCCGGAACATCAATGGGCAACTGCTTTGAGTACTTGCTTGAGTGGTGAAGCGCTCAGTGTGTACGGTAGGCTGACGCCGACCGATGCAGCCAACTATGCAAAGGTGAAAGCTGCTTTGCTGAAGCGATTTAGATTTACTGTGGAAGGATTCCGGGACAGATTTCGGACAGGAAAGCCAGCTGATGGTGAGACGGCTACGCAGTATGCCGCCCGACTTAGCCATTATTTCGACAGATGGA
Source organism: Rhipicephalus annulatus (assembly GCA_013436015.1). NCBI lineage: Eukaryota > Metazoa > Arthropoda > Arachnida > Ixodida > Ixodidae > Rhipicephalus > Rhipicephalus annulatus. The sequence goes on along the minus strand of WOVY01001445.1, from coordinate 322,521 downwards.
TTGAACTTTCAGGGACAGCGCAGGAGTACGATAAGCTTAGAGAGCTCCTTATTAGAGAACAATTTCTTATTAGCTGCCACCCAAGCCTGTCGCTGTACTTGAAAGAGAGGAAGGCTGAGTCACTTGAAGGGAATGCTTGAATTGGCTGATCAATTCTTGGAAGCGCAAGGTGGAACTAATTTGGCCAAAGTCAAGAAAGAGTGTCCCGAAGATTCGAAAAATTCGGCACCCGAACAAAAGAAGCGTGCACCGGAGAGTATTCCGCGATGTTTTCTGTGTAACCGACTGGGTCATCGCGCGAAAAACTGTCGAACGATCTTTACGAGCCCTACGGTTGTAAAATGTTTCAAGTGTGGTCAGACTGGGCACAAAGCAGACGCATGTCGAAACGGAGCGAGTCAAACTCACCAGGTGTCCTGTGTGCTAGCAGCATCGAAATCCGATGATAAGGCCGTCACAGATGGATTCGTAGAGTTGAAAAGTGGGGAGATAATTCCTATTGTGGGTGCGGTAATGGCAAAACAGCCAACCGGTGTTTCGAAGGGAATGCCAACGCTGCCTGGAAAAGTTGCGGAAAAAAAGATCACGGTGTTAAGAGATACCGGCAGCTCCACTGTTATCGTGCGGAGAAATTTGGTACGGGAAAGTGAGTTAACAGGCAAAACGAAACCAGTTTGCCTAATTGACCGTACGGTTCGGATATTTCCCGAAGCAGAGATTGAGGTTGAAACCCCGTACTTCAGCGGGAAGGTTACTGCTTTGTGCATGACGACCCCCCTGTACGACCTGGTCATCGGAAACATCGACGGGGCGCGAGGACCGAATGATCCGGAATGTTTGGGAGAAGACCCTCAGATAGAGCCCTCGCCAACCCAGCGACCGCGAGATACAGTGGAGGAGCATCCCGTGACGGATCTCACTAGAGCCCAAGGTGAAGCCGCGGCGCAAGAGATAGCGAATGAGAAGACGATCGTGTTGAATGAGTTCACGTGCTGGGCAGCTGGACGTACGTCGGCACGACCCCAACCGACCGACAGTGTAATGGTGACGGAGTTGGCCATCCAAGCCCAATGCCGTGACATGAACAAGCTGGTAAATAAACAGACAGGACCCGCTGAACGTTATGACCCGTTAACGGTGTCGGAAGTGACAACAATGGCTGAGACGCCACCTCAGATATCGTCGTTGGAAAGGGCTCGCCGAAAAAGAACGTGGAAACACAAGAAGAGATCGAGCGAGCACCGCAAGAAAGGGCGCAAGCGCCGCTCAAAGTATACAGGATAGGGGCTGAAGTCAAATCAGAATGTGTTTGGCAGTGCTGAGTGACATATGTTGTGTTGATGTTCTTGTTATCCTGTGTCACAAGTGTATGTCGAGCGAGTCAAAGTGTTCTGTGCGATGATGTGATGTATAGTGTTGTATAATTGTTGTAAAGACAGAACTTTGTACGTTTGTATTGTTTGGAATGTGTGATGAAGTGTTGTAGTCGTGTACCTGTGGCTATATTTCATGTGTTGGGGAATTGAACTACAATGTACGATTGTATTGAGCGATCTATTGTGAATGTGAAGTGTCATGAGCGACGGTTTGTGTTACAGTCTTTCAGAGTGTGTGGTGACTGTTCGCGCTCGTTTGTGTGGTTTTGAATATTATGAGATAATATTCTTAACGTGGGGGGCAGTGTCACAGAACGAGCGCTCAAAAAGAGTGCGCCGCCAGCTCCTCGCGACGAAACGCTGGAGTGACGCCGCGAGGTCAACGATAAAAGAAAAAGAAAAAAAGAAAACAAGTTCCCCGGGCAAGCTCCCTCTCCCCGCGGAAGCGTGGCTTCGCCGACGAACCTCCTCACCCCACAACGGAGGCCGAGCAAGCACTCGATTTTTCTAGAAGGAAAGGGGCGTGGTCATACCGAGTTGAGTAATCCGCCGCGGAGGGCATTCCAACCGTCTCGCCCTCTCCCCAGCCTTCGCTGCGTATCGCGCCGACGAAATGACAAGAACCTTCTGGAATATCGCGCGGAAGGTATTTAACCGAGCAGCGGAGATGAGAGATCAGGAGAAGACGGAAGTTAGCGCCAGAGCGCGTAGGGATTCCGCCGTGTAGTCGGCGAAGTTTTTGGTCCGTAGGGACGAGGCCGGAGATGAAGAGGATTTCCACCTGAGGGGTGACGACTCGAGCTACAGGCAAGAGTGTGTGTTTACCGCTATCGAGCGAAGACACGTGGCGACAGCTGCGTGTGTGAAGCCGACGTGTTCCGGCGAAGAAGTTTGAAGCTTGGAGAGTGGCCTATTGAAGACGGGAGGTTTCCTGGAAGAGAAACTCCGGCGAGGTTTCCTGGAAGAGAAACTTCTAGGGGCAGCGGAACGATAACAACGCTGGACTTTGAGTGAGTGATTCTCGGAAGAGTATCATCCAGACTTTTGTTCCAAGAACTTTGGACTGAATAGGTTTCCTATCTCTTTGGTCTTTAAGTGTCTTGGTTGTTCGATGCATGCGACTGCATTGTAGTGCGTATTGTTGTCTGTGTCCGTTGTTTCGAGTGTGGCTGATTGTACTGTGTAGTACGTTGTTTGATTGGTGACATATTGTATGCAACTATTGTGGAGTGTGCATTCTTGTGTATTGCTTTCGATCTGCCATTATTGAGAATATAATTTTGTTTGTTTATCAACTCTCGGCTCTGACTTGTTCTTTGGGCCACAGCCGGCGTCCGCTGGCGCGCCAAAAAGGACCACTTCTAAATTGTCCACGCTTTCGTGGTGCGGTTCGGGGGGGCCGATACTTCGGCCCTTGGAATTAGCCCGGCGATCGCCTCCCTATTTAACGGGACCTGTGTGACAGCTAGGCACTGCGCCTTGTCGCCCAAGAGGCAGACAGAAATTAGATGCCTTCTTTCCTCCTTTTCTAGAATCACTCAATCAAATCAAATCAATCAATCAGTTAATATTCAAAAGTTTGCGGGCAAAACGTAGCCGCATGGAGCACACTTCCGGAGAATATTTAGCAAAACCTGGGATAGCTTTTGTCATGTAGTGGGCGTAGTCAGGCTGGTGATGATGATGAATGTAATGATTATGATGAATTCGCTTGTACAGAACTATGTGGTCTTCTCTCAATCCCATAGTGGTCTTCGCTGCTCGGTGGGAGAGACCTCAAGCCACATGTGAGACGGTTCGTTGTCGGAAAGAGAGGAGTGTGCAGGCCCTAAATAATTTGGACTGTATTTGAAATGACTCGCGTTGCGGTATTTCTTCATGCGCGTCTACAAAAAAATGCAGATATGTAAGGCAGAGCTATTTACCGAATTTACATACGCAATACCAGCATTCGTTAGTTTTGACCAGCGTTAGCTATTCCTCCCACGATTGTAGAAATTTCTTCTGCGAATGCGTTCCTTTCTCCAATAAAAATGATTTAATCTTTCGACCGCTAAGCCTCATAAACTACGTGTGTGCGCCTGGCAGTCGCCATAATCTATAGTATTGGTTATCCGCTGTTATGATGCAGACATTAACACCCTGCAATCTCAGTTCGATGATTTAATCGTCTACCAAATAAAAACACTCGATAAGCGTCAAAACCACATGACAGATAATAAGACGCGTTCGAACAATGACGGCAAGTGACGATTGTAGCGAACTAAACAGAGTGTGACGACCCGACAATTTCGTACATAAAAGAGAAACCCGCCTATAGTCATAAAATTGATTGATATGTGGGGTTTAACGTCCCAAAACCACCATATGATTATGAGAAACGCCGTAGTGGAGGGCTCCGAAAATTTCGACCACCTGGGGTTCTTTAACGTGCACCCGAATCTGAGCAAACGGCTCTACAGCATTCCCGCCTCCATCGGAAATGCAGCCGCCGCAGCCGGGATTCAATCCCGCGACCTGCGGTATAGTCATAAAATGAATCGTAAAAGCACGTATCAGTTTAGTTTCAAAGGAACTATATTCTACATACAGTGAAATTGACTGCCGTGGCTTGTACTATGCATGTAATGCATTTCTCATTAGATCGTTTCAAGGCTACGCCACGTTAGTCGGATCAGGTGACACCTACAGCTTCGCTGGACAAATAACTATCACATAATTAATTGCAGCCTATTAAAAAACGTGGCTGATCCCTCCGTCATAGGAATCGGTAAAGCACGGAAGTAAAATGCGTTCTTACCGAAGTAGTTTAACCTTTACTGCACGTTGATTGGCAATACTCAAACAATAATTCTTACGAACGAGATCGATGAAATTTTGACTGATGCTGAATATTGTCATCAATTTAATTGTAGCTTTTCATCTGTTTACACCGTACAAAGTGATTAACCTTGTTCTTTTTTAGTTCTCTCCTGCCAGACTGAAACAAAAATGCCACCTATTGTTTTCTCGGCCTGCGGTATATCCATTCGGATTTAAAACATGAAACATTCCTCATCATCGGACATTGATGATATCACGTCAAAGTTCCTTAAGAACACTAAGTGCATTTCTGCTGCCAATCTTTGTTATATTCAGTCTCTTGCCACTGCCATCTTACACGAAGACTGGAAAGAGGGAAAGGTCCTTCCAATCTACAAAGCCGGTAACAAAAACTCTCTGCTGAACTACCGACCCATTTCATTACTCATGGAACACGTCATCTACTCTGACATTAAAAAGTTATCTAGACTCAATTCAGTTCTCTAACCCTTTGCAGCGTGGCTTCTGTAGATGTCTGTCATGCGAAACACAACTAGCCATCTTCCTTCACGATTTACACGCTAACCTTGACTTCACCGTACAGACCGACGCTATCTTTCTAGATTATGTCAAGGCATTTGATAAAATAGTCCATAAACGATTAATACTAAAACTTAGTCACTTAAATATAGATCTCAATATCTCAATATTCTCGAAAGAATTGAGGTATTCCTAACAAACCTTTCTCACACTGTTCTTATTAATAACACAGCATCTTGTCCGCTCCCAGTAACCTCAGGTTTGCCACAAAGATACGGTTTTTGGCCTCTTTTGTTCTTAATTTATAATAATGATTTGCCTTCAACAATATGAACTAACATCAGAATGTTTGCGAACGACTGCGCCATCTATTCAACCACAAATAACCCTCTCGACCGACAAGCTTTGCAAACTGATCTGAACCACGTATTAGACAGGTGCCACGAATGGCGAATGACTCTAAACCCTAGCAAATGTAAGTCTGTAACCTTCTTTCGACGTTATGTTCCCCTTTCTTTTTCGTATTCAGTTACTGCTGTTCGCGTCAAGGCCGTTAAATCGTTTAAATATTTGCGGGCGACCCTATGCAATGACCTGTCATGGTGCACTCACATTACTAATATCGTAGCATCTGCCAATAAAGCACAAGTATTCCTGAAGCGCAACCTTTATAATGTCTTCACGCACGTAAAGCTACTTGCCTATAAAACACTCACCAGACCGAAGCTGGAGTACGCATCCACTATCTGGTGCCCACACCGGTCCTACCACCCCTCTGACCTGGAAGCAGTCGAAAACCGTGCTGCTAAATTCATCCATTCCACCTATCATCACCGAGATAGCGTATCATCATTGAAAGTGGTATCCGATTTATGTAATCTCTGTCTTTGTTTTCGTATTGCCACGCTATATTTATTCCGCAAAAATTTTTACAGTTATCTCGGCTATCTATCTTACATCGTTCACCTTCCCTCATAGCGGCGGACAGGAGTGTCTCGCCCACGTGTTCGCACCATCACATTTTCCCCTTTATTCTTTCCCCCCTAGTAAAAAAAAAATGAAATGGCTTCTCCCACACCATTTCACTCACAACTCATCCATCAAACTTCCTGGACAATGTAACACACTTTCTTACCGAGTGATTGATTGATTGATTGATTGATTGATATGTGGGGTTTAACATCCCGAAACCACCTTACGATTATGAGAGACGCCGTAGTGGAGGGCTCCGGAAATTTCGACCACCTGGGGTTCTTTAACGTGCACCCAAATCTGAGCACACGGGCCTACAACATTTCCGCCTCCATCGGAAATGCAGCCGCCGCAGCCGGGATTCGAACCCGCGACCTGCGGATCAGCATACGAGTACCTTAGCCACTAGATTCTTACCGAGTGACTTCACCTGGCTTTACTGTACACCTCCCTCTTGTGTAATAACCCCCCCCCCTTCTCGAGGGGTTTTTAAGAAAATAAAGTGATGGGACGTGATGTGATGAGTAAAGAGAGCTTGCAAGCGCAATGTCTGTTGGTGTCTCACGCATATAGCACCACTTGACGTGGATGCATCGACGTTGACAGTCATACATCTTCATTCCGACAACTAGCGTCCATCATTAATGATTAAACCAACCCTTGCGGTCATGGACGCTTGTGCTAGCTGTAGTAGCGAATGGCGAGAGCGTAACCAGAGAAAGCGATGTGACAGCCAGAAGAGACTGATTGGACGCCGAACTTGAGCTAAGGTTGCCTACTCGCAGCATGGCGGAGTTATTGAAAACCACTGCCCGACCAGAACGAAACGCAACAGGTGCCCTGTCTTTCCTTTGGCTGCTCGTTGTGCTATCCTAGCGTCGCTGCGGCCAGCGTGGGCACGCGTCAACGGTATACGTAGGAGTATACTGGGCCGTTCAGAAAGTGCTCGTCACCATTTCACTAGCTTCACATATACCAAATTTGGCATTACGGAGTGTGAATGGACGATGAAGGTATATGACACGTCCAAACATGCTAATCATGACCTGAAAGCCATCTACGGCATAATTTACCTCCGCCTCGTAACGATGTGCTGATTTTAAAGTGACATATGACTTTCCTCATTCGTTCTTCGCATATCAATGATTCCCACTGTACGTGGGATCTGCCAATTTTCATTTTTCTTTTGTCTTGATGGTCGTTATGAGCGACGCTGACGCTTGAGGTAAGGTCGCCACCTTCGTGTGTGTTACAACGTTGAGAAAATTAACTTCTATTGCAAACGCACCGAATGAGATGGGCGCTTAGAAACAACAAACAACGCGTTCTAGGAACTAATCGCGGATGTCACGGTCATGACGTAATACTGTACTTTACCGGCAACGCTGTGAGATGACAGTGACACATACAAAAAGGCGTATTTTTGAAACCTACGAATTATGTGACCATGGCGCCGTCGATATAGGTTGGCCCGGCATCTGTCGGCGCGGACCCGGAAGTCATGGTTGCGAATCCCGTTTATGGAACATTTTTCTTCTGATTGTGTTTTTTTGACGTCATGTTCGTGACAGAAATACGTCATTGAATTCGCGGTGGACCCCGGCATAAAACACTTTCGTGGTAAAAACTTCCATGATGAAACAAGCGCAAAAATACACACACTCAGAGAGGACACAGACAAGCGCTTATTAGCAACTGAAAATTTTATTTCGAAGCGAACACTAATATATACATCACACGCATGTACGTCATTCCCGACTTCCCCTGTCATCATCAACAGCGTGATATAACAAAATATGCACGCCCATAATCGATGGCACACAGCCGGAAACAAAAACGTGTCAAGAACTAAGAAAAGAAAACGTAAAACAAACAAAAGTTCAGTTGCTAGTAAGCGCTTGTCTGCGTCCTCTCTGAGTGTGTGTACTTTTGCGCTTGTTTCATCATAAACCTTTACCAACACGCTCAACTGGCAGTCATCCTAAAAAATTGCCCGCAGCTTCCCTCGGGGGAACACTGAGGAGGATGCGGAAGCATGTAATTGGTTAACGGGTGTTAAATTGCGACTTACTTGGGTCGATGGCTAAATTGGTTAACGTGGTTGTGAAATGGGGTGTTAAATGAGTGAACACGTACGGCACGTATGCGAAAGGGCGGTGTTTTATTTATTGCGACGAACCAACGGACGAGCGGCAACTGAGCGAGCGAGCGCCGACCTTGAGTATATATACAGCGCGACGGTGCATGCGCTGTCAGCTGTCGAATGTTCTCGAAGGAGAAGCGCGCGCGCGGCACAGATGGCGACGGCGCGACGGCGCATGCGCTGTCAGCTGTCGAATGTTCTCGAAGGAGAAGCGCGCGCGGCACAGATGGTGGGCGACGGCGCGACGGCGCATGCGCGCGCGTCAGCTGTCGAATGTTCGAGAAGCGGTGCGGACGGCGCGGACGGCGCACTACAAGGCGCGAGTATAAGATGCTTCCGCATCTAAAACTTCCAGGATCCTTTGTGAATTCACCAAAGATGCCTGAAAGACGAAAACCATCTTCTTCCTATTTCGGTCTATATATGAGTGTGCAGGGAACACGAGCCGTTTGCTTCACTTACTAGTGCCAAGCGCCGTTTTTCTCTCTCGAGGTCGCGCGCGCTTGCTGGTTTTGTTCGCTGCCTAAAGGAGAGCGTAATAATGGCATCCACGACGGCAACAACACGTCACATGACAGCACAACAACGGCAACAAGGACGTCACATGACGTCGCGCTAGATTTTGTAACGTCAGGATGATTTCTTAAGATTCCACGATCGGTGTCATTATGATGCCGTTATATGGTGACGTCATCACGTGATGATATATATATATATATATAGACTTGGTGTGTTTAGGTTGTATAAGAGGGACAATTAATCAGCTGCCCACACATATTAAGTTCACGGGCTACGTGACGCCTAACATGCGAATAAGAGTGTTTTCACACTCGTTGTTTGGCTTATAGATGGCGCTGACTGTCACTCCTACTTCTAAATTCACATATAAACCCCAAAAAGGGGATGGAGGGACGGCCGCTGTGATAACTCAGTGGTTAGAGCATCGAACGCATTATTCGAAGGTTGTAGGTTCGATTCCTGCTCACAGCTGGTAATTTTTTCATCCACTTTTCTTTCTTCTTTCTTCTTATTTACATTCCATTGGTTATAATAACTTCCCCTGTACATTCCTTGGCATTACTGTCTGTTATATCTCATTAATATTGTGTTAAAACACGGAAATACGAGCCCTTAGGTATACACTTCTCTCCCTTATATATATATATATATATATATATATATATATATATATATATATATATATATATATATATATAATATATATATATATATATATATATATATATATATCATAACTCACCCCCACGCCTTGGGACGTCCGCCGCCGTCGGTCGAATTTCCCGTTTTTAGGCTTTTACCTCAATGTACATGTTGAAGGCAGTAGACGTAGCAAAGCGTAAGCTGACGTAAACCACGCATGAAAGCTCGGACGTCTTTCTTGCGTTGTGCACCACGGACTTACGTGGACGAAGTTTCACGCAAGCGCCTGTCTGTACGCGCCTTCAATTTTCTACCCAGTCGACGGCTCATACGGTTCGCACGCTTTTTCGACTTTAGACTGGGCGCCACATAAACTGTCCAGAGCTCTTTATTACGCAACTAACGTTGCACGCATGTCGGGAGTTAGCGGCGAGAAGGTTCCCGAGCTCGTTAGTGAACCTAGAGCTGGCAGGCGATGCCAGAAGGAAAGTAGCAATCTCGTATTTTAACTTAACTAACGTGCCGCCGCAGTGAGCCACCAAAATCTGTTGATCGTTTTGGGGAAAACATGGAATTTCGACTCTCCTCTTTCTCTTCCGCTTCCTTTTTTTTTCTTCAGCCCCGGTATCAGTTTGCTCCGTAAAGGGCTTCGTGCTAGCGATGCCAAAGCTGCCTCTGCATCAACTGGTCAATTTTCACGACAGCCTGCGCCGCTTTTCCGCACACTCGGCGTCTATAGGCGCGCCCACTCGATCGCGCCTTTGTGGCGACGAGCGGAGGAACGCTGTAGGACAAAAGGTCGACGAGAAAGGGTCCGAGTGTGAAGGAGCAGCGCCCTTCGCACTCGAAATAAAGGTGCCTAGTTGGGCGCGGAATGATGGGAAGAAGCGGGAGGTGGTCATGCCGTAGCTGTTTTTTCGAAGGCAATGCTTTTTCCAGAGCTCGATCAAGACCAGCGCCCACGCTGTAAGTAGTCAGCGCTAAGAGCTGCGAGTTGCGAAGATGGCCGTGCATCCCCCCCCCCACCACACGTCGTGGTTCCCCATTCCGATTGCTGTCCCCTTTTCTCCAAAACACTTCTACAAATTTGTTCCCCACTCTTCGATTCAGCGGCGCGTCGGTCGGTGAAGCTCTCTCGGGGGTGGTGGTATCCCTCATAATGACGGTATACCCCGCGTATCACCGTTCCCTTTGCTTCCTTCGCCGCTGTGTCCACAGGGAAGAGGCAGGAGGGAGCAGCGGGATAGAAGGACAGGTGATGGTGAAAGTCGGGAGCTGCACGTATTTATAGTTTATCGCAATTGCTTTGCTGTTTTTTTATGGCTCGAAAACCCACGCGATCTTCCTTTACCCGACAGTCTTCTTCCTCCCCATGTCCCCTCTTCCAGAGCACTCTCTCGCATCGTTCCACAAGCTGTATACCGCAGCGCAGACGTCCTCCGGTTGCACGACCGGGGGTCCATCCCTCCTCGCCCGTTCTTTCTTTCTCCTCTTCCTCCGAAGGGGGGCCCGTTCGTCCCTCGTCGTCCAATGGCGGACCCCGGAGGGCCCTTCGACAGCGCCCGGGGCTCCGCCCGCCTTTTATAGAACGCTGTACACCGCGCGCTCTGTTTTTGGTCGCTCGTCTTGCGAGTATTTTGCAGCGTCAAAGAAGCCTTCGCGCTCCCTTCGCCTCGAAGGAAAGTTCTTTCTCTCTCTGACGACGCGGGCGAGGAAAGGAAAAAAAATTCGTGCGGTACAAATAATAAAATTAAGCGAGTGAGGGTTCGGCGGAGAAAGAAGCGTGGAATACGCGGGATCGACCTGTGGTCCAAAACTCTTAATTTCTGAGCGTGCTCGCGCAGCCAGAGGCCCGCAAACCTGTAGACCTAGCGGCGGCTGCGGCGTCGTCTTCAGCGGGAGGACTTGCAGGAGCTTCTTCTTCGGCAGGGGTAAGCATGTCCTTTGAAAAGCGTGCGCAGCTCCGTGGAAACCGTAGCGCGTGTGTCCCAGCAATTGTTCCCGACAGCTGTTTGAATCTATCAGCGCCGCTGTTGGGTTTGTGAGGTCGACACGAAAGTGGAAAAACACAAATGACGGCAGAAGGTTAGACGACGTGGAAACGGGGTCCTATCTGACGAATCTTTTGTGATTTTGACTGTCTTCGTGATGTCTTAAGAAAAAACGAACAAACAAGCGTGGCTTAAAAATTACATAGAAAAATCGTCACCGGCTGTGCGCGGCAATGAAAAAGACAAAAAAAGAAGTGGTGCGCAAAAAGACAATGATATATCGCAGTGGCTTTTTCTGTGTGTGGCAAAACAATAATTGACTGGTGGTGGTGCGTCCTGTAATATGTACATGTGCAAGTCCGCGCAAGTGAGCGAAACCGTTTTCATTCGAGTGAACTTATCATAAGTATGTCTGCCAGAAGTTTAGCGTAATGATTCGAAGTACTAGTGAAAAAAAGCGATATCGCTATATTTTCATGCAGCCTAGTGTCAAAGAGGATTGTGAAATGTTTTTTTCGGTCTCATTGTAAATAGGGAAGAAAACAAACTAATGTTCACTTCCTTTTCTTTGCTTTTCATGGTTTTGTAGGCTTTCATGTGTGTTTAGGAAAAACAAGAAAAAAAGTAAAATGATTTAGATCACTACGTACGCAACCACGGGAAAGCAGTATGTATAGCAATCTTTAGCATACACCAAAGTTTGAAGCATTATGTTTAAAAATCGAGCGATAGAGCGGTGATTTACAGTGCCATGTGCGCTCTACTGTGTGCAGAACAGTAATTTATCAATAGGAGGATGGCAAGATGAGTCAGAGAACAAACACGGGTTGCAGACAGAGCTGTACTCGGGAATCTTTTCTAGAGGGGTGTTTGCGTGTTGAACGGCTAACTTTGGCAAGTGGGGGTCGATGTCACCTACGCGCTACCATCTCCGTTTGCGCAGTAAGAAACGGACAGCACGATGGGAAACGGGTTGGTCAAGCAAGAAAGTAATGTAAGACTAGAAAGATCGGGTCGGCTAGTTCATCGAAGCAGAGCAAAGAAAACGATGCACAACAGGTGCTCATCCTACATGGGCCGCTCGACAGTTTGCACCTTCATTCATCATCATCATCATCATCATCATCATCATCATCAGCCTGACTACGTCCACTGCAGGACAAAGGCCTCTCCCACGTTCCGCCAGTTAACCCGGTCCTGTGCTTGCTGCTGCCAATTTATACCTGCAAACTTCTTAATCTCATTTGCCCACCTAACCTTCTGTCTCCCCCTAACCCACTTCCCTTCTCTGGGAATCCAGTCAGTTACCCTTAATGACCAGCGGTTATCCTGTCTACGCACTACATGCCCTGCCCATGTCCATTTCTTCTTCTTGATTTCAGCTATGATATCCTTAACCCCCGTTTGTTCCCTAATCCACTCTGCTCTCTTCTTGTCTCTTAAGGTTACACCTACCATTTTTCTTTCCATTGCTCGCTGCGTCGTCCTCAATTTAAGCTGAACCCTCTTTGTAAGTCTCCAGGTTTCTGCTCCGTAGCTAAGTACCGGCAAGATACAGCTGTTATATACCTTCCTCTTGAGAGATAGTGGCAATCTACCTGTCATAATTTGAGAGTGCTTGCCGAATGTGCTCCACCCCTTTCTTATTCTTCTAGTTACTTCAATCTCGTGGTTCGGGTCTGCGGTTATTACCTGCCCTAAGTAGACATAGTCGTTTACAACATGAAGTGCACTATTACCCATCTTGAAGCGCTGCTCTCTTTCGAGTTTGTTGTACATTACTTTTGTTTTCTGCAGATTAATTTCAAGACCTGCGTTTCTGTTCTTCTTGTCTAACTCTGTAATCATGAGTTGCAATTCGTCCCCCGAGTTACTCAGCAATGCAATGTCATCGGCGAAGCGCAGGTTACTAAGGTATTCTCCATTGACTCTTATCCCTAACTGTTCCCATTCTAGGCTTCTGAAAACCTCTTGTAAGCACGCGGTAAATAGGATTGGGGAAATTGTGTCCCCCTGTCTTACACCCTTCTTGATTGGTATTCTGTTGCTTTCTTTATGAAGCACAATGGTAGCAGTTGATCCCCTGTAGATTTCTTCCAGAATGTTTATATATACTTCATCTACGCCCTGGTTCCGCAGTGTTTGCATGACGGCTGATATTTCTACTGAATCAAACGCTTTCTCGTAATCTATGAAGGCTGTGTATAGTGGTTGGTTATACTCTGAGCATTTCTCTATTACCTGATTGATAGTATGAATGTGGTCAATTGTTGAGTAGCCTGTTCGAAATCCTGCTTGTTCCTTTGGTTGATTGAATTCTAATGTTTTCTTTACTCTGTTAGCAATTACCTTTGTAAATAGTTTGTATACTACAGAGAGCAAGCTGATCGGCCTGTATTTCTTCAAGTCCTTGTCATCTCCTTTCTTATGTATTAAGATGATGTTAGCGTTCTTCCAAGACTCTGGTACTCTTCCCGTCATGAGACACCTCGTAAACAGGGTGGCTAGTTTTTCTAACACAATCTGTCCTCCATCTTTCAGCAGATCTGATGTTACCTGATCCTCACCAGCAGCTTTGCCCCTTTGCATGCTCTCCAAAGCTTTTCTGACTTCTTCTATCATTACTGGTGGGGTGTAATCTGGGTTACTGCTAGTTCTTATAGTATTAAGGTCGTGGTTGTCTCGGCTACTGTACAGATCTCTGTAAAACTCCTCCGCTATTTTAACTATCCTATCCATATTGGTAGTTATTTTGCCTTCTTTGTCCCTTAGGGCATACATCCGACTTTTGCCTATCCCAAGTTTCCTCTTCAATGCTTTGACACTTCCTCCGTTTTTCAGAGCGTGTTCAATTCTCTCCATGTTATACCTTCTTACATCGCATACCTTACGTCTATTAATCAACTTCGAAAGCTCTGCCAGTTCTATTTTGTCTGTTGTACTTGACACTCTCATGATTTGACGCTTCTTAAATAGTATTACGACGTGTATGTGCCGGATTGATAAGAGGGAATAGAAGTGTGGACTTGGAAAGAAGAAGATCTCTCGGCAGTTTTATCCGGTGCGGCCTCGCCATCCCAGCTTCCGTTCAATAAACCCCCGTACCAATAAACCCCCGTAACAGAGTGGTGGAAGGTGCGGGGTACAGTATACGTCGACGAACCACGGAGCCACAGCTGTTCGAACTTCGCCGGAGCCGTCGTATTGCCGGTCTGCCACCGACACCAACTGCCATGGCCGAGAGCGAAGGTCACGCCTTCTCAACCACACAAAGGTCAGTGCCAGCTGCACCTCGATATCACTATATGGAACCCCGCCCGTTCGCGGGAAGAGCAGGAGAAGATGTGGATGCGTGGCTGACACAGTACAAAAGGGTGAGCCGGTACAACTGCTGGGATGCCACCGACCAACTGGGAAATGTCGCGCTGTTTCTCACGGAAACAGCTCTGATGTGGTACGAAAACCACGAAGATTCCTTAACAACGTGGGATCGTTTCACTGAAGAGCTCAAGAAATGCTTCGGCGACTCTGATTCAAAAAAGAAGAGCGCGGAGCGCACGTTGGCTCAAAGAGCTCAGACTCCTGGAGAAACGTGTACCACCTACATAGAGGAGGTCCTGATGCTCTGCAAGATCATAGACCCGTACATGACTGAAGAGGACATGGTCGGCCACCTTCTGAAGGGTATAGCAGAGGACGTCTACAACTTTTTGATAGGCAGGGAAGACCTCACTTCCGTCTCCGCCGTCCAACGCCACTGCCGTACTTTTGAGAAGCTAAAGACCCGTCGTATTGCCCCGAAATTTGGTAGGCTGGCAAATGTAACAACGGTCGCCAGCGTCGACGTGAGCCCGCCCGCCGACCTTGCCGCTACTATCCGGACAATAGTGCGGGAAGAACTACAGCGACAAGACACACTGTTCCACGACACCATCCGTCATACGCCTACCTGTTCATCCTACTACCCGGCCCCGTTCGCTCCTCTGCCACCATCAGTATGTGTGACAGACGTTCGCGAAGCTAGGGCTTCGTGGCCACGCCGAGACTCATTCGCGTCTGACCAGCGGTATGACCAACGTCTTCGTCCCGGCCCCGCCCCACAGAGGCGCGCAGCTCCCGTTCAGCAATCTGCTCCACCCCGTTCGGTTAGGCGACCCTACACAGCCCAGCGCTCTCAGCAGTGGTTCGGCGAGCGACCCCTACCCATCTGCTACAACTGTGGCGTCGAAGGCCACATTGCCAGGTACTGTAACTACCGGCAGCCGCCGAGGTACGACTGCCCACCGAGATCCCACCTGTCCGACTTTGCACAAGCACCAACGTTCCCTGGAAGCGCATCTTACGAGACACCAAGGCCGCTGCGAAACCGTTCTCCAGCCTCTGACCGCAGTCTGACACCCCCGCCAGCCCCTCGCTCCAATCGGTCGCCGTCTCCTAGGCGCCGCTACCCTTCGCCGCCTCCGGAAAACTAGGCAGAGCGGCCGCTGGGGGTGAGGTCGCTGGTGATTCGCTGCAAGAAGAGATACCTCCACCGGTGCTTATGTTTAAAAACAAAGTGCAAGTTTTTGTTGATGGTGTACATACGATGGCTTTGGTGGACACTGGAGCCACCGTGTCGATCATGAGTGCTGCGTTCAAAGCTCGTTTGGGAAGAAAGGTGACCTTTTTGTTGGAAAAAGCGATAACGTTCTGTGGCGTGGGCGGCAACTCGTTGTGTCCGATTGGTGTTTGTACCGCGGCAGTGTTACTGAGTGATCAAGTGTTTGTGACAGAATTCACGGTTCTTCCGCGGAGCACTCATGACATCATTCTAGGCATAGATTTCTTGCGAATGTGCGGAGCCACTGTAGACTGTCGAAATGGCGAAGTTATCATAAGTGACGCTGTTCCTCATGGACTTATCGAGAATTCGGGTACGGAAAGCGGTGCGCTCCGAGTCTATGAAGATACCGTTATCCCGGCCTTCTGTGCTGTGCGCGTTCCAGTAGCTTCTTCGCATATTAACGACAATAAGACCAGTTTCGACGCGCTAGTGGAGCCTTTCCATCTAAGTTGTATAAAGAAGAACACGTTGGTACCCCACAGCATAGTTTCAGTGAGTGAAGGTCGTTCAGACCTTTGGACAACGAATTATTCAAACGAACCGGTGCTGCTACCAGGAGGACTTAAACTAGCGTCGTTTAAAGAATACTCGCCAACAACAGTAGCTGTCCTCAGTGACGTTCGACGGGATGAACAAGTGACCGCCTGCTCAGACAGTTCGAAAGTTTTACCTATGGTTGATAAGGCGCTGACTGCCGACAAGCGCAGAATGCTTGTGGACGTTTTGTTAAAGTACTTGCAAGTTTTTGATTTCTCCCAGAGTGACCATACGCCTTCCATTCCTCCATTTCGTATACGCCATAGGATAAATACAGAAACAGCACAGCCAATCCGACAAAAACCGTACCGAGTATCGCCGTCCGAGCGCAAGATAATAGACAATCAAGTGCGTGAAATGCTCCAGAAGGGCATCATTCAAGAATCATCGAGCCCTTGGGCAGCTCCTGTGATCCTTGTGAAAAAGAAAGACGGTACCTGGAGATTTTGTGTCGACTATCGCCGTTTGAACTCCATCACGAAGAAAGATGTTTATCCTCTTCCACGAATTGATGACGCCTTGGACTGTCTCCATTCGGCGTCATACTTCTCGTCTATCGATTTACGTTCAGGCTACTGGCAGATTCCCATGCATCCAGCGGACAAGGAAAAGACTGCTTTCATAACTCCAGACGGACTTTATGAATTTAACGTGATGCCGTTTGGATTATGTAATGCTCCTGCCACATTCGAAAGGTTCATGGATACCATTCTGCGTGGCCTAAAATGGAACGTCTGTATGTGCTACCTAGATGACATCGTGATCTTTGGGCGCACATTTCGTGAGCACAACGAACGCGTGGACATTGTTCTGGAATGCATTAGAAACGCTGGCCTTGTTCTTAATTCGAAGAAGTGTCATTTCGGCGAGCGACAAACCTTAGTACTTGGGCACCTTGTGAACAAAGATGGGATCAGGCCTGACCCGAGCAAGACAGCAGCTGTGAAAGCGTGCAAACCACCTCGCTCAACGAAAGAGCTTCGCAGCTTCCTAGGCCTGTGCTCGTACTTTCGCCGATTTATTCCCGCATTCGCCGACGTTGCCTTCCCCTTGACCAGTCTGCTACGTCAAGGTACTAGCTTTGAATGGACACATGACTGTGAGACGTCTTTCAACCAACTCAAGTTCTTACTCACATCGCAGCCCATTCTCCGGCACTTCGACCCTTCGGCGCCGACCGAAGTTCATACTGACGCCAGTGGCATTGGCATAGGTGCAGTTCTAGTACAACGACACAGTGGAAAGGAACATGTCATTGCGTATGCCAGCAGAACTTTAAGTAAACCAGAACGGAATTACACAGTGACTGAGCAAGAATGTTTGGCACTCGTCTTCGCTGTACAGCGATTCCGTTCATACCTGTACGGTCGTCCCTTCCAAGTGGTCACAGACCATCATTCCTTGTGCTGGCTTGTAAGCCTCCGAGACCCATCTGGCCGCCTGGCACGCTGGGCCCTCCGCTTGCAAGAGTATGACTTCACGGTGTCATACAAGAGTGGCAGGAAGCACGCTGACGCTGACTGCCTTTCGCGGATGCCGCTTACTACAACACTTTGCGATGCCGACAATTTCGATCACCTAATTGCGTCAGTGACTCCAGTATTCCCGGACAAGACCACCTTTGAAAATGAACAGCGGAAGGATGTCAGCTTGGAGCCATTATTTGCTGAAGCACGAGCGTCCACTTTGGCCGGACGCTTTTGCGTTCGTGAAGGATTACTTTACAAGAGGACCTTCTCGGCCACGGGTTCCCGCTTCTTGCTGGTGGTGCCGCACACACTCCGTTCCTCCATTCTGCGCGCCATGCACGACGACGCAACTTCGGGTCACCTGGGAATGACGCGAACACTCCTTCGTACACAGGAGCGATTTTACTGGCCACGCATGCGCCAGTCAGTTGAGCAGTACGTGGCCAGTTGCACTCAATGCCAGACGCACAAATCAGTCACGACTGCTCCGGCTGGACTTCTACAGCCTGTGACGCCTCCCAGCACTCCCTTTGAGCAAGTTGGCATTGACCTCGTGGGCCCTTTTCCACGCTCGGCAAAAGGCAACCGTTGGATTGTAGTGTGCGCCGATTACCTGACCCGCTACTGCGAGACGGCCGCCCTGCCATCTGCGACTGCTGGCGAAGTATCCTCCTTTCTCCTGCACTCTATCATACTGCGCCACGGACCTCCTCGCGTCATAATAAGCGACCGCGGCCGTCAGTTTACGGCAGACGTTGTTGAGGAACTGCTCCGTATGTGTGGCTCGGAACTTCGTCATTCGACACCTTACCATCCACAGACGAATGGCCTTACTGAACGAACGAACCGGACACTGGTGAATATGCTTTCAATGTACGTGGCGTCCAATCACAAGAACTGGGACGACGTCTTACCGTTCATCACGTATGCCTTCAACACTGCCCAACACGAAACCACCGGCCACAGCCCTTTCTTCCTTCTTTACGTTCGACCCCCTCGTTATACCCTGGACACTATCTTTTCGTTTTATGACAATGACGATCCTTCATTAGCTGAAACACTATGCCTTGCAGAAGAAACTCGGCGTCTTGCCCGTCTGCGTACTATAGCATCGCAAGACCGCTCAAAGCTCCGCTACGACAGCAAGCACCGCCACGTCACATATGAACCGGGAGACCTTGTAATGGTGTGGAAGCCTATCCGCAAGCGTGGCTTGTCCACAAAACTTCTCGCCCACTACACTGGCCCATTCGTTGTCCTTGAGCGCCTCAGTGCAGTAGATTATAAAATAGCACGACTGACAGCTAGTGGGAGACGATCAACCAAGACCGAGGTTACCCATGTGGCTCGCCTCAAAGCTTTTAGACTGCGGGACGATGCATGAAACGCGCGGTGCGCTTCGTCTGCGAAGGGGGAAATATTACGACGTGTATGTGCCGGATTGATAAGAGGGAATAGAAGTGTGGACTTGGAAAGAAGAAGATCTCTCGGCAGTTTTATCCGGTGCGGCCTCGCCATCCCAGCTTCCGTTCAATAAACCCCCGTACCAATAAACCCCCGTAACAATAGGTTCTTCGTTTCCTGGGAAAGCTTGCCAGTGTCCTGTCTAACTACCCTGCCTCCAACTTCCACTGCACACTCCGTAATGATACTCGTCAGATTATCATTCATTGTATCTACGCTAAGGTTGGTTTCCTCACTAAGAGCCGAGTACCTGTTCTGCAGCGACATTCTGAATTCCTCTACTTTCCCTCTCAGTGCTAGCTGATTGATTGGCTTCTTGCGTATCAGTTTCTGTCGTTCCTTCTTCAAGTCTAGGCGAATTCGAGACCGTACCATTCTATGGTCACTGCATCGTACCTTGCCAATCACTTCCACATCCTGCACGATTCCAGAGTGTGCACTCATTATGAAGTCTATTTCGTTCTTATTTTCGCCATTAGGGCTCCTCCATGTCCACTTGCGGGTTTCTCGTTTTCGGTAGAAGGTATTCCAAATCCGTAAATTATTGCGTTCTGCGAATTCTACTAGTAGCTCTCCTCTGGCGTTTCTAGTACCGATGCCATAATCTCCTACTGCCTGGTCTCCAGCCTGCTTCTTCCCTACCTTCGCATTAAAGTCGCCCATCACTATAGTATACTGTGTTTTTACCTTACTCATTGCCGATTCCACGTCTTCATAGAAGCTTTCAACTGAAGCGTCATCATGGCTGGATGTAGGTGCGTAAGCCTGTGCCACCTTCATCTTGTACCTTTAATTCAGTTTAGTTACGATACCTACCACCCTTTCATTAATGCTATAGTATTCCTCTATGTTGCCAGCTATGTTTCTGTGAATTAGGAACCCCACTCCCAGTTCTCTTCTGTCTGCCATGCCCCTGTAGCAAAGCACGTGCCCATTCTGTAGCACCGTATAGGCCTCATCTGTCCTCCTAACCTCACTGAGCCCTATTATATCCCATTTAACACCCTCTAGCTCCTCGAATAGTACAGCTAGACTTCCCTCACTAGATAAGGTTCTAGCGTTAAACGTTGCCAAGTTCAGGTTCCAATGGCGGCCTGTCCGGATCCACAGATTCTTAGCACCCTCTGCTGCGTTGCAGATCTGACCGCCGCCGTGGTCAGTTGCTTCACAGCTGCTGGGGACTGAGGGCCGTGAGTTATTTGACGTAAGCATGTGGGAGGTAGTGGCCAGATACTGCACCAGGGTGGCCAGTCCTTCTCTGGTGAGGGAGTGCGTTCTCGGCGGTGTTTGCCGGTGAGGCCGCACCCCAGGCCTCTTAATGCAGTTCCATCAACACGCGGATTTTTTTTTTAATCCGGTTGGGAACTGCGCGGTACCGGGACTTGAACCACGGACCTCTTGCATGCGAGGCGGATGCTCTAACCACTACGCCATCGCCGCCATTTGCACCTTCATTACGTCACGCGAATCACCCTTCTGGTGTGATGAAGTGCGCAAAAAAAAAAAACGAGAAATGGCTGGAGTGATAAAAACGCGATCGTTTTTTGTACTTCTACTCCCGTATTCAGAAACGCTTCTTGAGTTGAACTTGACGTACCAGTGCCTCTAAAAGGCTCCTAAAACGTCCGGAGGTCGAAATAATTTGTGATATGAAGTTGTGCTCTGGTGTATACAGCGACTACGGAGAAGTAAGGAATTTTCGAAACGGTACCCTAATAGCGGAGTTGAATGCGTTCGATTATGGAAACATGGTGATCAGTCTTACCGCTCTTGCCCCGCCGCGGTGGTCTAGTGACTAAGGTACTCGGCTGCTGACCCGCAGGGCGCGGGTTCGAATCCAGGCTGCGGCGGCTGCATTTCCGATGGAGGCGGAAATGTTGTAGGCCCGTGTGCTCAGATTTGGGTGCTCGTTAAAGAACCCCAGGTGGTCTAAATTTCCGGAGCCCTCCACTACGGCGTCTCTCATAATCATATAGTGGGTTTGGGACGTTAAACCCCACATATCAACCAATAAATCAGCATTACCGCTCTTTCTTTTGCTACCCTCCGGTAGTATATTCTCCCAAAGACACTTTGGCCTCTCGCCAAGTTCCCCTCCCAATTTCGAGGGCATACGTCATCGCCTATAACGCCGACGGGCTGCTCGAACATTGTCTATTTCCGATTGCCGCGGCTCTATCGATTCCGTCAACTTGTTGACGAACCACTGCAGCCGTGGCAGTCCGTGCTTATACGAATCGTGTCGGTATGGTTAGTTATATATGGGCCGCAGTAGCTGATTGATTCGCAAGCGAGCGCACCCACGTGGGCAACACGACGAACAACGAGCAGCGTTGACAGCTGCTCGTGACAGCTGCTCGACCAATCGCAACATCAATGTGCTGCGCGTAAGAGATTCAACTCTTCGACGTCACACGGAGGCCCTAAAAACCCGGAGAGGAGGGATTGTTTGTTTTTTGTTTTTGGAATTTATGGCGTTGGTGGCTCGTGGCGTTTCCACGTGTACAATCGCTCATCGCGTGATCGCGATGGTATTCTGCTCACAATGCGCGTGTTTACATCAAATGTTGGGAAAGAATGTCGGAGGTGGCTTAGGGGCCCTTTCATGCAGCAAAAACGCGTTTCGAACGTGCTGCCTTGAAGCGATGGTAATTTCAAGTCGAGGAGCGTTTCTGGATACGCGAGTTATAGCCTTTTAGGGACCCTTAAAAATACTGCATGTACTGCACATACCTCGCACCTCCACCAAGTATGTTACAGGAAAGACAGCCACGGGAAGGACTAAAGTGTCCAAATAATGGACTTACAACTGCGTACGCATGCGGCACCACCGTGGACGAATAGCCCGCGCCAGTGTTTTTCCGTCGTTCTCGACTAACAATTAATATTAATTCTCAAAATCAGCGAGAAATAATTTCTTTTTCTCTCGGCAAACAATGGCATAAACCCTAATGATCGTACAGTAAACTCCCAAGTCCGTGCTATTAGACAGATTTTAGCATTGCCGGCTGCATTAGTTACCGTGACCTCCGCCGCATTCCACCACATATGTGCTCGCGAAAACCAAGGCGCGCGTTCGAAAAAAAAAATGGCTGCATATCCACGGAGTGAATGGTGGAGAGTGGGGCGAAGCATCCATCCGTCCAATCGTTCTTGCTTCCGTCCGTCCATGCGTCCGTCTGTGTGACCGTCCACGCGTCCATCCACCCGTCCGTGCGTGCGTCTGTTCGTGCGTCCGTCCCTGCGTTTGTCCATGCATCCGCCCCTGCGTCCGTTCATGCGTCCATCCATGCATCTGCCTGTGTGTCCGTTCGTCCATCTATTCAACACTCCAAGTACCACCATCTCGCACCATTTCATCATATATTCCCCATATAGAAGCACCGCCATCCAGCGGACATTCCAGGGACTAAACGAGAGGTGGCACACGCACACTTTCTTACGGCTTGCGCTTCTTGTCTACTTCCCACCTTTAACCACCTGGAGTTCATGGTATATACTAGTTCGCTGTATTCATGGCACTGTGGCCCAATGCTCGCTAAGCCTTTCTAAAAGCAAGGAGGTTACGCCCAGCGAGTATAACGTAGCAACCCTTTCTTGTCAGGTAGTACTCAATGTGCATGCAATGGGTGCTAATGGGGAATGAGAGACAGGAAAATTCGGCTTTTAGTTAACGCGCACGCTGCGAATTTTTGATTGTTCAACAACGCACAGGAGAAATCTCCCACCGGCACCACCTTGCAGGTCAAAAGGTAAGACTGGTTACAGACTACGACTACGACTATTATACGAGGTACGAACGGGTGCCGCTTTAAGGAGCTTCGCCCCTTAAAAAGCAGTGCTCCAGGTCATGCCGCACGACGACGAACGAACGCAGCTCCTTGTCCCCTTGGCGTCGCTCTCATTCTCTCTGGTGCGAGAGGAGAGGGAATGCTCTCGAAGCATGTAACAAATCCCTGCAAGTCCCTAGGCACTGCGCCGTGCTCCAGACCGGGCTGCACAAATTAGGTGCTCTTCTTCTCTTCTAACTACGACCACCACCAAGTCCGCACGTACGGACGTGGGATTCGGACGCGACGAGAGTGGACGTGTGGCCCGTCAGCTCCGTCAACCATTCAATATTTTCGCGGAACCAAAGCCTTGCCCAATGAAAATGATTCCATCGTGTTCCAAACGTCAAGAGGGATCAGTTGAGACCACATTTATGCAGGTGGGACCGAGTTTGAAGATTCTACGCCAACTTGAAGATCTCGCCGCTCGGTCGCGGCGGGACTGCTCGCCGGCGTCTCCCGGCGATGGCGGCTCAGAAGATCACCGCATACGACCCCACATCTATGAAGTGGGCCGAAATTCAACTATCGGCAGCCGAAGACGAGGCCCCTGCTGAAAATGAATGCCTCCAAACATTTATTCGCCTTCGTCAGCAACGACAGGCAAGACAAGACCCGAAGATGTCTGCAAAGGTTAATTCCGGCCCCTCTCTGCAACAAGCGCGTTTGACCGACGCCGCCGCAGCAAAGTACGTCAGTGCTCTACCTTCGTCTCAACGCAGCACGCACGCGCGGTGGCGACCGGCTCAGACGCTTCGCGTGCGCTCCGAAGAGAAGCCACGTTCTACGCTAGACATTCGGAAAGTGTTCCGACACGGGGACGCTGTCACCGCATCTGTCGGCTACGTCACTGGAGTCTGTGCCGGCGACTTGAATGTGTGGCCTGTTTGGGAACAAAATGTGTTGGTGTGCACTACCCAAATCGTGCGTGTTGCCGATCAACTCATCAAGAACTTCGACTTGCGAGTGGGAGAGGCGTCCTACCCATTTAGAGGTCATCTGAAAATCAACGAGGAGGTTTGCCGCGGCGTTATCTCTGTCCACGAAGATTAAACGTCGGAGTCCCTCAAGTTCAAACTATACTGGCACGAAGGTGAAATTGCATTCGCCCGGAAGCTCGGGCAGTCTCCTGTGGCGGTGGTCACCCACGTTGGGAGGAAGCTACCATGCTACATCAACTACAATTTTGAGTGCGTTATGGTGCGACGCTACACGAAGACGATTCCCACGTGCTACAAATGCGGCACGGTTGGCCTTTGGGTCGACAACTGTCCCAACCCACAAACTGGCCGCTGTTACCTCTGTGGTATAACCACGGAAGACGCTTCTAGTGCCGCGGCGCAACACGAGTGTCAGCCAATAGTCTCATCTGCGGAGATGGTTATTTTACTGGACCCGCTGCATGCAAGGGGAAATTTCGGCCTGCCCGAAAGTCTGCACGACCACCCCGCCAGCAACCTGACCACCACCAGCAGCAGCCACAACATTGCAAAGGGGATAAATCACCCCCTGAGAACAGCAATACAGGTGCGCGTCCTCAGGGCGGACCGAAGTAACCTCGGAAGCAGCCGACATCTGAGACTGGGGTGCCAAAACAACTGCTGCCATCTATGAACCCAGGCGAATTCCTTCCGCTGGAACAGCAACAACACAAACAGGTGAGCGGCTGGGCAGTGGTCGCCTCCCATTCTACCAACCTTCCCCACTCTACACCTCTCGAACTCGAAAGCGTTAGGAAATAGAACTCCTTAAAAAGCAAAATGCGCAACTATGAGCAAAAATTCAGGCCCCAGAGAAAGGCGCGCCTTATAACTCCTGTCCAGAGTCTAACATGGAAGATCCCGAAGACATGGTCTCTGAGTGCACAGCCAGCACGTCTTTGTCCCGTCCCCAAACAGGCAAGAGTACTAGAAGTCTGGCCGATCATGAGCGGCGCCTCACTAACATTGAAAATCTGCTTCAAGTCATGACAGAGCAGCTGGCACACATTCCTGTTATGATCCAGGAGGTAACTGAGCAGGTGACACATCAGCTCACTACACAACTTAAGCAATGGCTCCTTGCTAACCCACGTGCAACACGTCGCGCACGCTCACCCCGGGCACCGTATCGCGATAGTAAACTTGCTCGCTCGTACAACGCAGACACTGCCTCACGAAGCGCCGAACTCGAAACAGCCGACTGGCAGTCTTCTCCGCCTCTATCGAGCCCCCAGATCAATACCCTTCAAGAATGATGGTGCATCATGGCATGGACACAGCGGAAGACCAATTAAAATTAGACGAACAACTCGAAATTGTCCAGTGGAATTGCAGGGGCTTTCGCGACCGCAAAAAGCGTGGGCACTTGCAACTCTATTTTCAAAATTTGGGAACATCCCCGGTGGTCATCGCGCTGCAAGAACCCGGACTAGAGGCTAAAATGACAGGGTACAATGAGTTTCAGATTGAGCCATCCACCTCCATTTTAGTCCACAAAACTTACGTGGCTCAGAACGTCGATTTAGAGTTGACGACACCGCGAAATTACACCATGGTTACGATTCTTCCGCTCAAGCGTGCAGACCCTGGAACGCACATACTAAACATCTGCTGCCTCCCTCATCAGCAGCAAGTTACGTTTACAAAAATATTCACACGTGCACTCAAGGTGGCCGGCTCCAACCCACTTGTTATCTTGGGAGATTTTAATAGGCACAATCAACACTGGGTCTATGTACGAGAAACGGCTCGAGGGCGTAAGCTTTCTGAGCTTATGTCCACGCTCGGCCTGACACTCCTCACTGACCCAGTATACCTAATGCGTATTGACAACTCCGCTCACAGAGACACGTGCCCCGACCTTACTTCGGTTCGAAATACGAAGCAAGCCACGTGGGGAAACATGGGTGAC
Organism: Rhipicephalus annulatus; assembly: GCA_013436015.1. Taxonomy (NCBI): domain Eukaryota; kingdom Metazoa; phylum Arthropoda; class Arachnida; order Ixodida; family Ixodidae; genus Rhipicephalus; species Rhipicephalus annulatus. The sequence continues at coordinate 296,741 of WOVY01001445.1, read as the reverse complement.
ACATTAAGTAGTGATCATTGCATCCTCAAGCTCACTTTCATTGCCCGCGCCGCCAAGCGAAGACAGGCGCAAGCAAAAATCACGAACTGGCACACCTTCCGCCAGCAACAAACACCCTGGATTCTTCACACTGACAGCTGTGCCAGATGAGTCAACCAACTTCGGCATTTGCAGAAACAGCACACCCGCAATTTACACACCACCGAAGCAATCCCTGCGATAGATCCACACTCATTGCACCCATGGGGGGCACGTCCCATAGCCTAGCTCGGCGATGGAAAAAAACAAAAACACAACTCTAAACTCAAACTCCGCTTTGCAGCGCTCACAGAAGAAGCTGCAGCACATGCCGCCCAACTTGCGGACGCAGACTGGGTCGAAAAGTGCAACACTATTACTGAACAGATGAGTTCAAGGGGTACGTGGAGACTCTTTCGAACATTCATCAATCCAGCACAGTCCAGAGGAGAAACGCAACGCCAACTCCGCCGTGCCTTACATGGTTTCCAGGGCACTACAGCCCAACTCGCAGATACGCTGAGTGACAGATGTCTCTGCCGAATTCGAGATCCGCAAGGACCTGAATATCAATACACAGGCAAACCGAACACCGAACTCGACTCTCTCTATGAGCTCAAAGCGACACTTGGTAAGATGAAAAGGAGCACGGCGCCAGGCTGAGACAACATCACGGTAAAACTACTTGCTAATTTTCCCGATTCAGCTACAAGCACCTCCTCGATTATATCAACGCCATCTGGAAAGGTCAACCCATATTGAAAGACTGGCAGACCGCCCTGGCTACTTTTATACCAAAGTCGGGTAAACCTATTAACACTGATAACCTGCGTCCCATTTCTCTTACATCCTGCACAGGAAAGCTTATGGAAACCATGGTTCGAGAACGACTCTTATGGTATCTAGGGCACACAGGTGCCTTTTCTGACACAATGTATGGCTTCCGACCACACAAATCGGCCCAAGACGTTCACGGCCCCTCCACCGTGAAGCAATGCCGCCTGAAACTATGCGCAGCAACGATAAGGTCATCTTTGCCCTAAACTGAAAGGCGCCTTCGACAAAGTGAAACATAGTGCTATCCTAGCTAATCTGTACGCCACAAACTGCGGTGAAAAGACCTTTTCCTACATACGAGATTTCTTGTCTGAGAGGGAGGCCTTTCTTCGCATTGAGGAAGACGAATGCGGTCCCTACCTCATGGGCACGAGAGGCACACCACAAGAGCGGTTTTTTCACCGCTGCTTTTTAACATCGCTTTTATGTATACGTTTTGAGGAAGCTGGCTCGGATCCTAGGCATCCAACATGTGTTATATGCCGATGATATTTCAATATGGAGCACACAGGGAAACTCGGGAGGAATTGAGGCCGGCCAGTCTCCAACAGGCTGCCTCCTCTGCCGACTCATATGCGTCAGCATGCGGGCTCCTGTGCGCCCTAGCTAAATATGAATTCATCCGTATGAAAGCCAACCTAAAAGACAAAACACGCATCTGCCTGACGTTCTCAGGGGCAACTTATTCACGAGACAGAAGGAATTAGAATCCTTGGCTTGTTCATTCACAGCCGCCTGAAAATAGATACAACCATCGCCCAACTCAAAAAGACTGGTGAACTAGTGGGACGGATAATTCACAGCGTCTTAAATAAGCGCGCAGGACTGCGAGGTAGAGATGCGATTCGGCTATTCCAGGTCTTCGTCACCAGCAGAGTTCTGTGCTCCATTCTTTATCTCCGGCTTACGAAACACCATACCGAACGCATGACGCAATACTATATACGGTCACCAAACGGGCTCTGGGTCTGCCAATCACCACATCGAATGCGCGTTTGACCTCACTTGGTGTGATAAACTCGGTGCAGAAACTCATCGAAGCCCATCTAGTGAACCAGTACACTCGACTTGCGCAAACGCCTTTAGGGCGGCGTCTTCGCTCGTCTTTACATACAACACGAGCTTCAAACAAAGGACACGCTCAGGGCACCGGAGCTTTGGAAGCACGAACTTTTTGTACAGCCTTTGCCGAAAAACATGGACTCGGTGCTGCACAAGGAAGACGGCAAGCGCGCAATCGGGCGCTGGAAACACGACATAGCAGTAACACAAGGGTTTACTATGTGGATGTCGCTGGGCCTGGACTGAGGGGTTAACTATATGACAGCAGTATTCAACAAGAAAACGCAGGTGGATGGCCTTTCCTTTAAAGCTGGCAACTCAACACAGGCGGAGGAGGTCACTATAGCATTAGGCCTCTCGAACCGCGCTTGCAATATAGCCATTACCGACTCCCGAAAAGCCTGCAGTCGCTACTTGGCAGGAGAAGTTTCACCCCTTGCCTAAGATATTCTGCGCGCGAGCACGAGGTTCGCCGAACCCTCCCTAAAACGCGTGGTATGGACCCCAGGTCATTAAGGACTGCGAGGGAACGAGGCCGCAGACGCGGCTGCCCGAGCGCTCATTCCCCGGTTACCTCATTCGATCCCTATGAACTGGATCCCGCAACCACCGCTGCTCACGTACAAGGAAATTGTGCCATACTATCGCTCCCAGCATCGCCGCTATCCACCCCCTGCCCAGGGTCTGGATAAGGTGTGAGAAATAATTTTACGCCGGCTCCGAACAAGAACGCTGCTATGCCCGTCGATATTACAATATTTTGACCCTACAGTCACTGGTAGGTGCAAGCACTGGGGGTAGACAGCCGGTGTCTATGTACCACATGGTGTGGGCCTGTCAGCTAAACACAGCCATTTCTCCCCAACCCTACGCGAGGGGACTGGGAGGCGACGCTGCTTAGCTGCTGCGACCTTGGGGCCCAACAGGCCTTAATTGCCCGAGCAAGGGCAGCGGTGTTGTCCAATGACGTCCCGGACGTAGGAGGTCACCTAGTCTGTAAGGCTCTTTCGGGGGCTTATAAGCTCTCTTTTATAATAATGTTTCTCACCACCACCACCACCGCGCGTACTTCACAGATTACTTTTTTTGGCAGTCAATTCATGATGCAATAAGATCTTTTAGGAAGGCCATTCGACGATCACTTGGGGAAAAAAATGCTGCAGGGAGCTCCTCACTGTAGTGTGGCGGCTGAAGGAACTGTGTAGCTAGGCATACTTCTCTCTCTTCCTCACTTTTTTATTGTTCTCTTTTGTGTATATTGCTGTTTCTCTTCTTATGTTGTCAATTTAATTCTCTTTCTTGCTTTTAATTTTATTTTTCAGTTTTATACGCGGTGTTGCTTACGCTACGCCAAGCGACGACAGCATACAACAGCGCCCCCCCCCCCGCCCTTCCACCAACTCCTCAGTTGGAAGGTTTGGCGTGCGGTTCCAGTACTGTATGCTATGGGGCAGCGGTAAGCTCGCTGTCCCTATTGATTGATTGATTGATATGTGGGGTTTAACGTCCCAAAACCACTATATGATTATGAGAGACGCATCGCTGTCCCTATAGCGGCTATTCAGGCTCAGACAAGATGTTCGACGATTTAGAGTACGTATACTACGATGTACTCTTCCCTCAGGAGAGCAATAGGCTGTGCCAATTTCAAAGCCCTGTGTTTAGAAAAAGTGGTTAACGATTTTGAGTACTTGTTACTCTACTGTGGGAGAGTGTAAAGCCGTCCCGTGGCCCTCACATGTGGCGAGGCCACGTCGACAAAAAAGATGGGCAAATTTCGCCCATATTTGTATGGACGGTCATTCACTGTTATCACGGACCTCCACGCCTTATGCTGGCTGTCATCATTGAAAGACCCTACCGGACGGCTGGCACAGTGGGCCTTGGGGCTATATAAGAGTACTCATTCACCGTCGTCTATAAAATGGGCCGCCAACACGAGGACGCTGATTGCTTGTCTTGTCACCCAGTAGATCCACCAGATCTTCCTGAGTCAGAGTGGCGAGTCCATGTGCGTTCGGGCGTTTCCAGCATCGGCAAGCATCAAAAATGAGCAACGACGTGATCCTTACTTTAGAGAGATCATCAACCGACTGAGTGACCCCACTGCACCTCCATCGCTTCTCATGTTTGTGCTCTATGATGGTGTTTTATACAGTTAAAAACATGCATCCTGATGGTCCCGACTTGCTGCTGGTCATACCTATACATATGCGTCAGACTATTCTTGCGCAGTTGCATGACATTCCTACAGCTGGTCAACCTAGGCGTCTCAAAGACTTACGACCGTGTTCTACGCTGCTTCTTTCGGCCCGGTATTTACTGCTTTGTTCGTCGTTACGTAGCTTCGTGCAAATCGTGTCAGCAACGCAAAACACCGGCCACCAGCAGGACGGCTTCAACATAGAGGGCTTCAACCCCTAGAGACCGACTCTGTAAAATGGCTGAAAATGTATTCCGTAAATAATGCATCTGAGCCGCTATGTATGTTTAGAAAAAGTGGTTAACAATTTAGAGTACACGGTACTCTACTATGGAAGCTGTGTGTTTAGAAAAAGTGATTAACGATTTAGAGTACTTCAATCCTTACACCGGGATTTGATCTATATGCTGTGGCAATGATCTTCCTTACATTTACAGCATCTCAATGTGCTTGGGCATTACTCAGTGACTTTTACAGTATACATACGTGCGTACATGTCGCTGGTGTAGCTTGCTTAACTTGATCATTGCGGCAGATTTTATGAAAGATTCCGAAATCAGTACTCAGCCCAACGCGCTACTTTAGGCAGAAACGACACACTTTTATTTGACAATATGCCTGATTGTTGCATGAGGGGAGTTAGCATTTATGCGCTATAAATATAAACCAGCCGACACGACCATCTTGCACAGTGGAACGACAGGCGCACAGCCATTTTTTTTATTTAGAGTATAAGCGCCCCATTTATATCTCAACCCTAAGGGCACCGCCAACAGCCACTTTATGTAATGCCAGCGCCTCCTCTATTTTTAAGTGCGAATGCACTATATAAGATACTCTGAATCTGCCGTCCGCGGTGCACCTCCTCCTCTCCCCTAGCAACGGCGCGAGGAGTGGAGAGGAGCGTCTGTAGCAACGGCGCAGTGACGTCACACACCACGTGATTGCGCACGCTCCACCCTCCGTACCATGGCGGCGCGCGCCCGCGCAGCCACGACTTGCTCGAGATCGGCAAGTCGTCATAGGTGTGGATCCATCGCAGGCATCAACCTCGACTGCGATACCTCCAACAACGAGTACAACGCAATCGAATGCGAGCATTGCACGCGTCGTTGAAGATGTCGCGCCGGTTGAAGACAAGGCAGCGCGGCGAAGGGCCCGTGATGCCGAGCGCAAGCGGGCGAAGCGGGCCACGGACATAAACATCATTATAGTGCGAATTTACTCTCACATGTACGTGTAAACTCACCAAGATTTCCCGAGAAGGTCTAATGGTTCCTGGGAATCGCAATGTGATCACACGGGGGAGTTTACATTACCTCACTGGCGAATGCCAACGGATTTTAACTTTAATCCCCCTCATAGCATCACCCCGTGCATTCGCACTTAACCATGTTCACCCTCAAGGAAATGCTTGGGAGTTTTTTTCAGTGCCCGGGCGAAGGAGCGGTTTTCAATGGGAAGCGGCCGTCGATGCTAGTGCGGCGTTTTGCCGCCAGGCGCCGCAACTGGAGTAGAGATGCCGCTGCATCGTCCCTCGCGCAAACGAATGCCGCGGCTGCATTCGATGTTGCTATACGGCTCGGTTTTCAGCTGTAATCGCTTTGTTTAAGGTGTAACGGAAACTAGGAAACGAGAATCGAGAAGCACTTGCTGTTCTGGGCACACAGCTCATTTCAAAGGCTTGAGTCGTTCGCGAATACTTGATCGAGGCGCTAGCGCGTCGTCTACTAGCTAGGCCAATACGAGATAGTTCATGCAAGTAATCCGCGGACGATCGTTTTGTCACCGTGACGTTTGCTAGACTGAGAGTTGCTTCTCTGACTAACTGAAACTCAATTTTTGAGAGAAGCCGTTGCCGGGAGCTAATATTAAAAGCTTGGGTGCCTAATGTTACCCGATGCTTGCCACTCTCTAGTGGCGTTGCACATTATGCGCAAGCCAGGAGTTCAAGCACTAAATAGCACAGAATGTTATTAGACTGCTTCCAGGGATATAGGTAAGCATCTGTTCCCTTCGCAAATCCTGACGTGTTGCCACCGAGAAAAAGCAAGTGTCAAACAGCAAGCTTAAACAATGAAATCATCGTGAAATAGGCAAGAACCGCTTCATATGCGGCGCGATTTCTGCGATCGTTGCCTATGTTTTGAACAGGCGCTGTTAAAGTCTGAAGCCTAATGCCGGCTCTCAACTTGAGCCAAGGTGACAGGCATGAAAAATGCGGCCTGTGGTCAATTGCTTGAGCTTGTCTGGACGGATTGTTGCAGCCTTCAATATCTTGCTGCTCAGCCTTGTTCCTTTCTGCTTCCCTCTGGCATCTCAATTCGGTAGCGAGCAGAGTAGAGGCGAAATGGCTGTGTGATGCCTATGGGCTACTATTCAGCTTCGGGGCGTAATGTTAGCGTTGCACACGGCAGCGATCGCGAGACAGCGTTGCTGTAGTGATAGACTCATTTGTTGACTGTTCGAATGCTGCGCGCTCCCGTTTAGTGATTCCAATCGCCATGTTGTCAAACGTGACGGGTAGTCTTCAGCCGCTACTACTCACAATCTATGAAATATCGGGGTTGTAAATGACGGCTGCATATCAGAGCGTAGTACGAAGATGTATTAAGAAACCGATTGTTCCAAAGAAGGCAAGCGAGTAGGGGGAGACAGAAGGTTAGGTGGGCAGATGAGATTAAGAAGTTCACGGGTATAAATTGGCAGCAGCAAGCACAGGACCGAGTTATTTGGCGGAACAAGGGAGAGGCCTTTGTCCTGCAGTGGACGTAGTCAGGCTGATGATGATGATGATGATGATGATGATGATGCTGATGATGATGATGATGATGATGATGATGTTCTGACTGATTACGGCAAGCACGCTCCCCCGAACACCAGCGGAAGCTGCAATTTCACGGAGCTACAACCGTACAGTGCATTAAAGCGATAGTTTTAAATTTCTCATTAAAAGCGAAAATTGATCGACGGCGGCGTCTTCTCGCGTAGGCGGCGTGAACACGAGTGCTGCAAAAAATCATCATTACGTGAAAACGTCACCACATGACGTCACATATCATAAATGTTTGTGACTTATCGGAATGTCACATAAATTGGCGGCATCACATAACATAGTCGCTTGCTTGAAATGGGCCGATTATGAGGGCAGTGCATAACCAGCTGAGGGGCAGAAAATAGAGGAGGCGCTGCTAATGCTTACAACGCTGCGAACTTTAGGAACTGCTCGCATGCTCCCTAGAATTGACTATACAATACCGTTTTATGCTGGCAATTGATCTGCCAACTTAAGCGTGTGCTTTGTCTTGTTGCGTGCAGTTGTTATCCGCCTCGGTGAAAGAGTGGTTAGGGTGCTCGGCTGCTGATCCGATGGTTGCGGGTTCGACCCCAGCCACGGCGGTTGCATTTCGAATGGCGGTAAAGTGGTAGGAGTCCGTGTACTACTATGCGATGTATGTGCACGTTACAGAACACCAGATGGCCAAGGTTTCGGGAGCCCTTTACTACGGCGTCTCACAATCATGTCGTAATCATAATTGAAACGCAGCTGGACCTTTTTCTTGACAATTTACACTCTAACCTTTAGTGTAACATTCATACTGATGCGCTCTTTCTAGATTTCGTTGAAGCATATGATACTTTCCCTCATAAGCGCCTACTTCGTAAATTACATCTGTTAAATCTAGACCCTAACGTACTTGCATGGATAACATCTTTCTTGACTAATCGCTACCAATTCGTGTTCGTTAATAATCACTCTTCTATCCGACTACCTGTAACTTCAAGTTCAAGTGTCTTACAAGTGTCTCTCCTAAGACCTCTCCTCTTCTTAATTCACATTAACGATCTACTATTACATGTATCATGTAACTTTCATATGTTTGCAGATGACTGCGTATTCTACCCATCAGTAACCAACACTGAGGACCAAACACGAATTCATTATGACCGTAACAACATAAAAACATGATGTAATCGTTGGCTAATGAGTCTAAATTCTAATAAATGAAAACTTGTTTCTTTGTCTCGCCGCCGTGACACTTTAATGTTTACTTATTTAATCGCTAATGTTTCTATTCAATTAGGTCAATCTTTCGAGTACCTGTGTGTCACTTTGGCTCATGATCTGCGTCGTTGCACTACTAACAATTATTTCAGCTGCTAATAAATCACTCGGATTTCTCAGACGTCACTATACTCTGCCTCATGTCAAGACGCTTGCATATAAATCATTTGTCATATATAAGCTGGAGCATGCATCTTTCGTTTGGAATTCCCATCAAACATACATCGAATCGTTTCAAAATAGGGCTACCAGGTTCATTCATTCGGAATATTCGTATGATATCAGCATCTCATCTCTGAATGGGGAATTGAGTTTGGAATCTTTTGCTTCCCGCCGAAAGTTTGCCGCTCTCTTTTTCATAAGCTTTATTTCAGTTACCGTACGTCTTCACACACATATCTCACGGCACTGGTCAGCAGCTTCAAGTCGCAACACCACGTAGCCGAGCCACTGCGTTCTAAGCCCTTCTTTCATACAAGCAGCAAAAGACTGGAACGGCCTTTCTCACGCCATCTGTACCGTCATTAACTCATCGCTGAAGCTACTAAAAACACCCATGCATAGATTTCCTTTCTTTAACACCACCTCTTATGTAATACCCCTCGAGGGGGTCTGTAAAGGAGTAAAGTGAAGTGGTTCTGGGGCGTAAAACATTGGATATTACTGATAATCACGAGGTTGTTGGGACTCATTCGTGTGCTGAGAGGGAGAGGGCGAGAAGAGAGAAGGAAGGGCTGGTTAGGAGAGGAGAACTGTGCGTACTTCTCGGCCTAGCGTTCCTCGCGGTGCTAGAGTCTGGCCTTCATCAGGATTCCTGATGCATCTCATCTCTGCATCTCATATATATATATATATATATATATATATATATATATATATATATATATATATATATATATATATATATATATATATATATATATATATATATATATATATATATATATTCCCTGACGAAGGCCGGACCCCGGCCGAAACGTAGGAGATAAAAGTTTTCGCACGTTTGTCCGCTCAAGCCAATTTCTATTCATCACTGGATTCACAGAAGACACTCGCTGGATATATATATATATATATATATATATATATATATATATATATATATTATAAAGGAGATTTATATATTATATATATATATAATATATATATATATTATATATAATATATATATATATTATATATATAATATATATATTATAAAGGAGATATATATTATAAAGGAGATTGTAAAGAAGAGGAAGTATTCCGGCGCAGAGGCAGCAGCATCGAGTGTGCAGCAGTGGAGAGGGCGAGCGAAGACGTCCCGACCGAGGGCGGTGGTCGTCCTGGTAGCGGGCTGGCATTGGAGTGGAGGAACCGTATCGCACGTTGGAGTCAAGCGGGAAGAAAGGCTCACGGTGGTTTTCATTGGTGATATGCGTCCGGCGGCGGCAATACCTTGCGACGTGTCCGGGGTATCGACAAGCATAACATATCGGGCGATTGTCGGGGGTGCGCCACGGGTTAGCGGTGTTGGTGCTGGTCCAGTGAACTGGAGCTGGGGGATAGCTCGCGCGAGGCTGGAACGGAGGCGCAGGCGCCTTGCAAGTTGGCATGGCTGCAGCCGCAGCGTAGGTGAGAGGAGCAGCCACAAGATTAGGTTCGCGAGCAGCTGGTAAGGCCTCGGCGACCTCTCCTTGAATGACGTCACGTAGAGAAGATGGTAAAGTTGTGGTAGCTTCTGGTGTGAAAGGCACCAAGGAAAGCTGTCGTGCAACTTCTTCGCGGACAAATACTTTTATTTCGGCTATTAGTGACGCTTTGTCATGACCACTGATCACACTAGACAGCGATGCCAAATCGTGTGATGGAGGACGTCTTGTCAGAGCTCGCTGCTTCCGCAATTCATCGTAGCTTTGGCAGAGGCTGATTACGTCGTTAACAGTGGTCGGGCTTTTCGCCAAGAGCATTTGATGAGCATCGTCGTCAATCCCTTTGAGGATGTGCTTACATTTTTCAGCTTCCGTCATTTCAGAGTTCACGCTTCTGCACAAATCGACGACGTCTTCTATGTAACTTGTGAAGGTTTCACCCGTTTCTTGTGCGCGTGTGCGTAAACGTTGCTCGGCACGAAGTTTTCGGACGGCAGGTCGATCGAAGACTAATACAATCGACGTTTTAAATTGCGGCCACGTTCGGACGTCTGCCTCGTGGTTTCTAAGCCAAAGGCTGGCCACACCCGCGAGGTAGAACGACACGCGTGTCAACTTGTCCGCGTCCGTCCATCTGTTTAAAGCGCTCACCCGTTCGAAAGTCGAGAGCCAATCTTCAACGTCGTTGTCATCTGTTCCACTGAAGATTGGAGGCTCCCGCTGAGGAACACTGCCTGGACAGGTGGCCGGAGGAGATGGAAGCGTCTGCTGATCGGCGTCCGGCATAGCAGAAGGTAGCCGTCGAGAACGGAGTTCCAGGATGGTAGCGGGAAGGTGTAAGGGACGGTACCCAGCACCTCCACCAATTATAAAGGAGATTTATTAAGCAGAAAGGTTGATGCTTGGAAAGCTTGGAAGGCGATGCACCAGCCGCAATTTCCGAGCTCGAGCCACTGCTGCACACTCGATGCTGCTGCCTCTGCGCCGGAATACTTCCTCTTCTTTACAATGTATATATATATATATATATATATATATATATATATATATATATATATATATATATATATATATATATATATATATATATATATATATAATCTGGAAGTATACCTTCGTAGGAAGTGCTGCTCGTGTGAACTTTTCGTACAGTTCCCGCGAGCGAAAGCTGCTGCTATAGTAGTAAAATGGCATCCGTGAGTTGGAACAAAAAAAACGGTAACGTTTGACAACTGGAACGTAATGATTGATTGATATGTGGGGTTTAACGTCCCAAAACCACTCTATGATTATGAGAGACGCCGTAGTGGAGGGCTCCGGAAATTTAGACCACCTGGGGTTCTTTAACGTGCACCCAAATCTGAGCACACGGGCCTACAACATTTCCGCCTCCATCGGAAATGCAGCCGCCGCAGCCGGGATTCGAACCCGCGCCCTGCGGGTCAGCAGCCGAGTGCCTTAGCCACTAGACCACCGCGGCGGAGCGACAACTGGAACGTATATGGAGGTGCAACACTAAAGTTTCATCGCAGTTATTTAAGCTATGTACCACTAAAATCCAATGCGATGGAGCCTGCAAGTGCTACGTGCTGCAGCACAGTAAGATATGTCCAGACCCGTCGGATTTCTCCTAAACATTCAAGACAAACATCAAACACCGTCTGCGCGTTTGCGTATAATGTGGGCATACGCTGGTTACTGATTTATATTGCGAGTACTGATAGCGTCACGTAACGCTAATTTCAGCTTTTCCGTAAATAATTTGTATCGAAGCAGTGACAAGATTTAACGTGCCGGCTCACTTGTGGTCGGTGTTTTTCGAGCCTAGCTTTTTATAGTCATGACTAACTCTGTGGTACTGCGGTTCTGTAGGAAGAGCTGCTATTATTATTTTATTATATTATTATTATTATTATTATTATTATTATTATTATTATTATTATTATTATTATTATTATTATTATTATTATTATTATTATTGGTTGTAGCCGACAACAACTAGGTGCCAGAAATCTCTGCTGACAGGTAAAGATAGGTGCTAGGCCGGGTGTTGGTGGACGCTACAGAAGTTCGTATACTTAGCAGATCTTCATTTAAGTGCTGACTTTGTGAAAAACATACATACCAAGTGTCCCTGCAGCGTTCGATATAACCGAGAATTCGGCTGAATCTATTCGTCATAAGAGATGTTCACTGCGCCTGCTCCTTGAACAGCTTTTGCGCAATTGTTGAATAGAAATTCAGCCAATTGACACATGAAATTACTTTTGCTGTACACATCGCAGTTTGCAAGGTTGCGCGCTTAAGTGCGTGCTGCGCGAATACAGGTTGCCCGCAACATGCGGGGTAGGTAAGCATGTGAAAATGTTCTATAAAAGTCACCTAGACTAGCTATACTAAAAATAACTCACTCATGACACTCAACTATTGCATTGACTAGAAAGTTTGAGACACAGTAACAATGGTAACTGCAAAAAAAAAAAACAGAACCCGCTGCTCGTTTAGATCCCCGCGTTGCATTCATATACTGTTGTGCAACAAAGGCTACTTGGGCGTCGTAAAGGCCCTTTGTTCTATGAAACCACTTCGCTCGCAGATGCATATCGCTTCGCAACCAAGTCCTATAGGCCCGTTGCAAGCACGGAGCGCCTATAAAACAGACTAAATGTGCGGCGCACTATGTGTTCGAGTACCTGGCTGGGCAGGAGCTCGTCCCACTCCGATTATCTCGATTACTGGAAGTCGATGATGCGCACTGAATGTGGTCCAGTCCCAATACTATAGCCTAGCAAGTACCTGTAGACTGCCGTGCGTGCCAAAGAGATAGAGGAACAGCGCAAGGTCTCGAACACCGAGGTAAGTAGTGCAGCTGTCGCGCGAAACCTGAGGTTGGCACATTGCCTCATATTGTTAGTCTGCGGTGAACTTATGCAGGGCAAGTCCTTGATGGACCTTATCAAAACCGTTCGCAATCTGGACCCAGCTCTCTATATATAGTTAATCACTACGAGCCGAATCGTCAAAAGATACGCATAGATTTGAGTATATACCCGTTCCGCGAGGACAGACAGTCCAAACACCGGAGAACTTCCTGGTGTTGGGCAACCAGTGATCTCGGTGGTTGGGAAGATGATACGTTCTCTTATGTAATAATGGAAGTATACAGCCTGATCACAGTTCATCGCGTGTAACGCCTTTTGCACGAGTTCGGTGATAGTACTTGTTGCCATGCCGCTTCCAGCAGTCGTGACATCGGAAAAGATTGAGCTCATGGCACTGGAGTACCTTTTCAGGAGATATGCTTATAGTAATCACTGCGGATTTCTGCGACTGCTCTCGAATATTGTGTAAGGGGAAAACCTTCAGCAGTCTAAATAATGATGGGGTGTTTCAGCAAGATAACGCAGGGGGACCCTCGGGCAGCATCAATAAATGCGCGGCGTCCAGGCAGCGCACAAGCTATAGCGAGATAAATAACAATGAGCTTGTTAACGTGCAACACATTATGCCCCCCTGAATGCATCTGGTTAACGATATTCCTCGCGCAGGTTGCGAATGAGACCAAAATTCTAATGAAAAGTTATAAAAGTCCCGTGCGCATTTCCCTAAGATAACCCAAAGGCAAAAACCACCTTTTTTGTTACTAAATGCAAGTAATGAGAGGTACGGGCCAACGGGTGGTACTCCTCTTTCCTTGCGTAATAGCTGTCATCGCGAAGGAGTAAACACAAATTTTCACAAAAAGGCACAGCACGACACTCACGCACCTATTCCATGTTCTTCAATGCAAAAAAAAAAAACTGTCTGCGCAGCACAAAAGTTGACAAAACACGAGCAATCATGCAATTAAAATGTCCATACAAAAAAATAAAGGCTCACTAAAATGTTGTCATATCCGATAAATTGTCATTTGGGAATTCTGTCTCTCTCACAAATGTTACACAGTAACTACAACATTAGGTTTCCACAAAGCATAAACTACTAAAACGGAAACTTAAGAATCTGGTAGCCAAGCATACTGGTTACAAAAGCACGAACAAAATTCTACCAGATTTATAACTTTTGTGATATTTCTGATTCCTTCAAAAATTGCACTACAGTGGGCGTAGCAATGTTTAGTAAGTTTTCTGTCAGCCATGGGCCCACGATGTTCGCTATTCATAAAGGCCGTTTATCCAATTTAGTCTTTTAAAGGTTTCTTTCGACGTAGGTGCGCTACTCACTGAGGAGTCGACTCACTCTAACTCAGACGGCATTGTGAGTCTGAGTCCGGGTGAGCAATATATTGGTGAGCTTGAGTTCAAGCGAGTCCAGTTTCGTAAAAATTTAGTCCGAGTCTGTGGGAGTCTGGTTGAGAAAAACATTGATGAGTCCGAGTGAGCTCACGTTTTATTGCCGACCTATAGTCCTGTCTACTCATCTTCAACATTACTATCAACCTTATATTGGCTTTCGTTTATACTCCAGTTTATTCGCACGTACTTTTCAGCGTTCATGCACCTCCATAATATTTAGGCGCGTGTTGAAGAAGTTGTCTACCTTGACATATATATAGGTGGGCAATTTCACTGACAAGTCTACTCCCTCTTACTCAGATGGGATCGTGGGTCTCAGTCTGAGTGACTCCTGGTGAGCAATAAATCCTCCGAAACCACTTATTGGAAATGTCTCGTGTGAGTTTCGTGTTTCAGGAAGAAATGTTCTTACCGGATTCAGACTGCTGATAACCCTTATTTGAAAGAACAAGATCAAAAGGCGTATCACAGAACACAGATTATGAAATATTGGCGATAAAAGGCGCTGACCTTACGATCCAAAGCGCTAACTGGACTCATGTGAGTCGACTCACTCAGGTTCCCCCTTCCCCTCTAAGGTTTGTGAATGCTCACTCATACATCGGTCAAGCCGTGTCTTCGTCCAAATGAGCCCGGGTGAGCAAAAAGACGGTGAGTTTAAGTCCGAGTAAGTCCAGTTGAGAAGAAGCTTAGTGAATGTGAGTCCGGTCAGCGCCTCCTCTATTTTTTTAAGGAATTGAGGAGGTACTGGTCCGCAGGCCTGTGTGCAAAGTGCAGCACAGTCACAGCGAAAGCTATAAAAGCAGCCTTTCAAAGCCTTTTGTAAACATTCTTTGGGATGCTACAAGCACACTGCTTGGTACCCTCTGCGCTATAAATAATACTAAATTTTGTGTAGTAGGCCAGCATTCACTATGCTATCTTTCGTCATTCTTTTGGAGAAGCCTGGTATCCGCTGCACACTTGTTGTAAATATAAATTTTTCATGCAGTGGCTGATGACGAAGAAGAAATATGGCTGAAGTGGGCATGTGTTACAGTTAATACGTAATTAAGAGCAAGTTTTCTAATGGGTGAGAGCATTGGACGACCCAGTCGTTCCGCAAGTCGCATTGTGTGACGACTGGCTGTTCCTTTGATGCTTTAAAACGCCTTATCACTCATATTAACGCGATTTGTTTCCCTACGTCAAGCCTGCCTAAGGCCAGTTTAGAAACGAGTTCCAAGCACTGGCCTGACTGAGTGGCAGAATACTGGGCTGGCACGCAGCTGACCTGGTAATTCCTGAATCCTATTGTGTCACTGGTTCTTTTAATTTATTTACCGCGTTCCAAGCACTGACGTGGCTGAGTGGTAGAATACTGAACAAGCACGCAGAGTGTTGCTTTTATTTAACGAGTTTTTTTGTTTTGTTCGATACTAGTTACAGACACCGACGGCGGCGGTGTCAACTACGGCACCACGTGGGACCCATGTTTTGATCTCATGACAACTTTCGCTGAAACATAGGGTGTCTCCGAGTGAGCCCTGACAGGAGAGTGTATTTATTCAGTGATTCTGAGTGAGCTCCCGCTTTCTTTCCAACCTATGTTCGAGCAGCACCATAATTTTTAGCCACCTTCGTCAGTATGTTCTCATTTTATTTTCGTATTGAACACCCCCCTTCCCCTTCCCTCTCCCTTAAAGTTTCTGCATCCTTCGAGGTTGTTGACTCCGGGATCAGAGGCACGGAAGTTTTCCGCATCTAAAGAGGTCCATACAGCGCCTCCGAGATCAGTCCTTCTTTGACCAAGTGACGATGTCGTGTGATTACGTTGCACCTTTTGGTGACCTGCGAAATCACAGGACGACGTCATCACGCGGTGATTTTTTTCATCCCTCGTGGTGACGCCGGCGGCGAATTTTCGCGTTTGATGAGGCATCCGAAGAATTTGTTTGTGGATAATAAAAAGTTTTATTTTACTCTCATATGATTGATATGTGGGGTTTAACGTCCCAAAACCACTATATGATTATGAGAGACGCCGTAGTGGAGGGCTCCGGAAATTTAGACCACGTGAGGTTCTTTAACGTGCAACCAAATCTGAGCATACGGGCCTACAACATTTCCGCCTCCATCGGAAATGCAGCCGCCGCAGCCGGGATTCGAACCCGCGCCCTGCGGGTCATCAGCCGAGTACCTTAGCCACTAGACCACCGCGGCGGGGCATTTTCCTCTCATATTGGCCCGAAGAATGCTTAACTGCTGATGGTTGACCACGCTGTCCACGCTGCTGCACTTCTTTATTTTTTGAGAAATTATGACATCAAGTACAGTTTTGAGAACGCCTGTCACACTTTCGCATCGTTTAATTGCATCTACACTTGCTCTTCTATTCTATCTGTCCACAGCATTCCTTCCATTAAGCTTTTAGGGGTACAGCTCCTTAGGGGCTAGCCTTGTCCAGCGATGTACTGGCGTCCACAAGCGTATCACAACAACTGCTGTATAGCTGTGAAAAAACCACCTGTGCCGTCGATCTGTCCGTCCGTTCATCCTGTTGCGTGTGTCCGTCCATCTGTTCGTCCTCTACACTAGTCGACGACTTCAACGTAGACAACATGAACCTTCGGACCTATAGCTTGGCCCGCTCATCATCATTCACTTCGCCTAAATGCATGGCACTTTAGTTTTGAAGGACGATGGTCTTTCTTGGGATGCTGGAAGGGAGAAATTTTCGCCTGCCTACCTGTCTGTCCGTGTCTGTCTGACAGTCACGTAACTCAGCCACACGGCCAAAGTTTAATTTCTGAACGCCCGCCATCTTGAACTGATGGCTGCGTTGATACTTGAGAGCATTTTTTTTTTATTTACATACTGCAGCCCATTAAGGGCTATGGCAGGAGTGGGTGAAAAAAAAAAACAGAGCAGAGAATTACAAAAGTACAACTTCCGGGAACACACTACAAAATAACACACGAACAAAATACAATATACATGGCAATTTCATTCAGTACAAAAATAAACATCCAATGAATGGGCACTGCGGGGCGTACATATTAATAGAGCAAAGCAAGGAACTATTGGTTAGATACGACTTCTAAGATAAGGCAGGAATTGATTTATCGATGCACTCCTAATCTCCCCCGGCAGTAAATTCCATTGTTCTATGGTTCTAGGAAAAAAGCTAAACTTGAATAGATTGGTGTGTGCGTGAAAAGGGGCGAGGTTTAGGGCATGATTATTTCGAGTAACGGTTGGCATAGCATACGTAAGATAGCTGTTATCGGAGAGACGGTTAACTGAGTGAACGATGGCATGCAAGAATTGTCGATCAAAGAACAAATATTACGTGTAACTAAGGTGCAAAATGAAATACGTAAATATTAGGCGGTGTGTTCCTTTGCTAGAAAATACATAGATACGGAATTCTAAAGGACATAGTATTTTTTTACGCTGCGCTGAAAATGCGACGCTTTGCACAAAAACGTGCTCTTATGACTAAAGGTACTGTATATGTTACCTTTAGGTAGCAGAGCTGCGCCTCCGACAGAACTCGCCACTCGTGCCACCAATCGCCGAGTGCGCTCACGTGCTCAAAATGCGTACATTCAAGGGAAAGCCAACTTCACGGCCGCGCGGGTGCTGGCGACTTCAGCTCCACCACTGCTACAACTGCATTGTCAAGCCGTCCGTCCGGCGAAGCGCAAGGCGCTTAGGCTCAGGCAGTGCGGAATGTTTGTCGGTGTTGCGGCGGTGTTTCCTAATGCCCGTATTAGTTTTTTGTTTCTTCTTGTAAGCGAGAGTAAATTTTTCTCGTGGGGTTATGGGCCGACTTGCTGAAGACCATGAAAAAACACTCATTTGTATGAGTCATTTTCAGTAAAATACACGTACCCAGAGTTTCGGGAAAGAGCCCCCCCCCCCCCCTTGCCTTTAGCTATGGGCCAGCGTCAGCGACGCGTCATGAACGAGCGTACACTGAGAAAGTACACGGAGCCGTTGAGCCGCGTAGGCTCCTACACTCCACAGGGATAGCTTTCCTGCTTAACGTGAACGCGCTAAAGGGCAAGATGGCAAACCTATGCGCAACTCTGCTACCTACGGTAGCATATGCAGTAACTCTACTGCTGACAAAATGTGGCTGCCATCTGGGGCTCTGGGTTCTGCACAAACTTATGCTTCCCGATGGCACTTCTATATGGTGTCCACACTTCACCTAGCGTAAAGCTGCTAGAACTTAGGGGCTTTAACGCAACACCTCTATTAGGGGCGAAGCTCTTTATAGCGGACCCGTTCGTCCCTCGTAGCCGTTGTAGTATGTAACAAGTATAACATTTTGTCCTTCAAGGGCGTGCCGGTGAGAGATTTATTCTGTGCGTTGTTGAATATTGAAAAATAGTGCTCAATGTACATGCCAATGGCTGCTAATGGGGAATGAGAGACAGGACCATTCGGCTTTTAGTTAACGCGCACGCTTCAATCCCCATTAGCAGCCATTGGCATGTACATTGAGCACTCTCTGACAAGAAAGCATTGCTACCTACTCGCTGGGCGTAACCTCCATGGTTTTAAAAAAGTTTAGCGAGCGTTGGGCCGCAGTGCCATGAATCATAGTGAACTAGTATATACCATGAACTCGAGGTGGTTAAAGGTGGGAAGTAGACACGAAGCGCAAGCCGTAAGAAAGTGTGCGTGTGCCTCCTCTCGTTCAGTCCTCGGAATGTGGATGGCGGTGCTTCTATATGAGGAATATATGATGAAAAGATGCGAGATGGTCGTACTTGGAGTGTTGAATAGGTGGACGAACGGACACACAGACAGGTGCATGGACGAACGCACGGATGGATGGACGCATGGACGGACGCAAGAGCGGGCGCATGGACGAAAGCAGGAACGGATGCACAGATGAACGTGTGGACGCACGAACAGACGCACGCACGGACGGGCGGATGGAGCACGGGCGGCCACACAGACGCACGCATGGATGGACGGAAGCAAGAACGAATGGACGGACGGATGCTTCGCCCCACTATCCCTCATTCACTCCGTGCATATGCTGCCATTTTTTTTTTCATTTAGACTTGCGAGAACTACGACATTATGGCTTCTTCACTTGCCGAAGTTTTGTTTTAAAAAGTGGGCTTAGATTATATGCAAGTTTTAGTTGACGTGATATACTTAAACAATACAATAAAAAGAAAGAAAGGTCGATATAGTTTTACTTAATCCTCAAAGCGAATCACACTTGGATTGATGTTGACGTTTATGTGTCGAACTTTTATGAGTTGTAAACTCGTACGTCTATGTAGGTCCAGATAATATATTCTGAACGTTATCTCAAGTTTGAAGTTGTGTTGACTATAAAATGGTAACTTCGTTTGCGACAGCTTTATGCTCTTTCGGTAATCTAAATCGTTCCCCACTCTTTCTAAACCCCCTTATGCTCTTTCGTAGTAGAGTATCTAGTACTCTATGAATCGTTGTCCACTTTTTCTAAACAAGTCCAAGAGACGGCTTTCAACTCTCCCATAGTAGAGCGACGAGTACTCTTAATAGTTAACAAATTTCTTCTAAACACACAGGGGATTTGGTATGGCTTTCCGCACTCCCATAGTAAAGTACCAAGTAGTCTAAATCGATAAACACTTTTTCTAAACACGCACTTTATGCGTAGTGAGCTGGGATGGGTAATAAAGTGCCCCGAATTTTGAAGAACTTTTTCTCTATACACTATATTGTGAGCGTAGGAAATCGGGACCACGATGATCTCCCGTAGTGGAATATGCTCAGCTCTAAATCGTTACCAATTTTCGAAACACGGTACTCGGACGACATACTGCTCTACCGTATATAGAAGAATACAAATGGTGCTTTGAATCTTTCATCGTTTATGACGAAACTCTTGGACGCCTCATGAAACATGAAAATTTACCATCGGTGGCGTCAACACAAGTGATGAAAAAAAATTACCATCACATCATGACGTAATCAAATTTGTGGCATTACAATGACGTCACTATTACGTCATATAGTACGAGGCCATTGATGAAGTCATCACATGACCTCTTCGCTTGGTCAAACAGGCTGATTGCGGAGCCAGTACCGAAAATTCGACGGATCACACGTACCATGAGAATCGATGTTACGCGAAGCGTGTGGAGAGAAGGTGACTGTGATGTAATATTTCTTATTCAGGGAAATGTTACAAAATGGCGATAAAGAGCTAGCATTGCAACGACACTAGAAGTTTCACGAACATTATGGTCTATTTCAAAAGTAACGGCATTACGATTCCACAGGTGAAAGAACACAAATACCTTGGACGAACACTGTCACACGATCTCAGGTTCGAAACCCACACACACAAAAAAGCATCACTTCATCAACACTAAAGAGGCTTTTTGTTCTTGGACATCGACTGCGACTCGCACCATCTAAAACAAAGCTATATACTGGTCTACACTACCCTAATTCAACCAGTGCTAGAATAAGCCGTAGTTGCGTAGTTTCCTCATATCAGAACACTTCTATGTTAAGTGGAAGGCATGCAACAGAAAATGATTTGCTTCGTGCTCAACAAATACAAGGGTATGAATTCGCTGACAGAACTGCAAAGCAAGCTCGATTACTAACTATAGAAAGCACAGTTAAAATAGCAAGACTAAAGTTTCTATTCCAATGTATGAATGGAGACATTAAGATTGATAAAACCAAGTTCATATCAGTAAACAATACAAGACCAACAAGGCGGAAACACTCCCAAACATATACTGGATACTGAACCAACACACACGAACTGCCTAAAATACTACTATTTTTCTTGTGCAATTAGATAATGAAATGAACTAGTTAGATCGATCACCAATACAAAGTCCGTAAACGCATTTGTGACATCATTACAAAACGCTCTCATGACCATGTTTTTGCAATAGCCCTTCCATTTGTTATGTTTCTACATTTTGTATTGCAAATTTGCTGTTTTGGTCTTCTCAGTGCATCTACGCAATACGAGCACCACACTATTTTTTCTCCTCATCTTATGCTCACGCGTATACCTACGATGTCTTTTGTTATGACGCGATGTACTTTAATTTTCATTACTTGAGCCACAATGATTCGACCCGGGCGTGATTTGGATGATACGCAGAGTGCCTAGTACGTAGGAACTGACTATTTATTACGTATTTTTTCCTTATTGTTTCTTTATTGCTATTGCATGTGGCACTGTGTTCCTCCTGGAATGATTCCAAATGGGATTGACACTATTGTGAAATAAATAAATAAATAAACAAATAACCGGGGCCCGGCGTGGCTCTGTGGTAGAATACTTCATTGCCGCGTAGAATGCTTAGGTTCGATTCCAGCTGACAGCCTGACATATATTTTTAAAATTCGTTACGTCCACGCTGCTAATATCAACTTTCTCTTAACGTTCGCGCATTAACATTACCAGTGCGTGTTCTCGCCGCTCTTGAATAGCTATAAACTGTCAATCGACTGTGGCGCGTACTCACATAACGTGGCTCGTGGTGTATACGGGTATGCACCACACGTGTCTGGAGGAAAGTGTTTTACGACGTACGCGGCGGGATTGTCACGTTATTCATATCACGACCAGTGAGCCATATTCGTCGAACCATCTTATTACCCTCCCTATAGTTTTGGTCTACCTGAAGTCAAGGCAGGGATCACGAGAGCAACCAGACGTAGGTGGATAGATAGATAGACAGACAGATAGATAGATGCGTAGATAGAAACCACGTCGAAGTACCCACAGCACACGCAGAGAAATGCTTCCCATTAAAAAAAATTCACAGCATATCCACGGAATGAATGATGATGAGGAACGAAGCGTACGGCAATCCGTCCGTGCTTCCGTCCTTACGTGTGCTCGTTCGTGCGTCCATTCGTCCACCCGTCCGTGTGTCCGTGCGTCCGTGCGTCAGTCCTTCCGTACGTGCGCCCGTTCGTACGTCCGTGCGTGCGTCCATCCGTGTGTCTGTCTGTTTGCTTGTCTGTCTGTCCGTCCTTGCGTCCGTCCGTCCATCTAGTGAACACTTCAAGTACTGCCATCTCGCTTCTTTTTATCATATATTCATCATATACAAGTACAGCCATCCAGCAGGCAATCCGAGGACTAAACGAGAGTATGGACCACAATTCTGCTGTCAGCACTTTGTTAACATCAAAAGCGTGATAACGACGCCGTGCTACGTTTTTCGTAACATGTGGGCATGCGGATATGTGCCCGAAGGCGGGTATGTGCCACTGTCATGCGGGTATGGGCCGCAGTTTACATACTACGACAACGGGACGCACAAGCCACGCCATAAAAAGCTTCGCCCCTAAAGAAGAGATCATTAAGGTAGTGAGAAACCATGTCAGTTGAAGAAAACTTTCGTAGGGGAGCATGCGAAATCAGTACATCTACTGACAAAAAAAGAGAGAGAGAAAAGATGTAAGCAGGATTTTTCCGATGGCGCCGATACAAGTAACCACGTTAGTTAGAGCAAGCATTTAGTGAAGGGAAGGGGGGATAACAATACAGTCGAAGATAACAGACTTTGTGACTAGTTGGTTTGGTGCATGTCTTTGAAAACATAAGAGCGCACGTCCTTGTCCTCTCCATTGGTTTCTGCGTTTTAAGCGCTATTGCTACGGAGAAGAAATCTACGGAGAAAAAAGAGCAGGCGGTTTTTGACTTCGAGTTGTCTTAATCGATTGCATAAGACATAGTTTCCCAATATGCACTAGAGGGAACTCTGGCGCTAGTGTACATGGGAACTGCAACGCACAACGCGTCAGCCATCAAGGGAATGATGGGCAGGGCACAGTGTGATCTCCCTAACCTCGCGAAAAGTTACACACATGAAACTTTGGTGTCTCGTTCGACTTTGATTTCGCTGATGGTTAGATGGCAATTACTTGTGAGATGCAGGTGCAATGCACGCTAGAAGCCACATTAGCTATGAAACTGCTAATAATGCTAGCTGGCTCACTGAATCAAAGATTGTTGTCAGCTGCAGATTTTGGTGTCGGCAGCGACGCATATACTCGAAAAACCCGGCGCCGGCCAGTTTACAGAGGGTGCGTTCCAATACTCCCCGTAGACGGCTAAATAGACAGCTAAATGGACAGCATCCATCTTAAGTCCCATTCCAATTTTCATGTAGCCAGCGGAACCATAAAGTTTCCTAAATATACACTAAAGGAAACTCTGGCGCCAGTGTCAATGGAAGCTGCAAAGCATGGCGCTTCAAGGAACATGGGAATGATGGGTAGTACACGGATTTGCCTAACCTTCGTACTCCTGGCTCCGCGTGCGTTCGAGTAGCTTGGAGTTGTTTTCTCACGAAACGAAAATCAGCAAATGTTCAGTGGTTGCGCTTCACCACCTTATTCTTTTAGGCTTACCATTTCAAATCGGGTCACTAAGCTCAAAAGGGTTCTTCCTTTTCTTCGAAGAAAAGCCTAAACACAGCAATAAAGAAGCCACAAGTGGGATTCGGCGCCTTCAAGTAGAAAGACTAGGCGAATCCGTGCACTACCCATCATTCCCGTGGCCGCTGAACGATCGCAGCGCCAGAGTCCCCCCTCTAGTTAATTTTAGGAAACTTCGGCCTCTTCAATGCCCGCCATGGTATAGCAGCGGCGCGCCTACATAACATGCGCTCGCTTTGTGCGCTGTTCCGCTGTTTGCGTTCACTTTTAGATGCGGAGCATCTAATACTCGAGGCTTGTAGTGTGGCGCCGTCCGCAAGCTTCCTCCTCCTTCTTCCACCATCTGTGCATCCCTTCCTCCTCTACACACCGCGCGCGCTTCACTCCTCCACCATCTGTGCACCCTTCCTCCTCTACACACCACGTGCGCTTCTCCTCTTCACGAACATTCGCTAGCTGTATAATGTAGCGCGCATGCGCCGTAACGCTTCGAGAACATCGGCAGCTGACGCGCGCGCATGCGCCGTCGCGCTTCGAGAACATCGGTAGCTGACGCGCGCGCATGCGCCGTTGCGCTTCTCCCCCTTCTCGAACATTCGACAGCTGACGCGCGCATGCACCGTCACCCACCATCTGTGCCGACCGCGCTTCTCCCCTTCGAGAACATTCTACAATTCTCCTGATTCTCCAGTGGACACGCATGCGCCGTCGCGCTTCGAGAACATTCAACAGCTGACAGTGCATGCGCCGTCGCGCTGTATATATACTCAAGGTCGGCGCTCGCTCGCTCAGTTGCCGCTCGTCGGTTGGTTTGTACGGCGCGTCGACGTCCAAGGTCACGGTGAAATGAATTCCAACGAATCCACAAACACAATGATCGACGTCCCTTCGACCAGCGCCGTCCTTTCGCATACGTGTGTACGTGTTCACTCATTTAACACCCCCTCCTACAACCACGTTAACCAATTTAGCCATCGACCCAAGTAAGTCGCAATTTAACACCCCATTTCACAACCACGTTAACCAATTTAGCCATCGACCCAAGTAAGTCGCACTTTAACACCCCGTTAACCAATTATATGCTCCGCATCCTCCTCAGTGTTCCCCCGAGGGAAGCTGCGGGCAATTTTTTTGCTTGCCTCAAGCTGCAGATGAATGACGAAAACAGAATCGACAATGTAGCTGATAAAACAACAAAACGTTTACTTTTGCTTCTGTGCAATCGCCTACAGTGCTCGCGCTCACCGAATATGATGGGGCTAAGAGGTCTGTGTCGCGCCATTGACACTATAATGGGTTCCATTCCTGGCCACGGCAGCCGTATTCCAACGGCTATGAAGAGTAAGAAGAGGCTTCTGCTTAGGTACATTAAAAGTATTGCCGCATAATCATGTCGTGATCTTGAGATGCGAGACACTATATTTACGTTATTCGGTTGAGTTGTTATTGGTGGGTTACTTGTTTAGGAAAGATCGATGTATCTGCGGAAAGCGTTTTTAGTGGTGCGTCAAGCCCCGCGCCCGCGTTCACTCTCGCAAGATACCTCGAAATGCACTACCCCAGCTGTTGTGCCTGTTTTCTTTGTGTACTTGCTCACTCACCAAGTTGCGTAGTTTCATGCTACTTTTGAAATAATTTTTGGTACTTCACTTCACCGAAATTATTCAGGTGAGTGCAGTTGAGGAATATGTGTGCGGAAATTCTTTATTATTGCTGTCAGACTCTGTTTTCATTCAGCATCGCAGCAACGGTGCTAACGCGCCCGTACCAGTTTAGGTAGCCGCTGTATAAGTTAACGTTTCTTGCATTTGATTACGTTTAGGCATACAGACAAGACGTGTGGGACCATTCGTCGCCTTATCTAGGAGAAGGATATTTAATTATTACTTTGGTCAGGTCGGTGAGTACGCCGTCAGGACTTTTTCGCGTTTCTTTTGAACATTGTGAGCATGAACATTATCCTTTGCGACGCGGTGGTATAGATCGGACCAGCATCCCACGTAAATCAGGGTATACACGCCTGCTTAATCTCTGGCGAATGTTGAGAAGCAATGTATGATCCGTGTGAACGGAAATATCAACATGGTTGTGTGTGCGGTAGTATTATTTCATTTTGTTTATTTTCCGAATACGTCAAGTGTCGGCTTATTACAGACGGACTCATACAAAGAGTCCTGTTGGAAATAGCGCAATTCTGTCAGATGTTTTAGATTATTTGCAAATTCATGCGTAACAAGCATGTTATAAACCGCGATCAATTAAGTGAATTCAAAGCATCCTAACCTCCCTCGTGATTTTGCGGCACACACATGTTTTAACCCTGGAATATGCGCCTAGTTGTAATCACATCAGCACCGGTTAGCATATTTTCTTACCACCCATTTCTTGGTGCACGCGATGAAAACAACTAGCGTCTCGCTCTCCTTGATCACCATTTTCACAGCAACCCTTCCGTTTGGAGGGCTGTCTGCTGAGCTAAATTATAACTTTCTACAGCTTGGATAATTTTCACGAGTTGTGAAACCTTCCACCTTGTTCTTTGAAAGATTGGCGTCACGAAAAGTTGGATAAGCAATCACCACCGTATCACTACGGAGCGGATTTACATGGCGGATGCAGAAGAAGGCGGCAAGCGGCGGCGGAGTAGGCGAGGCATTGTCGTGACGTCACATCGTCGTGATCGCAGCGACGCCAATGTTCGTTCTCGGGGCCACTACCAAGAGATGCAAACAAACAAGCTAACTAACTAACAAACTAACTTACTGGCTAACAAATCAACAGACAAACAAGCAAACTAGCTAACAGACAAGCAAACGAACAAGCAAGCAATCAATGAAACAAAAAAAAATCTGAAGATTGTAAGGCAGGTGGACTGCAACTGGGACGCGCCATAAGAATTGTAGAGCAAAATAGGAACGCTACAGCTAAACTGCATCTGATCACGGCAAATGTCTGACTGAAAAGTAGAAAACAACCGGAACCAAAGCCATCACAACAGGATGATCATGTTCCTGTCTCCGTCTCTTCGCGTTGTTTCAATTTTCACTCGCAATGAGGTAATCCACATAAATCAGTAGTCCCCTGGTCACCGTATTTACTCAATTCCAACGCGCCTCCAGTTCTAAAGCACACCCGTTGTCCACTGGGAAAAAAAATGAAAAGCAATGAACGGAACGCCATCATATTACGGGCCGCACTCCTGTTGTTGCTCTCTTCCGCATGCAGAATTACTTTACGTTTAAAAGGGCCCTGCAACATTTTTTGAGAATGGTCAGAAAACGTTGCCGATCGGATGTATTGCGTTGCCGATTGGCAGCCAAGTATTAGAGCGCAGCACGCGACCTGGAATGCACGAGAAATTATCAAAGTCAGCTGAAAATTGCTGTCTCTTCTCTCGACGAATGACGGAGAAAACTAAGAAATCACTCGTAGAAAGCCACCTATGAGTCATTGGCTGATTTGAACAAGGCGCGCTCGGCTGTTACACGGATCGCCGCTGGAGGCAGCGACTTGTCCACGCGTGCGCCAGCGATCACCATGAAAAAACCGTGTAATCGAAGAAAGAAATGAAAAAGTGCCGAAGGTCACGAGGCACGCGTGAAGTATTTTCTTTGTCCATGCCATTCCTCCCGGCTCAGCTTCCAGCGCTTTCGTCGGACGAGACAAGAGAGAATGCGATTGCAGCGTGTGACAAATAGTTCTAACCCTGATCGTACTGTAGGTATTCCTTAAATTTGCGGCGTTGAATCCGAGAGAAAATAAGATCTTTCAGTGAATCCGTTCCATGGTTACTTGAAAAAGTGTTTCAAGGCCCCTCTAAAGCTGTTCTTGCGGCATAGACGACGCGTCCTCGTAGCTGCTGCATTTATTCTCAGAGAAGAAAGTTGACATATTGCAGGAGGCTCAGGCAACTGCAGCACAATGCAGAATGACTGCACAGAACCGGTGGCAAATCGCTCCCTTGCTTTCATTCTGGAAGCAAACGTGATGACGATGGGCAGGTACGGGCAGTGTAAGTTTGTACGCGAATCCAACACGCGCATACAATTTTAACGCCTATCTTTACCCCCCAAAAAAAGGTGCGCATTGGAAAAGGTAAATACGTTATTAAGCTGAAGCAAAACTCACTGGGTCTCTTATTCCTTCGCATAAGGCGCGTCGAGGGCGAAGCAATCTTCTTTCTCTTCTCAGTCTATGTATTTATCCTCTCCCTTCCTCCCGTTAAACTGAAAGCATTCATAACTATAGGGTGGGTATACACTGCCTCCGTCATCGGTCCATCTTTGAGCATGCGACGATCTTATTTGATCAGATAATCATGTGACGTCCCGTCATGTGGACGCCAGAAATTTCGGTGATTTGTGGCTTCACAATGATGTCATATGGAAACGTCATCACGTTCTGATGTTTTGCATCACTCGAAACTACGGTGACAGACAATGCTCGCGTTTGATGAGACACTGAAAGCTTCCGCCATAATAGCCAAATGAGACAGCAATGTTGTCCACAGAGGTGATTGATATGTGAGGTTTAACGTCCCAAAACCACCACATGATTATGAGAAACGCCGTAGTGAAGGGCTCCGAAAATTTCGACCACCTGGGGTTCTTTAACGTGCACCCAAATCTGAGCACACGGGCCTACAGCATTTCTGCCTCCATCGGGAATGCAGCCGCCGCAGCCGGCATTCGATCCCTTGGCCTGCGGGTCAGCAGCCGAGTACCTTAGCCACTAGACCACCGCAGCAGGGCAGGGGCACAGAGGTGTGCGACAGCAAAGAAACTCGGGAGGTCAAAGGAGTACTGCCATGAATTTTAATATTTCTCAGGTTTTTGCTTCAAGTAAAAAGACGGGTGTCGAGAACTTCAAAAAAAAGGTGCCGCGGTGCTTGGGAAATCGCTGAATATAGCTTTTGTTACCGCTACCTTAAAATAGCAATTTCGATTTGGGTATCGAGAGGACGGCTTAACAGTGACATTTGAAAAGGGGTCTGACGTCACGGGAAGAGTGCAACTCGCGACATACTAGCGATGACAGCCGGTTTATCATCAGTCGCACGTGGTTCACGGACACAATTATCGGGGATTTACAGTCCAGAAACTCTGACATGGATTTTCGCGATTTAAGCTGCACGCAGATCGAAAACCTCTCACAGCCAGTGCACTATGTTGACTTGTGATAATGTGCATTACGGTGCTTGACAATGCTGGGCGATGAACTTCGAAATCAGAGTAAAATATTTTCTACGTGTTGTCTATAGCTCCGTTGTGTGGAGAACGTCGATGGTGCACGTGGTGAAAACGAAATATGTCCCTTTTGGTGTGCCTCAAAATGATGTCAGTAGTCCTTTAACTATAATAGGCGTGCGTTGGTACGCTAAAATGACAGGTGTAACATTAAGAGGCGGAAATAGAGCAAGTGAATTGCAGAGAAGTCGAGGTAGCCGCTATTCTAGCTGACATTAAGAGGAGCAAAAAAAAACGAAGCTGGGTAGACTGCAGCGTAATGCGTAGGAGAAATAATGGGTAGTCAGTATCAGAGTGACGGCATGAATACCACGGGATGGGAAACGCAAGTGAAGGCCCTAGAATGTTGGGCCGAGAGACGAAATCGGAAAGTGGAATGAGTTGGAATACGAAAGGGCCAACCGGATATCATTAACAGATTTGATCGATCTGCAGTGGGCATAAGAAGTTGGCTAGGGATTATTATTGCGAAGAAAACATCGTAGCCATCTAGCCGTTGGCCTTGTCGGTATACTGCGACACGTAGTCGGGTGAGGCTTGGCGCCGTGCAGGACTCGTATTGAATGCCTCACTTCTACGACACGGGAAGGTTTTGCGCCGTGCGGTCCTTTCATTTTTACAGGCACACGCGGCATATATGCCGGCACCCATCTGCAGGGCACTCTGCGGCCCCGGCGATCGATTATGGAATGCCCCGACTTCGCGTCCCAATTCTGCGCATCCAAACTCCCCCGTCAAATGCAATTACTCTCAACGCTGCCTCCAGCTCCTCGATGGTTCTTTTCATTCCTCTTCCTTTTGTCGAAGGAAAAATGAAAAACGAGGGCAAAAAAACGGAGAGAGAAATGGGCGAGAGCTGAGGTAGTGTCGCTCGGGCCTTCTCAGTCCCTCGGCCCGTTTTGCCCGCTTTACTCACAGGAAGCCTTCTTTTGGAAATCATGTTCGAAGACGGGTGAACATCGTGCCTTTGATACTTGTACATTGAGACGAAATACAAAGTGTGCTACAATTATTATTAGGTCACTTGCACGAATGGTATTTCGATCAAGTTTCATGTGTGTAGTTGTTTTTCTGTGTTTGTTTCACTCTGTTCATCTTGTCAGCTGACGTTTTATGAACGGATGGTAACCGAACAGGACTTCGCTTTTGACGACAGTGGTATAGAAACTGTGAAGCGTGTTGTAAAGCTATACTACTTATAAACTATGTTTCGTGAAAACCATACATTCAAGTGCCACAAATTGCGGATGGGAAACTACAATTTCGGTAAATCTGGCGTGTAGCTCAGCACACGAGCCAAAAAATAACGAGCCTTTACTTTACAGTCTGGTAGAAAGACCACCAACTTCTGTGACCTTTTCAACTTACTGTGCTTCACAAGACGCGCAACTATAATGTAGAAGGGAAATGAGGCATGGAAGATACACCTGTCTAATACGTAAGCCTGCAGCAACTAGTACAGCAACAAGTATTAGTATACATACAGAACTGTCGCGATCTGAGCTCACTTACTGCTCCAGCATCATTCCATCGTGCTTGTTTGAAAATTATGTGTTCAGATTACTGTGATCACTATAGGCTGCGAGAAATTGGATAACACAGTGGTCCGAGGTGGTTGGCTGTCGGGGTGGAGTCTGGGTTTCAGACTTTGCGCTTATTTGATTTAATAATAATAATAATAATAATAATAATAATAATAATAATAATAATAATAATAATAATAATAATAATAATAATAATAATAATAATAATAATAATAATAATAATAATAATAATAATAATAATAATAATACCTTTTATTTCTTCAAATAAAACAGTACATGTGACTAGGCCTGCCAAAGCCAATTGGTGGCTTGAGTGGCAGAGCCTGGCAAACAGCAAAAATAAATATTGCAGATTTTAAATATTTATTGTGATAACGTAATGATAATGATAGGTTAGTATATTGAATATATCAGCGACAACTTTTTCAGCTTTGCACACTGCTTAAGTTCCTTTATGTGTGACATAATAATGCTGAGGAATTTGAATGACCTGAAACAAAAAGATAAAATTCAGCAATCATCTCTGCTCACCATGTCTAACCAGGCCGCATGTAGCTCAAGTTGATAAAATTTGGTCAAGTTGTTATGGTGTCTTTTCTGACGTGGTTTCTCATTTAAATATTAAAATATATTCGACTGAAATGGTACTGACGCTACAAGTTCGATTTCGATTATTTTGCGTGGTATGAAAAGGATGTATAGTGGTCAGGTTATTATAATCAGTTTCGAAAAAAAAATTGTATGGAACTGTGACATTTTTCGTTAAACGACCGAGCTCCTAAGTGCCTTGCGCGTCGGCAGCGTCACACCCGAAATAAATTCGGTGTTTTTTTATGGAATTAGCGTTTGTGAAAATCAATATGTAGAGCGTGGATTGCGATTTGCCTTGAACGGCGTTTTATTATTTAGTAATACTGTCAATCCCGTGAGAGTTATTACAGGAGTGGGTGTAAAGAGAATAGAAACAGTGTGGTACACATTCAGAAAATTACACAGTAGTAATACAAGGTTACAAAATATAATGATTACACATGATAATCATTATGAACCTGTGTTGTTAATTAGTTCAAAAAAGGTAACGCAAGAACGCTTTGTCTCAGGTACATTGAAACACTGAAAAAGTACGTAACACAAAAAAAGAAAGAGAAAAGCAAGCACACGATAAAATTGATAACTACTCAACCATGTTATATCACAAATATCAAATACACGGCTAAGCCAGATAGTGATAAACACAATACTGATAGCGTCTCTTGCGCGTTCAACAGACTTGTCTACAGTGGGCCGTGTGACCACTGTCTCCGATAAAGCGTTCCACTACCGAAAAGCCCGCGGAAAAAACGAGAAACTAATTGCATTGTTGGTGCAAAAGTATTCGTAGAGTGCGAGGTGATATCTACGACATGTTTTTCTTGAAGTGCTATTCGAGGAAATGTGGGTATTTCGATCTATTTGAGATTTATTATGCAGCGTGACATACGAAATTTTGAGTCCGAACAGCATTGCACGATGATCTAGATAGCATCTGCGTACGCGAGTCGGTGCGCCTACATCTCTTGCAGATAAAACGCGTTGCTTTGAGTTATGCAGCCTCAACAGCAGATATGTCATTTTGGGTGAACGGTACCAATGCCCCGCTTGCACATTCTGTTATAGAGCGTATAACAATCAGGTGTGCCAAAAGTCTTGTACAGTGTCGCAGGGCCCGCTTTAAAAACATTAGCTTTCACATTGCTTTGCTTGTGACGTGTTCTAATAATATTATCGGAGTATTCACGTCCCATAACCACAATGTGAGGGATGCCGTAATGGAGGACCCCAGAAATTTCGACCTTCTAGTCTTCTTCAACATGCACTAACATACTACATAGCACAGTACACAGGTCTCTACTATTTCCTTTCCATCAAAATACGACCGCCGCTGCTGGGATCGAACCCCCAACCTTCGGGCCACTAGCCGAGTACCCTAGCCACTTATTCACTCAGGCGGACGAGGCAATCAATCTTCTGAAACAGAGTTGTTGTACAGATTATATAAGTATTTGCTTACAGACTCGGTGCCGTGTTTCAAGAAGCAGTTTTGAGTCGCATCTGGACCGCTGACTTCTTATCGCTCATTATCATTTTCATGTGGATACGCCAATTCTGACCCCGAAACTTCAATATAACCTATAACGCGAGTGATATTGCGTTGGAGGGGGGGGGGGGATCCTTCGGTCTTCTTAGATTTACGTATTGTTTTTTACAGGCTATACCTTCGCGGCTGAGATTCTTGTGAACAAGCGTGTAAAGCGCGTGACGCTGTCATTGTCGACAGTGACGCTGTCAATACTTTTGGCCCTGTCTCCCACCAACCCCCCTATCTGTATGACAACTTACTTTCAGCATAGCCGCAGAGGTTATCTCTCATATATCGGGCTTATCGTTACCATAGAGTTTCGTACGAATTGTGCATGGCTCCGCCACGGTCCTCAGAAAAACGACGGCTGAAAATTTCACGCGAAGCATTGATCGCCTTGAGAAGAACGCTTTGACAAAAGCACGTTATGTTTGTCCGCTACAAAGTTTACAAAGTTGCTCGTTGTGCGAAAAACTTGCAGACGTGGTACTGCTTACAGGTTCTGCACGAGACTTCGCGCAAACTGATTGATTGATTGATTGATATGTGGGGTTTAACGTCCCAAACCACCATATGATTATGAAAGTCGCTGTAGGGGGGGGGGGGGGGCTCTGGAAATTTCGACCAACTGGAGTTCTTTAACGTGCACCCAAATCTGAGCGCATGGGCCTACAGCATTTTCGCCCTTATTGAAAATTCAGCCGCCACAGCCGGGATTTGATCCCGTGACCTGTTGGTCAGCA
This sequence comes from Rhipicephalus annulatus, assembly GCA_013436015.1. Taxonomy (NCBI): domain Eukaryota; kingdom Metazoa; phylum Arthropoda; class Arachnida; order Ixodida; family Ixodidae; genus Rhipicephalus; species Rhipicephalus annulatus. The sequence goes on along the minus strand of WOVY01001445.1, from coordinate 263,554 downwards.
GCCGAGTACCTTAGCGACGGGGCACGCGCCAACTGTCGAGCGTTGTCGTTCGGCCATAGCCTCGGTACTAAGCGCGTCCGATTCTTGACCGCTCAATGCTTCGCTAACTTTGGCTGGCACCCAAGTGAATGATGTTGTAAATAACTTGTCTTCGCGCTGTGGCAAAGTGAAGCTGGGGATTTCAAGGCATCCTGACGGTGAGAGGAACCGCGACTTTGTGCCTTCGGCGGCAACAACAGACGTCGTGCTGATGGAAACGCGATAAGACAGGCAGCAACCACAGTTTGGATTTGATTGATTGATTGATATGTGGGGTTTAACGTCCCAAAACCACCATTTGATTATGAGAGACGCCGTAGTGGAGGGCTCCGGAAATTTCGACCACCTGGGGTTCTTTAACGTGCACCCAAATCTGAGCACACGGGCCTACAACATTTCCGCCTCCATCAGAAATGCAGCCGCTGCAGCCGGGATTCGAACCCGCGACCTACGGGTCAGCAGCCGAGTACCTTAGCCACTAGACCACCGCGGCGGGGCATAAAACCACAATTTGGAGAACTCAACTGTGTCGCACCGAAATATTTAAATATGGCATGGCAAGCGGGACCATTATGAACGAAAGTGAAGGACTGCCCTCTTGACATGGCTGCGTCGAATGTCATACCCAAGCGTCCCACAAAAGTGGAACAAACAAAAGCCCCATGCCGACAAGGTACGTGAGGTATGATTTGTTGATGACGCTTCTTATTTTGTTTGGATAAGGCTGACTGTTCAAAACGGCACCGACACAAACATTTTGCAGCTTTTTTGTTCTTGTTGTAGCAATAGGTAGCCTATGTCTCATTTATCACGGCATTGAAACCGTGTTTGCTCGAGTGTGCGAGGGTTATTAGGGGCGACGCTCCTTAGGCCGCGTTCACACTGAGCATTCCGGCTGCCGAAAATGCTCCGAATCCGATTCGGCGGCGGCGAGATCCGCCGAAAGGGCCCTCTCCGCGCCGATCGCTCTCAAACCGATTGTTGCGGCGTCTGCCGCCGAATCGGTCACTGCGGACCAATAGGAGCGCTAGTTAAGGAATTTTGAAAAATGGCGGCCAAGCCCTACTCACTTGTTTTGCCGCAGTGCACGTAACTGAATGTTGAAACCAACGGGAGTTTAACCTACTCTGTGCCTACTTCGCGTCCGTATTTCGTGGAAGAGGTGACCGAGCTTGCTGTTGGCGTGACCGAGCTTGTTGCGGTCTTGCAGAGCAAAACGAACCCACCAACGCTGCTGGCGTCGGTGGTTTTTCTGCTCTTCGTGCATTACAAGACAGCCACTTGCCAGCAAAGTAAGCAGTACTGTCTTTTCTTGCTTCTTGCGTACGAGAATCGTCGAAGTATACACCACCGGATAGCGTAGTGGCGTCTGCGAGCCGCGACAACAACCGGGTAACAGCGCATCCATCCCCCGTTCGCCCCGTAGAAGATGGAATATTCGGCAGCGCGGGGCGCGTCCAGTGCGAACGACGCTGCTTTTCGGCGGCAGGGGAATTTCGGTCGCTCTAGAAAGCGGATGTTTCAGTGTGAACTAGGCATTAAAGCGGCACCCGTTCGTCCCTCGTCGTAGTCGTAGTGCGTAAGCAGTCCTACGTTTTGACCTGCAAGGTGGTGCTGGTGGGAGATTTCTCCTGTGCGTTGTTGAACAATAAAAAATCTGCAGCGTGCGTGTTAACTAAAAGCCGAATTCTCCTGTCTCTCATTCTCCATTAGCAGCCATTGGCATGTACATTGAGCACTATCTGACAAGAAAGGGTTGCTACGTTATACTCGCTGGGCGTAACCTCCTTGGTTTTAGAAAGGTTTAGCGAGCGTTGGGTCGCTGCGCCATAAATACAGTGAACTAGTATATACCATGAACTCGAGGTGGTTAAAGGTGGGAAGCAGACACGAAGCGCAAGCTGTAAGAAAGTGTGCGTGTGCCACCTCTCGTTTAGTGCTTGCAATGTCCACTGGATGGCGGCGCTTCTATATGCGGAATATATGATGAAAAGATGCGAGATGGTGGTACTTGGAGTGTTCACTAGATGGACGAACGGACACACAGACAGATGCATGGACGGATTCACGGATGGCTGCACGAACGGATGGACGCATGGACGGACGCAGAGGCGGATGCATGGACGAACGCATGAACAGACGCACGCATAAACGGGCGGATGGACGCACGGACGGTCACACAGACGGACGCATGGACGGACGGAAGCAAGAACGATTGGACGGATAGATGCTTCGCCCCACTCTCCATCATTCACCCCATGGGTATGCTGCCATTTTTTTTTATTTCGAGGTGTTTTTAGAGCGCCCAGTCACCGTTTCAGTTTCGAAGAGCACCGAGTTGGGCAGGAGCAGTTCCGGTAGCAAGGTAAACATATCTGTCCACGTGACGGCACAAAACTGTGACGTAGACGCCGTGCGTGAGAGCGTGTGTGAGGGGCATCGCACTGACAGCCAGCCAAGCCAGCGCACGCAAAACTGCAGACGCGAAGGAAGAAGTCGCAGCTAATAGAAGGCGCAAGGTGTGTGCCAAGCAAACAGCCAACACAAACTCGTGACGTAGGTTTGTTTACATTCATGCCGCGTTGATGTTGGCGTCGCGAGGGTCTCGGCATCTCGCTCAGACACGTGCTATGCACTTTAAGATTGATTTGATATATGTTCTAGGCTTTATTTTACTTTGATAATTCGTAGATGTTGTGTATGCAAGTCTATCTCACTCATTATTTTGCATCCCAAGTTGTGTGTCAGTGTTTAAGCCAATGCGCCAGATCAACGTAGGCACCCTAGGCGCTGTCATAACTCTCTTTTGGCTGTTCTTAACATGTGTGATCCCCCAAATATGCACTGCCGAGGCTGTGACCTCCTCTTTTGTACTCCCCTGTAACAGGCCAGGAAGGAAGTGGGCCTTCTATCCTGTGAAAAGATCTATGGGTGTATAAGAGATTCGCATATTGAACTGCTTCAAACCTGTATCTATATAGTGTACATCGCATTATCTGACGCCAAGAGTGCTCATACGAATGTCCTATGACAGGGCACAACGGTAGTACAACGTGATCATTGGATCCGTTTCTCTTATACGTATGTATGCCTCATGACCGTATTTGACAAAATCTCTACGGGAACCAGGAGCCTATTATCGAACGATCCCTTTCGAAGACATTTTATCATCTGGTGAAATGACAACAGGGTGTAAACGAAGACAATGATCGGTCAGGTAGAATCCTGTACGCAAAAAGTGCCGTTTGCCTGAGAAGGCTTGCAATAACAGCCTGACAAAAGGCAGCCCGTATGTCGTCTCGACAACGTCCAACGTAGCATTCACCCTTCGCATTGCGGCAAAAGCTTCTCTCGACTGGGGACGGAGAGTATACGTTAAGTGACTACCCTTCAGATATTCCACCAAACTCGCACTCATTGATTGCCTTCGTACTGTGAACGCAGCGCTGGGAGTAGCCATTCAGTCCACGCAGCAAAGTTTTTATTATAACAAATAAATAAAAAATGCCAGGCCTGCACGGAAGGCGCGGCAGAGACACATTGAAAGCTGGAAGAGTGGCCTTTCAGAGGCTTTTCTAAACACTCATTCGATGACTTCAAGCACACTTGCTTGATACCCACTAGGACATTAATAATAAAATTTTGTGGGTAGTAGGCCTACATTCGCTACACTATTTTTAGTCATTCTTCTGAGAAGCGTGGTATCCGCTAAATATTTGCGAGGATCTTTGTGCCAATTGTTCATGCAGTGGCTGACGACGTTGGCGAATTATGGCTGAAGTGGGTATGCGCCACAGTTAATAAGGGAACAAGAAGAAGCTTTTGTTATGGGTTGGAGCATTGGACGACCCACTCGTTACGCTATTCGCATTGTGCAATGACTGGTTGTTCTTTCGCTGTTTTAAAACGCTTTATAAGTTGTTTTAACGCGATTGCTTTCCTGACATCAAACCTAAGGCAAGTTTGCCAACAAGTCACAGGCAGCGGTGTGGCTCAGTGGTAGTATACCGGGCTGGCACCCAGCGGACCCGGTTTGAGCCCCACTGTGTCATTGGCGCTAGTTTTTTTTTTTTTCTAATTTAGCGCGATGTTGTTACGGACACCAGCGGCGGCGGTGGCGGCGGACAACTGCGTGTGACCCGAGTTGTGATCTCATAACAGCTCTCCCTGTAAAACTGCGAAGCTTGTACTGAGCCGCGCAAGCCTTGAAACAGTGAAACCGACCAATTCCGAAGAATAACTTGGTTGCTTCGAGGTCACTTCTAGGTCTTGGGTAGGTGATGTAGGTACTTTCTACGTGGATTCTCGGCGCAGAGAAGTTCGAGTTAAGCCGCAGACAATCACAGACACAACACGGTCATGTTGTTCGAGTACGCCCTCCATTTGCTTCAGCTGTAAGCACTCACTCGGGGTCTTTGGCTCGCCGCCGCCGCTGTGCAGCCATTTGTTGCGCCAATTAACTGTTCCCTTCTTCCATCTGAGTGGAAGTTGTGAGCAGTAGGATTTATACAGTTTTTGTGGCACACATCCGCGTATAATGATGATTGTTTTTTGGTAGGTCGCACAGTGGCACATAAACGTTTGTTTGGCGAATGGTCGCTTTCTTTATTTTTGGTGAACGAGCGGTGGTAGTGAAAAACCTTTAATAACAAAATAGAGGCGTGGAACCTTGTTAGAGGTCCTTACATACTAGGTGGAGTCTCTAATCCAGGACTCCATTGGTTGAAGCCGCCGACCTGGCTTTCTGTACCTATGCCCGCTGCTCCTAAGGGTACAGGCTGCTGAGCATGGCCACCTCCCAGTCCTCTCGTGCAGGGTTTCGGTGGGGAGTAAGAGCTCTGTCATTGCCACAGGCTCACGCTGCGCAACATACTACCCCCACCTCCAATACGGTCCCTATCCTGTGACCATAGGGTCGAAATAGTTTATTATTACAGGACACATCATAGTATTAGTTTGGAGTAGCAACAGACTGCGCTCATTTGCTTTCTTTATCCCCGGTGAGGGAAGGGGGTAAGGTAGGCACGCATTGTGCCTGTGGTTTGCTGCTGTTGTTGGTCGAACTTGCGCGAACGTGCGGCTGCAAGCATTGTTATCATATGACCACCTTGGCTGCCTTAGATTCCAAAGAATGTAGTTACCCTGCTGCTGATGGGAACAAATCTCCAGGTAGCCCCGCCGCGGTGGTCTAGTGGCTAAGGTACTCGGCTGCTGACCCGCAGCTCGCAGCATTGAATCCCGGCTGCGGTGGCTGCATTTCCGATGGAGGCGGAAATGGTGTAGTGCCCGTGTGCTCAGATTTGGGTGCACGTTAAAGAACCCCAGGTGGTCGAAATTTCCGGAGCCCTCCACTACGGCGTCTCTTATAACCATATGGTGGGTTTGGGATGTTAAACTCCACATATCAATCAATCAATCAACAAATCTCCAGGTACACACGCGTTGCGGTGTAAAACCAAATATTTTTCGTGTTTCTTAGCTGCGTCATTTGTCAGTAGAAGCTGATGAAGCTGGAGAAGCTTGATACGGGCGAGTCGGTGTAGCGTACTAGGAGGCAAAACGTTGTTGTGCAAGGAACACAAGGTGTTTCTTGCACACAAGAGGTGATGGCGCTGCGGTGCTCGCTCCACTCAGTTGCATAGGATACAGACAGACAGATGGACGGACGGAAAGACTGACAGGCAGATAGACGGATGGACAGGCAGACGGCCGTCTTTGATGATGTACTGGGCTAGCTATACGGAGGACTCACGGTTTCATGGATGAACTTCCTTAGCTTCGCCCAATCATCATTATTCACTCCGTAGATATGCTGTCTAGTCCTTGCGTTTCTTGCGCAATGTTTTATCTTCTGGTTAGTAAAAACAATGGTCACCGCTTTTCTGACATAACTTCTTATCATTTTTGCGCATTCCGAAAAAAAAAAACATTCGAAGTATCATTAAGGTTCGAAAGAGTTGAAAACATGTCTCGAAGCAGACTTTATGAACTTGTTGGGAATAAGAGGCTCTCGTAGTTGTCAAAGAAGTGAACTGTATGCAAGCACATTGAGGCGCAAATGCTACATTTTGATAGTGTTTACTTTAGGTCCTCTCGTAGACCAAGATATCTAGAACCGTTTGCAGTTGTTTTGAGGCGTCTTTTAGATGTATTGTGTTTCGTGGATATTACCTAGGTGACGTCGGTATTGATGTGCTCTGGTCTGCTTCTTGGAATAAGCTTGTGATTCGGGCGCGGCGGAAGCAGATCACAGAGGCCACGTATAGAAAAGCGCGTACTTTAGATCTCCTCCGCCAAGATCCTAGCTGCTCCCGAAAAAAGTGTCTGCTCTTTTATTGAACTCTTACAAATTAATTTTTGTTGTGTATTCTGACAGTTAATGTATTCTTACTTTAAGGACACTGATGCTCCCATATCATATGTGTTCAAAATAACTCTTAGCTTGACCCAACCATCAATTTCGTTCCAGTTTTACTTTTTAAAGGGACACTTAACAGAAACAATGACTTGGTTTATATTGGCAAACTGTAATCTGAGAACTCTAGTGTCATATGTCTCACTATCATAAGTTCGTTATTATAGCAGAGAAAAACAGTACTGAAGGTTCTTTTTTTTAATTTCGCACCGAAAGCTCCGCACGTGACGTCACAAGTTTTAAAATATATTTTTCGTATTTTCGCGATATTGGCTTCGTGAAAATTTCAAAAACTTAGAATCCTAGGTCTATGACGCCCACAGACGACACAATAGACTTCATTTTTATCGATTAGAAGGTGCGTATCGGTGATATTCGCGTACTAGCAACCCTGTGCTCCCGCAGCCTACGCTTCTGCTATCCGCCCAGGATGTGGGCAATGCGGGGAAGGCACTACTTCCTGCCGCCGTGACGAGGGCCATGTACATACACATGTGTGTGCCTCTGCGTGATACTAAATTTGAGCCGCTTTTTGCGCCCACCATATGTTATCACGTTTGATCGTGCCGTATTTGTGTGCAGCCGTCGAACAAAGTGGAAGGGCGACAAGCCTGACAACGCAAAACCGGTTAAATTTTATTCCTTGCAGAACATTACTCCCGGTCATGTAGCCGTACACTGCAGGTCGCGGCGAAGCGTCGTGGTGAGTGATTCATCCGTCGCTAATTTAACAAGGCTGTGGCGTGAGTGCTTGAGAGTGGTTCACCTGCGAATGGAAACTCAGTTGAGTTCAGATTCTGGCAGCTTTGAGTAATTGAGATGCGAACGAAACACGAAAGTAAGAAAATCACAAAAACACTGTAAATGCAGTCGCTTTCAATGCTCTGGCAGAGACGTCTGCAAAAAGCACAAAAAAAGCAGAGTATACTCAACGTTGGACTATACATATTAATACATGCGCGGTGCATTGCGAGCTTGAATTAGAGGAAAGCGCTTTTGTTTTTTTGTTTTTTCACTTAAGTGACTTGACTCAGAACACTTGCGTCAAAGAACAGGTGGGGTGTAACCTTGTTCTAGTGAATAATTTAACGCTCCAGATACTTTTCATTCGATTGATAAAAGCTGTGAGTAAGCCAGCTACGTCGAAATTTCAGCCTCATATGCACTTTACCCTGATATAATTTGTCCCACGCAATGGTGTTTTCACGTACAAGTTTGTAAGCGCTATGCTCCGCCGCGGTGGTCTATAGTGGCTAAGGTACTCGCCTGCTGACCCGCAGGTCGCGGGTTCGAGTCCCGGCTGTGGCGGCTGCATTTACGATGGAGACGGAATTGTTGTATACCCGTGTGCTCAGATTTGAGTGCACGTTAAAGAACACTAGGTGGTCAAAATTTGCGGAACCCTCCACTACGGCGTCTCTCATAATCATATGGTGGTTTCGGGACGTTAAACCCCACATATCAATCAATCAATCAATCAATCAATCAATCAATCAATGTGAACGCTGTTAGACCCGCCACTTCAACTAGATTCGTAAAATTTCGTACTAGTATCAAATTCATTGGTAAACTAGACTTTAGCGCTCACAGATAGAATACAACTTCAGATTATCTTACCTTTGCGCCCACAGCGACGCAGTCACAGTCACTTTTCAGCGAAGGTTCGTGGACAAACCCACTAGTCAAGCATCCAATGATTTCTTGGCTTCGAGTCGTTCGTGCGTCACAAACCTTGTCGTATATATGCAGCAAGCAGTTCCTCATGTTTCAGAGTTCCGCCTTTGAAACAAATCTGGCGTCGAATGCGGCATCCTCGCTCCACGCAAGGAGTAGGTCAACGAACACTGCAGCGAGTCACTTTGTCCGTGTATCGCTGTTTAGCATTGGCGCCCGATTTCTCGGCGTACATGCTCAAGCGAGCCTATAGCACGCATCGCCCATGGCTTCAGCAGCTTTACAAATGGTAAATCTCGTACCTTCTAAATCCAAATAAAATTAGACAAGAGCTACGTGCCCGCAGTAACTTGTGTGCACCTGTTGGAACCGCCGGACTCAACTGCTGGTGTTCCGCTGGCCACCGGTATGGTGGCCTTCAAAATGGCGGCCATGCGGTTGCCAGCACAGCTGGCGCACTTTTGGCTGCCGCGCCTGCCAAACTGACGTCACGTGAATACAACCTATAGACACTGTAGACGCCTTTTAAGTCCAAAACGTCACGTTGTTCAGTGCTTGAATTTCAAGGTGGCGTCTCCACCCACACTTCCTTTTCGGGCGTTTTCTCGCTTAGGAAGCGCCGTGTCGCGATAAGAGAGGTGTTTTCTGGATTCGGACATTGTACGCGCCACTAATACGCGAAAAAATTGTTTTGCTCTTTAACGTTCCTTTAAAGCAAGTTTTTTTTTTATATTCTGGAAATTGGAAGTAAGCGCTCCACCGGAAGGGGATCGAAGAGAAACAAGGAAGTCACTCTTTGCTCACATCACTAAAAAAATATCAAGAAATTGAAAACTGCCAATATTTGAGATAGCGTTTTCAGGAGGTAAGCAGTAGTGTTAAAGAGAGCGGCAAGTTCATTTGCTGTGAACCTCATTCTACGGATCACTCCGAAATTCACGGTGAGTCTCGGAATGCCGGAACGACGCCTGCCGACCAGATGGCGGATCCCAATCCATTGGCGTCGATGTGCGTTCGTTATCCGTACGCCACTATCTATAATTACAATGTCAGACATGGCAGGGGAAATCGGGAATGACGGAAATGTTTTGTAAATCTGTGAATCGTGTAGAGTGTGCTTGTGGCCTTCGTAAGTAACATAAGCATGGTGTGGACGCGCCCTATAAATGTCGCTCGTCGGTGGTTCATTGAACAATTAAGAGGGAGAGGGAGCCTGGGGGGGGGGACGAAACCACTCTCACATGTTTCCTTCGCTCTTCTATATCAGCAACTTAAAGCGATATTCGATATGGCCCTATGATGTTTCAGATGCAGGTGCTAGCGTTCATATTCATTTCTTTACCTCACCGGCCTGTTGACACTGCCAGCAGCATGGTAGTATCTAGCTTCTGTGACAGCACGTAGTTAAATAACTAAATAAATAAATAGGTAAAATTTTTTACATTCTTAGGAACAAGTATTTTGTATCGTTTCGTAGTATGGTAAAGCTTATTATTTGATGACATAAAATATTTATTTATTGATGGCCAGAGGGGTTTAATTTTAGCTGCAGCGAGTTCAAGCTAACGTCCCACGCGCACGCAACAGGAGGTGTCATTCAACCATGTATACGCATGTGGCGCGTAAATGGCGTGCCGGGTATGTACTTGATGGTGTGTGGAGCATAAGAAGCTTGTCGAGCATAAGAACAAGGCGCGAGTATAGAAAGCTTGCCGAGCAAGCTCCCCCCCCCCCCAAAAAAAAAAAAGACGGGACTTGCCCGCCTGAGTAACCGTACTGGGGAGATCTGCTGGTGTCCTCCTGAATGATTTAGAGGGAGACCACTCGACTCCAGTCCTCACATTTGTGCACACCTACGGTGTCAACGAGTAACTTCTCAGAGGGTCAAAGTGACGCGTTTGATGAATGGCTCTGAGAAAGCCGTGTGCGTGCCACAGACCGAGAGAGTGAGAGAGAGACGTACGTCTTGCAACCCGACACGTGGGTCTATTCGTTACGTTAAATGAAGTGTAGTGCTGTTCCCACGTCCACAGCAGTATGAAACACTTGTACTCGCGGACGCAAACTGTCTCTGACAAACAGGTGTCACAATAAAGCACACTTGTCGCGGCCTTAGGCCGACTTTTGTAAAAAGCAAAATGATGAATCACATCGCCAGCAATGTCTATTCGACGCAGCAGTTCGGTTGCTCAACACCGCGGCTTCGGTGCGGAGTGCGTATAACATTGATGTTCGTCCGTGTTGGCCAAGGAAAAGCGTTTTTGTACGTCCACTCAATGGTACTCGGGCGATTGCGGGCGCTTGTGTTGACGACCTGTCGCAGAACTACAGACGTGCGTCGTCGATCAGTACCAGGAGGGCACGCATGGAACAAGGTCGGGTGGATTGTTTTCTGCGAGTGTGCGAATCGACGATTCGAACTGGCCCTGGGATCAAGTCTCTTCGCCCTGAGTTTTCCAGGTGAGCTTGTGTGCCATCAGCCGTACACAGCCGTAACAGTCTCCTCTCTATATATCATTCCCTTTTGTGCTTCCAATTTCTGCGTTCAGTTTCGAGCTACAATTAACGTTGACCCGGCATGACACCATTATTATATGTGTAAGTCACCAAATCTCTTGAAGCTCACTCACACTCAATGCATCGTGCATATTTGAGCTTTGAATTCCCTCGGACTCGTGAAAATTTTCTTCAGCCGAACTCACTCGGACTCAGACTCACAAAAATATTGCACAACCGGACTCACTCAGACTCAGACTTACGGCTCGATCTGAGTCTGGCTGAGTACGAGTGAGTCGACTCAGGAGTTTGTCAACTCAAAATTAGCTTCATCGATCGTGGTGTCAGCGGAATTTAACGCCAATATCTCACGGGATCTGTGCTCTTCTTGGTGGCGCTTCACATGACATTTTCTAAAACGAGTTCCGAGTGCTTCTTTCCAATCCAGTAAGGTCTTTTTAGAATAGATCACAGCATAAGATATAATAATAAAGAAATTCCCTCGAGTCGGTGAGGGAAGGCCAAGGCACCCCCCTACGTAGTTCGCGCCTCTCATTGATAGGCAATTTAGTCACGAGTCCGCAGCAGCCATACGTACGCAGCCTGCTAACCATTTGCAATGACAAGCCGCGTCCGTGACGCGCAACTAAATCTGTCTAGTAAATATTGAACTTGTGCATGAACAGAACTGTTTTGGAGCACCGATGAGTAGACTTGAGTACAGATATGAATCCATGTCAGGCTGATAGTAAGGCTGAAGATGACTGGAGAGGACCTTAGATCGGGAAAATAAAGTGGAACTCGCTTAGACCTACTCAAGAAATATATTTTGCTTTTTGGAGTCGCTCAGACTCACCAAAAACATCCCGAGCGGAACTCACTCGGACTCACACGAAAATATTACTCACTCGGACTCGCCCAGACTCAGATCAAGACGCAGATCGAGTGAGTCCGAGTGGGTCGACGGATGCGTCAGTCCGCCGACCCATGATCGTAGCAGCACATTATGTGATGTTTATTGTTTCGAATGCGGAGCATTTTTTTTAGTCGCACGATGTCGCACTTCGGCACCGGCGCCGTCCACACCCCCACTGCGCATGCTCGGCTCGTCTCTCGCCTCGTCTTGTCTCCCTCGAACGCGGGCGATGTGTATATAAAGCGGCGTAGCGCGCGTTCGGAATTCATTCAAGGGCGTCTCCTCTCCGTTCAATACAACGACGGCACCAAGCAATAAATAGACACTTTAACTTTACACACCTTGCCTTCGCTTCTCCTTCATTCTCTAAATACGAATAATAAAGACGAAATAACAATTAGTAATTTCCAAACCATACCCAATTACGCAACATTTACGCGATACCCCACCCCCCCACCACCACCACCACCCTGCGACGCACTTATTTGAGTTCCCCTCGGGGTAAGATGCGGGCTCCAATTTTAGTTATGAAGCTAGATCAGTACTGCAGCCACGATTGGTGTCTCGCGTAAATTACGCCTGCCTATGGTCTTTTTAAATGCGAAACATTTATTTGCCTACTGCAAGTGCTTTTGGCGTCTATCTATCTATCTATCTATCTATCTATCTATCTATCTATCTATCTATCTATCTATCTATCTATCTATCTATCTATCTATCTATCTATCTATCTACATCAGGGTGCAGTCATCATCACCCCCTTAAGGTATACGCCAAATTGGTACGGTAGGGAAAGATGGTTTGGCGAATACGACTCGCTGGTCATGACATGAATAGTGTCACAATCTCAGTCTGCTTCAATGGGCATGCAGCATTGACAGGACAAATGCAAGCAATAAATGTGAGTGTTCCAGCAGGAATCGAACCCTAGAATTCTGCGTGACAATGAAGCATTCTACCACAGAGCGACGCCAGGCCTCAGATATGCTTTTTTCAAGTAGAACCTAATGCTCGTGTAACGTCAACTGTGGCTGCGTAACTGGGTATGTAAATTTATAAACAATACATATGCACTCCTAAAATACAGCCGTAGTATCAGATTAACGTAAACTTTAGTTAGGCACCATCATCTGAAGTCGATTAGTGTAGCATGTGCTGAGGGCTACCATCCTCGCTCGCACGAGTGCAAACACCAGCGCTTCATATCTGCTTAGCGCTTCTGGTGTTGCTAAAATCAATGTTGATGTTGGCATCGCTACTCAACTGTAAACAACGGATAATACAAAACATATGCGGCTCTTTAACGTGTGCATTTGCGTGGATTTGTGCAAATATTTAGTGCGCTTCATAGTGCCGCACTCAATAACTAAATAAAACACACCCACTTTCCACCCGCATGCTTCGCATAACATCGATTCCCAAGGTACGTGAGATGTGCCCAATTTTTCCGAGGCTTTCTTAATGCTTGGCGTATCTCTGTGATAGACTAATGTGGCACGGCGGATATGTTGGTGATTCATAGCATCCAAAGGTATAGCGCATCCCAAACAGGACAAAGCGAAAGGCACATAACACACATGTACAGCGCTAGCTTTCAAAAATAAGGTTTACTCTCAGAGGATCGATATTACTTAAAATAAATATCAAATGCTTAACAAGGCACGTTCTCAAAAGAAACAGTCATAAAAAATGCGCATCTTCACGTCACTCTCAAATGCCGTATTCTATTTTTTTTGTTAATGAGACCGATGGTTTACTGATGCCTGTGTTACCAAACTTGGCAATGAATTACGCTTCTATTTCAACGCAGAAGTGTTAACAAGCTCGTTTAAAAAAAATCGACGCCAGCGTTGTTGGTTGTGAGTGACAAATCGTCTTGTCCATAACCTAAAAATTGAGAAATGTGCAAATAACATATAAATAATAAAATTTCCTGAGTTCGAGTGAGGATCAAACCCAGGCCGTTAGTGTGGCAAGCTGGTGTTCTACCACACAGCCACGTGTCTGTTTTTTTTATTTCCTTATCGCCTAACACCTACACGTCTGCTTAAAATACAGTGAAAAGGACTTCCTCTGCCTAGAAATCCAGGGAAAATAACGCTCGTGCCTTAGAAACGCATGCGTCCTGTATGCCGGATTCACAATACAACGTCTAGTATCGCAGTAATATCGCGTGGTGTAATCGTACATCGCTATCGGGTGCCAGAGCATGTGATTATCATACCGAATTCATTCCTTGTTTACAGCCGGCCCCATTTTAAAAAAGGGGCGCACGTTACTACGCTTATGCCCTCAATTGAGACCACGTAGTGGGTGCGTAGCGATTTCGAAAACATTTCACGTGCATAATTTCTCGTGGCTTAAAGCGTGCTATGCATTACACAGAATGCAGCCATAAGCGAAAGCTTCCCTGGCACAAGCCACTTTCAATCGATTACATTGTAGTAATCCACAATTTATCATTCTCGAGTAACATCATCCGAAGAAGTATGCTTTGAGTGGCTGAAGTATGCTTTAGGGGCAGGATATCACTATCGCGTAACTCTTAAAGGATAGGCTTAAGGATCTCCCTATATTTGTTATTTTGTTAATGTTCCTTCGAAAGATACTGGTAAGAAAGGTTGACATGCTCACTCTTTGAAGTGTATTGCAAAACAGATTACATGATTGCTCACAATACAGCCACTGGGTTCACTGTACTGGGGAAAAAAGTTTAGGATCAGCAAAAGTACACACGTGCATGAGAAACCAGACCCCACATAATCAAAGTCCAGTAGCGTAGCCAGAACTTTCTTTCGGGGGCTGGACGGGGGGAGGGTAAAGTTCGTTGCATTGTATGTACTCGTGCGTGTGTTTACTGTGTCCGGTACACGTACACGGGTCAATTTGAAAATTCCGGAGGCGGGGAGGGGTGTTAACACCCCCCAACTCTTACATTGGCTAGGGTCAAAGTCATTCGCACGAGCCGATGCTCCAGCATAAAAAAAAATAAAATAAAAAAGAAGCAAGAGCAAGAGTTCGTTCACTGACACCTGGGCCACTGATTGGAAGGGACTCGTTGTGACAAATGTTCATGAATGTATACGCTGAATAGACGATCATGTTCTTGGCTGAATGCATTGTATATTGATTGACATTGTATGACGAATTCGCGACAGAGACACGATATTCGGTGTAAATTTGGTCTCCCCATAGTCGTCACGTGCTAAACAGTTAGCCATTGCACTCAGTGTTTGAATTATTTGGGGTCACACAAACATTGCTGACGAATCACAGTAATAGATTCCGTGGCACACGTGTATCACTCGCACGAACAATAATAGCTGGGTAAATATGCAGTAAAATGAATCAATGATTACCTCATACTCCGTTACAAATGGGTTGTTTTGAATGGGAGCGAGTAGGTATGTCGGTTTGTCTGAGTAAGCACTTCAATATCTGTCGTTAACCCTCCTATGCGACGTCACTTTATTATGTGACGTCACTATGTCACATTAGGGAGGAGCTTTGCGTGGACCCTCACCTTCTTGCGTGCGTAATCATGCAAAAAATTATTAAACTTTGGAGCCGGATATCTCGTAGCACTTGCGTGATATAAAGAAATCTTCCGACTGTAACTGTGTACAAACACCACTGTCTATTTGTTTTTTCAATATAAACATGCCAACTTACCGCAGCCAGTGAAAGGTATTTTTTTTTATTTTAGTTAATTGGTCTGCTCACAGCGATAATTATCATTTAACTTTCTGTCCCCCGGCCACTTCACTTATTTGCACAAGTGGTTCTCACGTGCCTCCGAGCATCTAGTTTAAAAAAATCATAAATTTTGACTTTGAACACCTGGTATAATGTCATAGTAGGACACAAAGCGGCTGATTAAATTGACCCCGGTCGCAAACTTCTTGTGCCTCACAACCATGCCGAGTACATCGACCTTCACTTTTTTTCTTTCTTTGTTCACTACCCATCGCAAGAACAATGTGTACAGATGACGGTACCAAGAGCGGCTGGTCTTTCCACTTGACATGGTATAGTATATTATGAAAAAAATATTATAATGTACTAACCCTATCGTATAAATCATTGGATTTCTATTCAGTTCCAGATGTCGTCCAATTTGAAGTATCTTGTTCGCCGCATATGCCCTCACCATCGCCTTCTATGTAGCTGCCGTTGTAAACATCACTTCCAATAAACTTGGAATCACCCTCAATTTTCCGCCAGATCCTCTTCCATTTTTGCTTAAGTCAGGTGGAGTGACAGTGTGGTCGTCAGACCCATTGGCCTCGATGGGGACATTCTATTTAAAGAGTGGTTAACTGAAATTCGCAACATGGATTGTGCCTAAGTATTGATTACAACTCAAGGGGAGACACTTCAGTTGTGCTGTCACACATAGTGGGTAAAGAGAAACCATGACTACCTCATGTAAAGGAAGGAAGGAAGAGCCTGGGATCTGTGGCAGACATCCACGCTGGGGAATTGGCCAAGAACCGGGTAGTTCTGATGAAATGCTGTTAGTTTGTTAGCTCACGTCTTTTAATCAAATGAGAGGGATCAAGAGAAAAAAATTAAACATGAGAAACTGACAATTAGAGATAACGGATATAGAAAATGAAGCAGATAATTTCAGCACCATCAATGAATGAACGAATAATAGAGTCTCTAATTACTCATAATGACGACGAAGAAGATTGCATTTGCTGGGTAACAGCATTTAGACCCACTGTGTGTCACATATACATGATATTAGGCGCCATATAGTTGAGCTTAACCAAAGTAATGTTCTCAACCAGAGAAATTTAAGTTGAAGGTAAGAAAAAAATACTAGCTTCAAAATTAGGCGCGCGTTTGCTGGAATAAGTGGATTCAAATGGGGTTACACGGACTAAGGAGGTTGAGGGCTCATTTTTCGTCGTTATCACCATGCTGTTCTACAATCAAAGAATAACTAGTCCTTCAAAACTTTTTTCCTTCGTCCGTAACCAAAATGGTAGCGCTTGTTTTACGGAACTAAAATGAAACCCCTTGACAGCCTCCGGCTAGGTGCGTATTATTTGCCTTGTTAGCATTTAGTGGCGTAGTGCTTGTTGTGCATTATTATGGTAGGCCATCCTGTACCCGCAAGCTTCCTAATATCATCTTCCCACCTAACTTTGTGTCTCCCCCTAACCCGCTTGCCTTCTGGTATAACCTATAAATTCACATCAGCCTAACTAGAATATTATTGTGTTTTACAACAAAAAGAATAATGAAGTGAAAAATCACCATAAATACGTGCTTTTGTAAAAGTAAGAGGCAGCAAATGGGCAAAAAGACTGTCTTTAATGAACCATGCCGACAGACGACCACGCTGACCTCGGCATCGGATGTTAGCTCTGTGGCCTGTGGCGCACGTGAATGGTGAAGACGCAGCGAATGCTCTAGGCATTCTTCACTCTACTCGTGGCCTGTATATAGTCTCCATCACACCCGGCAGACACGCAGAAACTGCTCTCCGAGGAATTTGCGCTTGTTCGTTGATGTACGCGATTCCCAGCCGTCGCGTCCTTGTGGCTGCAATCGTTACGTAACTCGGAAGAAGTTGCATCCAGAACGTTGTCTTCACCATCGGTGCTGTGATAGTACACGTATGCATAGAAATCTCCGTAGATAACTTCAAATCTTATGGAATCTTGGGGAGTAATCCCGGAAAGCTGTGATCGTGCCGAGCATGTTACCAATAATTTGAGCTTGTGAAATACTCGGCGTTTTCCGAAGCTCATCTTCTTCTGAGGGACAGTTCTTCCGGAAGAAATCTCGACGCTGCCTAATAGTTTCCTCGGCGAGCTTCGGCTTCAGACTGTCATGCACGAAGACTTCGAAACCGTCTTCATCTTCGGCAAATTTGGACAAGCACATACAGCCTACATCTGTGCCGAATCGCATCTCGTTCAATCTTTAAAGAAAAAAGTTAGTAAAAAGGTAGCAACTGCAACTGCAAGCGTATAAGTAGTAACTGCAGCGCTTACTGCCTTTTGCTGCCTGTTTACTACCTACGTTAGTAAACAGTTACTACCTGCGACCTTTATAACTTCTTGCTACCTGTTTACTAACCTAGGTTAGTGCACAGTAGGTAACTAGAACAAAGGAGGTAGTAACTGCAGCCGTTACTAACTCTCTTGCACTGTTAGTAACTTTTTGCTACCAGGCCATTGACTGTTTAATCTAACGTACTAGATAATAGCCATTGTAATAATTTATAAAAGGAATCATCTTGATGCATCATTTTTAACTGAAAAAAAAATGGCACAGTGAGTATCCACGCATCAAGAAAAAAGCACTTTATAAATTACGCGACCGAGATATGTAAGCACCACTGTGCCATCGTGAAGACTGGGAAGTACAAATTAATGAACAATTAGCAAGTGCTACACGCATTGTAAATCAGGATTACAATAAACTTCGTAAATTACAGAAAGCAACATTGACGGCTGGATCTAAATCAACCAGATTGTCAAAATTATTCCGAGGTCCTTCACTGTGGCCTCTCTCAGTATAATATTGTGGTTTGGCACGTAAAACCACAGAAAGGATTTTTACCTTTTAACCGCTATATATATTAGCAATGTGAAACATTCAAATGCACTGAGACAATGTTAATAAATTTGGTACCTTGTTTCAGTCGTTATAGATAATGCTTCCTTGGGGCACTTTCATTGTAAATAGATATTATATATTATAATATATAAGTACGGTTGATTAAAGGTCTTGTGCTATGTCCACAACACACGTAACTAAATAGTATCGTATAGTGCCCTAGGCTCACATTTTTTATAATTAATCCTAAAACATAAATGCTCACTTATATCAAACAGGCATCTTCAAAGTAGAGCCTACATATATACTCCACGAATTTCTTACTTAGTGCTGAAGCGAAGTGAACCTGTTACGTCTATTTATTCTTCGCGTTCATGACACTCCACCCAAGATCACTCGAAGTTGTGTAGTAATACGACTTTAATTGACCAGTATTGAAGGGACACTAAAGGCATCACTTAAGCCGACGTTGATTGTTGAAATAAGGGTCGAGAAACCTCGTAGTGCTACTTCTGTGCCAGAGAAGGGCTCATTTAGAAATAAAATTGTGCTTTATGGTTCATTCAGACGACGGACCGAATCCCGATGTGGCGGGACGGACGGCGCGTCACGTGACCTCACATCAGCGATTCCCCTCGTCCGCGACTCGTCCGCGCGGCTCGCGGACGGATGACCCCAACCTATTTCTCACATCGGGATTCTGGCGGGGGAGAGCCGGTACTTCAGCGGAATAGCTCGGGGTTGGTGGCAACCAGTACACTTTTCGTCTGCTCGTGGCTAGTCCTCCATGGCTCGCGGACAGCTGCATGACTGGTCGGCATCATCTACGCTTGAGCATGGTTTAGTTAGTTTCCGGGGGCTTTGTTCTCAGGTGATTAGATACGCAGAAACCACTTTCGGTGGTTAGGGAAATGTCGCCGCCGTTGTTTTGACACGCGAGATTCTTAGCCGTCATGGTGGGGAAATATTTTAACTTCTGCAACCGGCGACGTGCCGCTTCTAAAAAAAGGATGGGAGACGCGTTCAGAAGTTCTACAAGTGGGGAACAATGTAGTCGAAAGAACATTCTGCCAGCAACTCCCTTTTCTCCTGACAGAATAACACTCCTCGTTCATTTGTCACAACGCGACAGACATCGCAGTCAAGCGTCGCTTCTTGCGGGCATCCATGTTGAATACTCTCAAACCGGTCTGCTTTCAGCAGGCGCAGGTGCGCGGCGA
Source organism: Rhipicephalus annulatus (assembly GCA_013436015.1). Lineage (NCBI taxonomy): Eukaryota > Metazoa > Arthropoda > Arachnida > Ixodida > Ixodidae > Rhipicephalus > Rhipicephalus annulatus. The sequence goes on along the minus strand of WOVY01001445.1, from coordinate 244,215 downwards.
ACCTGCTGTAGAGGGTAATCCGGCTGTTTTCTCCTAGAAAACCGTCCGTCATGTGGATGCGTCTGCAGGCGGATCATCCGCGGATTAGCCGTCCGCGTCCACGACAAATCCGGATTCGGTCCATCGTCTGAATGCACCATTAGTGGACGACATAGGTAAATGACGCATCCAAACATGATAATCACGACGTGCGTATCATGTGACAACATGACTGAAAGCTACACTCATGATGCGCTCACGGCCGTTTCGCTAGATTTACATATGCCAAATTTGGTGTTACATGACGCCAATGGATGACGAAGGTATGGGACAGGTGCTAAAATGATAATCGTAAGATGCGTCTCATGTGAGAACATGACTACATGCCGCAGTCAAGGTGCCAATACAATTAGACGTGACGTAGTGCGCGTGCTCGCCGGCGTTCGTTTCGTCGCGTCATGCCGGCGTTGCCACGCCATGCGCCGGTCCTGCCATATACTCGCAGGCGCGCGCCACGCTGCGTTGCATTGACGCATGCGCGTTCCAGCGGGTCCGGTGTCACTCCGTTACGAAAAGAGAGAGACGCAGTGGTAGCTGGGTAACGTATCGGCGCGAAATTGAACATGTCGCATTTCACGCCGGTTGCCGTCGGGCCGCGCCGACGGGCGCTGGTCGCGCCTAACGTCAGACTATATAGAGTGCTCGCGTTTTGCTAACGTATATAGCGTCGCTGTGCCCAGCGTGCACGCACGTCAATGCTACGTTGGAGTATATTGGGCCCTTCATGATGCGCTTGGGGCTGTTTTGCTAGTTCCACATATACCAAATTTTGTGGTACGTGACGTCATTGGATGAAGAAATATATGACTGGTGTAAACATTATAATCCTGACACGTGTGTCTCGTAAAAACATGACAACATACCACGCTCATAGCGTGCTCGCGGCTGTTTCGCTAGCTCCACATATACTAAGTTTGGTATCACGTGACGTGAATAGATTACGAAGGTAAACGACACATCTAAACATGCTAATCATGACACGAAGTCATGTACGGCATCATTTACCTCCACCTCGTAACGTTGTGCTGATTTCAAAGTGACATATCAACATTTCTCATTCGTGCTTCGCATATCATCGATTGCCACTGTGCGTGGGATCTGCCAATTTTTAGGGGCGAAGCTTTTTATAGCGGCACCCGTTCGTCCCTCGTAGCCGTTGTAGAGTGTAACAAGTATAACGTTTTGACCTCCAAGGTGGTGCAGGTAAGATATTTCTTCTGCGTGTTGTTGAACAATAAAAAATAGTGCTCAATGTACATGTCAGTGGCTGCTAATGGGGAATGAGAGACAGGAGCATTCGGCTTTTAGTTAACACGCACGCTGCGATCCCCATTAGCAGCCATTGGTATGTACATTGAGCACTATCTTACAAGAAAGGGTTGCTACGTTATACCAATTTTTTTTAAATCCTCCTTGCGTTATACTCGCTGGGTGTAACCTCCTTGGTTTTAGAAAAGTTTAGCGAGCGTTGGGCTGCAGTGCCATGAATACAGTGAACTAGTATATACCATGAACTCGAGGTGGTTAAAGGTGGCAAGTGGACCCGAAGCGCAAGCTGTAAGAAAGTGAGCATGTGCCACCTCTCGTTTAGTCCTTGGAATGTCCGCTGGATGGCGGTGTTTCTATATGGGGAATATATGATGAAAAAAGGCGAGATGGTGGTACTTGAAGAGTTGAATAGATGGACGAACGGACACACAGACAGATGCATGGATGGACGCATGAACGGACGCAGGGGCGGATGCATGGAAGAACGCAGGGACGGACGCACGAACAGACGCACTCACGGACGGGCGGATGGACGCATGGACGGTCACTCAGACGGACGCATGGACGGACGGAAGCAAGAACGAATGGACGGACGAATGCTTCGCCCCACTCTCCATCATTCACTCTGTGGATATGCTGCCAATTTTTTTCGACTTATTGTCCATTTAACAATTTAAAAATAATGTACGAAAATGAACATGGTACTAAATGTTACTAGTTTTTTACTTTAAAAATTTTAAAGTTGCTACCAATGGGAAGTAACACCTAGGCTAGTAACAGTTACTAAATGCTTTTAGTAACAACAACGGCAGTAACTGTTACCACCCTTGGCTACTAACTGTACATACTAGCAGGGTTTTAACATATATGACAAACTATTGCTGCCCCCATAGATAGCAAGTACTATTACCTTGCTCATGTAGCGTTGTGCTTCACCACCCAACGTCACTTGAACAGCCGACTTGATGTAAGGCCCAGTGACAAAGCGTAGGTCCTTGAGGCCCATGGGACGGCGTTAAGCTCTCCTATAGTAGAGTACCCAGTACTCTAAATCGTTACCCACTTTTTCTAATCCCCCCCCCCCTTCACCACGTGGGGAGACGGCTCACTGCTCTCCCGTAATTTAGTACGAAGTACTCGAAATCGTTAACCATTATCTTTATACACATCCGTGGAGTTGTGATCCCTTTATTTTTCGATAGGCACAGGAAATCAAGCGCTTGCCTAGCGTTTTCGGCATCGGTAGACGGTCGCTCAGCTTCCTGTTGCATCCCGAGATGGACAAGAAGTTTTCGCAGTTCGGTTTCCACGACGGGCGGCGGCATGTTGTCAGGGCGTCTACTGGCCGATCCGTTGCCGAATCATTGGTTTGGTGTCCGTGTCCTCCTTCTTTTGCACTTTGAACAACGACGGGTGACATGACCTGAAGTTGATCAGGCTCCGACGAACTATAGACGTCAGACTCTTCCCAGGCGGCGCTGCGAAAAACGCCGCTATCAGCGCCCTCATCAACGCGCCGGCTATAAATGGGTAGTGCAAAGCGAGCCGTCCGCAAGCGAATGTGCATAGGTCCTCCTCTTTCGATGACTTTGAGGCGCGGTTTTCTGAAAATCAAGGACTTGGCAAGCTTCTTACTTCAATCCAACCTCGCTTCAGAAACGTAGGAAGCTCACCAAAACAAACTGTGGGTACAATGCGAAAAATGATTCATTTAATTCGGCGTATTTCTACTGGACTGGCAATTTAAGTGCAAGCGAGCATCGCATGACATCAAGTTACAGGCAAGAACTCCGACGTTCGTTCTGTAGCGCCTAAATTCGTTAAACTTGGGCATAAACATGATGCCAAAGCGGTGAAGTGCATACACGAGTAATCTATTTTACGATAAGCGGTACGATGTTCACTTTATTCGGCACAAATATAGCCCTGGCAATTTTCGCCATTGCAGTTGCATTCTCCATCGATCTCTCGCTTCCTGTGCGTTAACTATTTTATTACGCATGCTAAAATGTTCTGTTGACCGTTGTCACTCGTTTGTATAATTACTGCAAACGGGGATGCATGCGTGTTCACTTTCTCGGTGTTGAACGAAATGCAAAACCGAGGCCTCCGAGATAGCTCCGGCAATCGCGGAAACCAACGGCAAAAAAGAAAAAAACCTTATTGTGGTCACGATCATTTTGCGATTTACCTGTATGACGTGCACGTTTGAATTTCATAAAGCCGGAACTCAGAGCCTTGAAAGCCCTCGGGCGTAATGCTGTGGAGCTTCAGGTTATAGGCAGTCACGGCGTGTGCGATGTTTATCGTGCGCGTCACCTGTCCACTGCTGCACGGTGCGCATCGCGGTCAGAGGCTCTGTTGAGCTTCATAACCAAAGTTACTGCAGTTCTCTCTCCCTTGATATCAAAGCTACTCAAAACAATAACAGGAGACGTACGTACGCGAACGGCTGTAGACAACGCGAGTGATTCGCTTACCCAACACAAAAGCCCATGTCCAGTGCTCTCGCCGTTCTGCTTCGCGAAAGCTGTGGAAAACAGTAAAACGAAGTCCTTAACGTCCGTATATAGCAATTCACCACGCAACTGTACCGTCGTCTTGGGTCTTTTTTCGTAGAGCGCGGAGCTGTTGCGTCTGCTCTTGTTTTCGCTGTCGTTTTGGCGAGTGAACCAGCAAGCACTCCACGGTGGTTCGATGACGCGCCTGACTAGTGGAGAAAAACTGGCAGCTCTTTTTCTAGGAGTTCAATGCTCAAATACACTTAATTTTTGCTCAATCCCTGTTTTTTACGCTGTATTTGCCCGTGGTTGCGCAGCCAACTGTGCAAAGGAGTCGGGCTTTGCACTACTCAAAACTGCTTCGACAGGTGGCGCTGCGTGTCCGCAAAACTCCAGAGTCAGACGTCTATAAGTGAAGATCATGGAGCGCGGGTTCCGGCAGACAGCTGCTGATCGTGGACGCAGCAAAAATACCACGAGAACAGCAAGCAGCTCTGTTTCTTTCTGATTTCCGCACATGGCACTCATTGATTGGAGGTCAGTGCATACATACAGATAGAGTTGTTGTTGTTGTTGTTGTTGTTGTTGTTGTTGTTGTTGTTGTTGTTGTTGTTGTTGTTGTTGTTGTTGTTGTTGTTGTTGTTGTTTTCTTCCTCTGCACATGGCTCGTCTACCCAATGGAGGGGATTGGCCTGTTATAAGGTGAATTTTCCCGATACTTTCTGCATTGCTTCATTGTCGATGTAGGCTGTAGATGTAGATGCAGCTGTAGATGTAGGTAGATTCTGAATGTTTGGTTCACACTCACCCCGAGAGATTGGGCAAGAATCGGGTTGCTTAACAACAAAAAAGGAGCATATAAATTTATATACTAGCACAAAGAATAATAACACAAATACTGATTTTTCGTAAATTATTGTGTGTGTTTAGAATAAGTGGTTTACGATTTAGAGTGCAGCGCACTCTACTATGGAAGAGCTTAAAGCCGTCCCGTTTTATGTTGGCACTCTACATGGGGCATGCGCTGTGGTACACCGCTTTCAGAAAAAAAAAGCTGGATGAATTAGTTCCTACTGAGATAGCAATGAATGGTCTCAGTGCCCAATAAAAACCCGCTTAAGTTACCTCACCCAACGCAACAATATCAAAGAGAATTTTCCTATAGCCTACAATGGTTAACTGAGAACATTTTTGCGTTGAGGTTATTGAGTAAATCTCTTCGGCTATTTAATGAAATCTTGCACGGACTCGCACATTTTTTCGTTGCTGTGTTCAAGGGTGTGTGCACCTAGATATAGTGAATTTGGCGCTTTCAAAGCTAGTCCAAGAATTCGTAGCGGCATTTCTAGATATATCTTTCTTAATGTCGAAAATTTTCCTCAAGAGATCAAGAAGTGTTCCGCAGTTTCCTCTTCTCCACAAAAAGAACAAAGCGGGGAGGGAGACATGCAAGCCGCCTTGAATACGGATTGTCTGGCCTCTCGGCCGAGAATGCGCAATTTTCGTTTTCCCCAAATTGTGGTTCTTGCCCACTATGTGGCCCTACTCGCGTCGACGAAAAAATGGGGGGAAGAGGTCTCTTATGGCGAATTCCACAGGTAGATCCGGAGCGGCCGCCGACATCCTGGAGCGAACACTCGGATCGAGCCAAGGCAGATCTGCGAGTGGAACACGTGAATGCCCCGCATGAGGTCGTTCCGGATATTGTTTACGCATACGTCGCTAAACCGGTACCCGGAACGATTTTTTCCCCCCACTCTTTGCGTTTCATTGACAACTGTGTCGCAACTGCAAAGCGCGCATTTCGACCACACAGTCACGAAAAGCCGGAGTACCGCTTTTAGGAATGTAAACAGGTGCAGAAAGCTACTAGACCGCCTAAAAAAAAAAAAACGCTGAAGACAACTTGGCTGCCCGACTGAACCGGTAATCGCGAGAACACATTCTTGGAGTTCCGGCGAAATCCGTCTCTGCCAGACAAAGCACGCGGAATGCTCCGTCGTAGAGTGGGTTGCTCCGAATATACCAGTGCAAAACGCGAACTTGCTCCGAATCTACCAGTTGAATGCAGATTATTGGTCGCGGAGCAAGAAATTTTGCTCCCGCTCAACGGGTGGTATTGCCATTAAGCATCGCCTTTAAAAGTTCAATGCAATGGTGACATCCTTACCCTAGCGCGCAGTTCATCGACATCGAACATGCTTTTTATTGTATGCTGTTACCTGACTAGTGGAAATTCTGGAATTTCTGCAATGTAATCAATAAAGTTCTTAGTGGTCCGGGTCAGTGAAGCGTTTGCAAACGGTTGAATTCAGAGTAGCATGAATTAGAGCACGAACAATCGTGCCTATGAAATGTTTTCCAAGTTGCTATTCACCCGCTACGTGGCCTACATGGAGTACGCGCGTGTGTGCTTTTCGTAATGGGTGGCCGGCTTTAAACCGCGACGTCGTTATGTTAACCACACGTTCTGACGCGCGATGGCAATTTTAATGCCTCTACCACGTAATATTAACGGCGATATTGCGTGTTGTATTGCGCCTGTATACAGGATGCTTGTGTTTCGAGAAAAAAAAAACGAATGTTATAGCTTCACTACATTTAGAAGCAGAGGAAGTTATTTTCACTGTATTTCTGAGCAGACGCTCGCTGTGTGTAACAAAGCCAGGCGTTCTAATTGCAAATGCAGTGTTGGTCTTGACTGCAGGGATGCAGTCTTTTCTTTTAGATGTTCTTCAACACAATTAAAAAAAAGATTACGCAGATCACATGTACTTTGGGAATCGACGTTATACGAAACATGCGGAGGAAAGGTGACCGTGTTGTAATTTTTTTTATTTATCGACACGTTATGAGACGACGTTAAATATATGTAAAAATGTGGCACGGAAAAGTAGGTGTCGAACAGTTCCTGATGGTTATATAATAAATCGTTTGCATTTGAGCAACGATGCCAACAGAAACATGAGTATTAGTGACACCAGAAGAGACTAGCGTTGGCACTCGCAAGGATGGTAGCCCTGCATGGGCACTGATACATAGATCAACTTCAGCGGATGACTTTTAAGTACAACTGACATTAACCCGACGTGATGGCTCTATCAAAGGTGTACATAGCAAATCGTAAACAGGCCATGGTGTGAGGCCCACGGGACGACTTTCAGCTCTTATAGTAGACTACCAAGTAATGTAAATCGTTAACCACTTTTTCTAAACACATATAAGGACCAGTCTCTTGTATAGGTGTAACCAAATGCTGGGCCATGGACATCAGAGACACGTCGTGAACTGGTTCACGGTGTAATTTTTGTCAACACGCTCTCATCAAGTGTGAGGCCCACGGAATGGCTTTTAGCTCTCCCACAGTAGAGCATTACGAGAGACCGCTTTTCCGAAAAGTGGGAATTAGTTTTTGGTAGTTCAATGTTTCTGTTTGACTAAACTGCCGAACTCCACTAAATAAAATGTTACTTATTTAAACTTCTCTAATTACCGTTTTAAATGATATCTTCAACCATTTTAAGATGCATGCCACTATAGAAAAAGCAACTGTGACGACAGCGAGCAAATAGCGTGTTTTGCTGATTTTTTAAAGAATATTGAACCCATTTTTAAACCCCCTGTATATTCCCACTAGCCTGATTTCAAGGGAAGCTTCTACACAACTGTATAGGACATACATTGGCGCGCCAATAAGTAGAACGGAACAGGCACTTTATTTAATAAAATAGAAAAGATTGCTGTAATTCACATTGCAAGAAATAATACCGTGAGTTGAAGCAAAAAGTGGCCAAAGGCTTGCAGTATACCATAAAAAAGTGCCTCCTTAGGACCATTTTCCTCTGAGTAACCCGTTTTTACATGACAATCAAGAATTTTCGGCAGATTCAGGTTGACTTATCACCGTGTCGAGGATGGTGTTGGAGGTCTTATACGGCAAAATGCACTTTGAGAACGGCGCAACCGGTCATTGTGGATGTGGATATTTCGTTGCGTGTATTCGGCCTTCTTTGTCTTTACCATCTGCACTAGTCTGGACATACGCTGTCCGGCCTAGCTCTTTGCAGGTGATGCTCCTTTACTGGACTGCGTCGAGTTGACGTCCCGGCCAGGTAGTCCACGGTACTCTGGCACTGGTTGCCGCTTTGCTGACTTGATCTAGTCTTCGCCAATCAAGAGCACTCGCCGTGGTTTCTGGCTAATGGGAAGCGCACGTTAGTTTTCATTTACCTTGGGTTGTGAGGTGGGTGATTCCCGATGCAACGAGGACAGTGGCTGTAATGTTGACCCAGTCCGCTGTGCCCGGGGCTTCCTTTCGGCCCGGGGTGGAAGCGATGGTGGTCTTTGACGTACCATATAAGCGCTGCTTGGTGCCTCGGTGCGAAAGAACACGCACGAATGTTTTCCTGGGTCCTTTGTCGAGACCTTTGTGGTGATCGTGGGCGTGGCTGGGGCTTTAGCTGAGTGTTTTGACGAATGGGAATGCAACATGGCCTGTCCTCGATCTTGAGTCGTGGCGCTGCTGATCGGCGCCACGGGCCCACTGGCTTGGGAGTTGTTCGAATAGGGAGGAAGCGAAGCTTCTCGGTCTTGTGTGGAGGTGGAAGATGTCTCCGACGTGGCGTGGGCCAAGGCCTCGGACGATTGGAAAGTCACGCTTCAAATTTTTGGTGATTACTTGGTGGTGATTTCCTACTCATCAGGGACTTCGGCGATGACGTTTGATGAAATGGAAGCGAGTGTGGCTTTTCCTCGGCTTTAGGTTGATGTCTTAGCGGTGAATAAAACAATGACCGTGGCTTTGGCGCCCGCAAGCTTGCCTGTGCGTTTTTGATCCTTCTTAAGTTTAAGCATATTATTTACATTTGCGGTCCGTCGTGGCACTGGTGCCGGTGGTTGCGAGGGTTGTTTGAGCGTACGGATCTCATCACGATTCTGCTGTGCTTCGAGGGCTTAACTTTCTCGAATGGCATCGCACCTCCACTTCAGCTCCGTAATTTGTACGTCACGCTTCTTCAGAGCGGATGTCAACTCGGTGATACGAGAAGGATCGCATCCTTGTGTCTGCACCTTGGGATCGCACGTTTATTGCGTGGCCTTCAGCGCACGCGAATGGTGAAGACGCAGCGAAGGGACCCAGTCATTCCTCATTATACACGTGGCCGGTTCATTGTATCCACCACCCGAAGTTGACACGTAGAAACCGCTGTCTGAGGAAAGTGCACTCGTTCGTTGATGTACGCCATCACCGACCATCGCGTCTTGGAGGCCGCAATCAATACGCGAAGTTTCATTCAGAACGTCGTTTCCATCGTCGGTGCCGCGGTAGTAAGCGAACGTATACAAGTCTTCGTAGATAGCTTCAAATCTTGGGGAGTGGTCCTGGAAAGCTGTGATCGTGCCATGAATGGTAGAAACAATCTGAGCTTGTGCAATACTAAGCGCTTTCGGCAGGTCACCCTCTTTGGAAGACCATTCTCCCGCAAGACATTTTGCAGCTGCCTGGTAATGTCCACCGCGTTCAACTCGGCAAGCTTCGGCTTCGAACTGTCATGTACGAAGACTTCGTCGGCCATAAAGCCATCTTCACCTTTGGCAGACTTATACGGGCTCATATTGCCTTTATGTGTGGCCAATAGCTTGAATTTGGCACTTGACTTAGCCCGCGGAGTCGAGATATATTTAGCGTTTGATAGGCACCTGGAATCTAATCCTCGCCTAGTGTGTCCGGCATCGGTAGACTGTCGCTCACCATGAAGAGCTTCCTGTTGCATCCTGAGATGAACGAAAAGTTTCCGCAGGTCGATTTCCGCATTGGACGGCGGCGTGTTGTCCGGGCCTCTGCTGGTTGATTCGAAGCCAAAAGACTGCTTCGGCTTCCTTCTTCTGTCGCGCTTCGGAACAATGATGGTTGACATGTCCTGAAGGTGATAAGGCTTCGATGAACTGGGCGAAGGTCTAGGAGCGCTGGTTCTGGAAGACGGCTTCCGGTCGCAGACGCAGCCAAAATAGCGCGAGCGGAGCGAGCAGCCCTTCTTATTTTTCTTCTTCTTGACGTCCGCACATGGCACGCGCTCATTAGAGGGAATTTGTTGAACTCGAGCCGAGAAATGAAAAGATAATGAAAATATATGAAAAGAAGAAAAAAATAAGCCCCGTAACTGCCTCTCAGGGGGAGGACACCTCAACAGTAGCTCACGAGGGATGGGGGTAGACAAGGGAATAAAAGGATAGGATTAAAAGGTAGAGAGATAAAGAGAGGGGAAGGAGAGAGTGAGGTGCAGGGACGGGCAGCGATCTTTCCTGTCTTCGCCAGATGGGAAGTGTGGTTGGTACGGCCCGGGCAAAGACGTTGCCCTGGATGGGTGTGGGTGGTACCGTCGAAAGTGGTGTGTGTACGGTGGTTGGACAGAGAAGTTTAAACCCGTTCACCCCTCTAAGGGTGAGCGGGGAAAAGACTCTTGATAACCAGTCGCAGTGTGCTCCCGAGGGAGCTTTCAATGAGATCGTCATGATGTAGGACGACATCTTTCTATAGATGTTCGCCGTGTGGCGAGAAATGCTCGCTTGTAAATAATGTGGAATAAACCTCCGTACAATTTTCCTCATCAGTCTCTTCATGGTCGGGGTGTTGTTCCCGAGTCCCCGGAGCCAGTAACGGCAAAGTCCCAACACCTCAGCAATGGATAGCAGTGGGTGGAATCCTGCTCAACCCACTCACTGTTACAATAGCGCATAGAAGCTTTGCGCTTATGCCTTGGCCTGCCTAAAACAGTTGCTAACAATGTGTTGCATCTCGAATCGAGGGTCCCTCCTCTTTCCTGCAGAATTTGCCTTCTGACTGTTCAGACATTCTTAAGAATTCATGAATCACCATTACGACATTCAAAAACAACCTTTATTTCCACCCCGGAATCATTTTTTCTTGGTGCTAGATGGCCGTGATTTCACACCCCACAAGTTATATTTGTACAAATTTACTGGAGCCTCTAAACGTACGTATATGCGACATCATGCCGAGTCGTGATAATTCATACACCGTGGAAATTCAATTTGACAATATTTTTCTTGATAACGCCAAATTACTTCCCCATAATATTTTGGATGGTTTACTACAAGATAGCCTGCGCAGTATTACAACAAACGTTATTATTGCTACAGACGCATTGCAATGTGACGAAAAGTCAGGGGTTGGTATTTTCAGGCCGATTTTAGATTGGATTTATTCGCTTCGACTACCCAATTCCATACCCGTTTTTATGGCTGAATTCCTGGCAGTAGTGCTCGCCTTACGCAAGTTAGATTCAGCAATTACATCAGCTGTCATAATAACAGATTCCCTATCTCTCTGTGCGGCACTTTCTGTTGGTGCTGATAATCAATAATAAATGCGTTCCGTGCACTAGTGCCTGCGCATTTGAGAAAAGTCCGGTTAGTTTGGCGCCTGGACATAAAGGCCTATTTCTAAGTGAAATAGCCGATTCCTTAGCTAAGTCGTCAATTAGCGAACTGATTCTACCACACTGTCCATCATCCGCTTTTGTGAATGCTGCTCGATTCCGCAGACGTACGCTTATGGAAGTCTTTAGTGGTACAGCACTAACAAACTCTACAGAATATCGCCATTTGTTATATCTCTGGCGAAAAGACTTTTACCGCACTCGTAAACAAGAAGTAGCTATCACAATGCTGCGCTGCCGGGTACCAAATCTAAATTTCTATAAGCACAGGTCTGCTCAGGCACCTTCGCCACTGTGCGCGTTCTGTGATGAACTTGAAACAAGAGATCATTTCGTTTTGACCTGCAGGTGGTTTAACACATTACGAACAACCGTTTTATAACCACTGTAATGATGATTGTAGTGGGTCATGCAAATCTCGACACACACATTGTCAGTGCTAAGCACTAGACGCTCGGCCCGGACTGTCGCTGATTTTGATAGCTAGGCCTACGCTCCTACCTGGTCTTGGATAACAGTTTTGACTGTCTCCGTTCTATATTATAATTGGTGGAGTTTGCTGGGTCTCCTTGCAATCCTGGAGTTGCGAAGCCGGACTCTACCTGCTGTCATGACCACTGCATCTGCCACAAGCCCTCCTCCTATGGCTTCCCAGGCCATCGTGTGCTCCGGCGCGGTCCGTCAGCGGGATCCTCCCATATTCAGCGGCACTGACGACCACGACGTCGACGACTGGCTGGCTACTTACGAACTCGTGAGTGTCTTGAACAAATGGGACGAAGCCACGAGACGGGCCACTGTCGGCATTTACCTCAGTGGCATTGCCCACTTATGGCTTCGGAACCATGAGACCGACGTTCCCACCTGGACAGCATTCAAAGCAAAGTTCAGCGAAGTCTTTGGTCGTCCTTCTGTCCGCAAACTTCGTTCGGAGCAGCGCCTTCAGTCGAGATCTCAACTGCCTGGTGAGAACTTTACAAGTTACATAGAAGACGTCATTGACTTGTGCAAGCGCGTCGATGTGAACATGACAGAGGTGGACCGCATCAAGCATATTTTTAAGGGTATTGACGAGGACGCTTTCCAGATGCTCATTTCAAAAAGCCCTGCTACTGTCGCCCAAGTTACCGAGCTCTGCCAAAGCTATGATGAGCTCCGCCGGCAACGTCTCGTCACCCGCCGTGCTGTCCCACATCAGGAATCGATGTCCGGCTTAACTTTCTCGCAAGACCCCGTCCTCCTCTCGCAGATCAAAGATTTCGTGCGCGAAGAAGTTGCCCGCCAACTCTCGCTCATCTCTGGCCTACCGGAGCGCAGTGCACCGCTTAGCCCTACTCTACGGACTATTATACGAGATCAAGTGTTTGAGGTCCTTCCTCCGCAGCTGGTGCCACCAGTCAATGCACCATTGACGTACGCCGAAGCAGCAGCACGACCACGACCACAGACTTTCCAAGCGTCGCCTCCACAGCCTGCTCCTGTTTATGCCGCCCAGCCGCCACGACCTCCACTTCGCCGAGTCCCTAATCCATGGCGCACTGCCGACAACCGACCGATCTGCTTTTCGTGTGGTCTACCTGGGCACGTCGCACGTCTGTGCCGCCGCCGCCCACTCCACTCACGTGAAAACCTACGTCCATACGAGAACGATTACACGTACACTCAATACACCCCAGACCCCGAATTGTACGCTCCTCGTCCAAGCCACCGACCAGCTCCTGATCGCCGATCTCCTTCTCCACGTCGACGCTCGCCCTCCCCGATGCGCCGACGCCCCCCTACAATCGACGCGGAAAACTAAATGACGCAGTTCCCGAGGCAAGAACTGCGTCCTCGTCGCAAAGCACAAGCCCTCTTCGTTCGCCGCCGAATGTAATTAATGCCTTTCTTGAAGGTGTACCCGTACTTGCCCTTATTGATACTGGTGCCGCAATTTCTGTCATCGCCGAAAACGTTTGCCGCTCAATTCGAAAAGTGACAACGCCTTACTTGGGTTCATGTCTTCATACTGTCACTGCACAGCCTGTGCAGCCTGTGGCCACGTGTACTGCCAGACTTGTAATTCAAGGAATGCCCTACACAGTCCAGTTCGTAGTACTCTCGCACTGTTCTCATGACATCATTTTAGGTTGGGATTTTCTCTCCCATCACCAAGCCGTCATTGATTGCGCCCGTGCCGAAGTCGCCTTTTGTCCTCTTGGTGATGCGCTACCAGTGCACGATCGCCCTTCCGACGCGAAGTTGGTCATTAGTGACGACACCCAAATCCCTCCACGCGCTACTGTCTTCGCACCTGTGTCGTGTTCCACCATCGTCGACGCTACCGCATTCTTCACGCCTTCCGCTGCTTTCGTTCATCGCCACCTATCACCGCTCCCAACCGCTCTCGTTACTCTTCAAGCTGGTGCTACCAACGTGCCTGTGAAGAATCCGTTCCCATTCACGATTACGCTACTTCGAGGCGAATGTATTGGTTCGATAGAATCATTCGAAACCATCGCTACACTTGACGTTCCTGATGAATCATCGGAAGTCAGCGCCCTCTCCTGTAGTTCCGTGAATGACCCTTCCACTACCGACATTTTCAACCGTGTCATCGACGAAGGCCTAAACCCACAACAGAGGTGTGAGCTTTTGAGCCTCCTTGACAAGTTTCGACCATCTTTTGACAGTGACAGCGCTACTTTAGGTCGCACATCTACCGTATGCCACCAGATCGACACAGGTAATCACCCACCACTACGGCAGCGACCATACCGTGTTTCGCCAACTGAACGCCGTATCATCGATGAACAAGTAGGTGACATGCTAAAGCGAGGCGTCGTTCAACTGTCAAACAGTCCTTGGACGTCGCCGGTTGTTTTAGTTAAAAAGAAGGATGGCAAGATACGCTTTTGCGTAGATTATCGTCGCCTAAACAAAATAACACGAAAGGATGTTTATCCTTTGCCTCGAATTGATGACGCCCTCGACTCTTTACAAGGCGCAGAGTTCTTTTCCTCCCTTGATCTACGCTCTGGGTACTGGCAAGTGCCCATGAATCCGGATGATAGGCCAAAAACTGCATTTGTTACACCAGACGGCTTATACGAATTTAACGTGATGCCATTCGGGCTATGCAATGCGCCGGCAACATTTGAGCGCATGATGGACACTATCCTACGAGGCCTCAAATGGAACACGTGTTTGTGCTACTTAGACGATGTAGTGGTATTCTCACCCGATTTTTCCACGCACCTTCGTCGCTTGGAACAGGTTCTACGCTGCCTCTCTGCAGCCGGCCTCCAACTCAACTTGAAGAAGTGTCACTTTGGAGCGCGCAAGCTGACCATTCTCGGACACGTCGTGTCGAAGAATGGCGTTCTCCCTGACCCCGCTAAGCTACGTGCTGTTCGCGAGTTCCCGAGGCTCGCGTCTCTCAAGCAGCTGCGTAGTTTCATTGGGCTTTGCTCATACTTCCGCCGCTTCGTCCGAGATTTCGCCTCGATCATGGCGCCTCTGACAGACCTACTTCAGGGAGACCGCAATCTATCTGCGTGGTCTCCAGCTTGCGACAGTGCCTTTGCGAAGCTCCGTGAACTGCTTACAACACCACCCATACTGCGTCATTTCGATTCAAGCGCTCCCACAGAAATCCACACAGATGCTAGCGGTGTCGGTCTTGGCGCTGTACTCGCCCAACGAAAGCCTGGTTACCAAGAATATGTTGTTGCATACGCGAGCCGCACTCTTACAAGAACAGAAGCAAATTATTCGGTAACTGAGAAAGAATGCCTAGCGATTATCTGGGCCATTACAAAATTTCGGCCTTATCTGTACGGCCGCCCTTTCGATGTTGTTACCGACCACCACGCGCTCTGCTGGTTATCCTCCCTCAAAGATCCCTCAGGACGCTTGGCACGATGGGCTTTACGGCTCCAAGAGTGCGACATCCGCGTCATTTATCGCTCAGGCCAGAAGCACGCCGATGCCGATGCTCTTTCGCGTTCGCCTGTTTCTACTGATATTGCGAGTGTCTCCATCCAAGACAACTTCCTTCCACTATCAGGACCCATCAACATGGCTGCGGAGCAGCGCAAACATTCGTGGATTGCGTCTCTGATGGATTACCTATCTGAAACACTCGCCCACCCGCCATCTCGAGCGCTACACCGACAAGCCTCTCACTTCGCCATCCGTGATGGAATACTTTATCGCCGCAACTACCACCCTGACGGTCGCAAATGGCTACTCGTCATACCCAGGCACCTCCGCGCCAGCATATGTGCTGCTTTCCATGCCGATCCGCAGTGTGCGCACGCCGGTTTGTTTAAAACCTACGCCAGGCTACGTTTTCGGTTTTATATGCGCGGCATGTACACATTCGTGCAAGAGTACATTCGATCTTGCACAGAGTGCCAACGCCGCAAGCACGATCCCAGCCGTCCTATACTGCACCAATGCAGCCGTTACCGTGCCCAGTGCGACCATTCGACCGGGTTGGAATAGACCTTTATGGTCCTCTACCATATACATCAGCTGGGAATCGCTGGATTATTGTAGCGATCAACCATCTGACGAGATATGCAGAAACGGCCGCTCTACCAGCCGCGACGGCACGTGACGTTGCGTCTTTCCTGCTGCAACGTTTTGTTCTGCGTCACGGCGCTCCACGTGAACTTTTGAGCGACCGAGGCCGCGTCTCTCTCGCGGATGTTATTCGAGAACTTCTTGCAGAATGCCATGTAATTCACCGCTGTACTACCGCATATCGCCCACAAACAAATGGCTTGACCGAGCGTTTCAACCGCACTCTTGGCGACATGCTTTCTATTTATGTCGCCTCCGACCACACCAACTGGGATCTTATCCTTCCTTACGTAACGTACGCTTACAACACGGCACCTCAAGCGACGACAGGCTTTTCTCCATTCTTTTTACTTTATGGTCGAGAACCATCATATCCAATTGACACCATTCTCCCCTACCGACCCGACTCATCCGAAGGCTCACCACTTTCCGAAGCCGCGCGGTTTGCGGAAGAATGTCGGCAATTAGCTCGCACCCTTACAACACAAGAACAAGGGCTACAGAAATTTCGTCACGACGATGGACGGTCCAATTACCAATTTTCGCCCAACTCTCTTGTTTGGCTGTGGGTGCCCCCCAGTGCGGCTCCTGGTACCTCTACAAAGTTTGTCAGCAGGTACCATGGACCTTATCGCGTCATAGAACAAACTTCCGCTGTTAACTACCTCATCGAACCCCTCACGGCCATTGTGGACCTGCGTCGCCGAGGCCGCGAAATCGTACATGTGAACCGCCTCAAACCATATCACGAACCACTTGTCCTCACGACACCTTAGAACACTTACTTGGCACCATCCTCAGCGAGGGGGAATTATGTAATTATGATTGTAGTGGGTCATGCAAATCTCGACACACACATTGTCAGTGCTAAGCACGAGACGCTCGGCCCGGACTGTCGCTGATTTTGATAGCTAGGCCTACGCTCCTACCTGGTCTTGGATAACAGTTTTGACTGTCTCCGTTCTATATTATAACACTTTTACGTGATATTGGTATAGACTTATCCGTGCCTGCCATTTTGTCTTTTGGAGCTTCCATTTCTGGGTTCTCTAATGCGACGGTATGCACGACCGTCCGGGACTATATTGATGAAACTAATAGGCTGATTAATTAATCTGTGTCATTATCCTAACGTGTCCACAAAATTATATACGTATAAAAATCAGATTATTGCTATATTCTAAGAATAAACTCATTTCTTTACTTGAATAATTGTATGCGTTAGATCAAGCACCACACTTTAGGTTATCGGTAATCTTTCTATTATATCTCCATTATTCCAAATCTGAGCAATAATTTTTAAAACCACTCGATTCTTGGCCAATCCCCCATAGTGGGTATGCGCCATGGTCAATAGGTGAACAAGAACAAGGTTCAGCGAGCAGATGGCATCGCTTGAGAAAATAGAACAAGGGTGCACTGATGAACGCTGGCGCCTTTCACCTCGAGTTGATCACGTCGTCGTCAGGTGATCTGTTGTCCGTAACTTTCAAGTTGACGCTTGTATGTGCTTTACGTTTATATCTTGGAGCTTCGGCAGCTGTGTATGCGTGACGACACTACGCTATTTTCATGAACTGCTATAAAATCTCGGCGCATTAGGCTTAGCAGACCTAGTTAAAGAAACAGCTTATCGATCCAATAACGACACAGCATACCTCATGCTTTGTCCTGATCATCGGATGGCACGAAGCGATAGCTCATTACACCGTTCACTTGCTGGGGTGAGCCCTTTCTCTGAGCGTCAAGGGTGAATTCGGAACGAGGTGGGTAGTCACGTGTCCAAGGGCGCTGCATGTTGATTTTTAACCACAAATCAGCGGTGGTTGCTAATACAGCAATTGAATAAATACGCCGTAAATACGCCGTAAATACGATGAAGAATAAACATGTTACCTATCGGCCTGCAGCAGCAGATGTTAAACAAGCGCAGATATGTCAAACTTGCCAATTTCAAAGCAATTATATCGGTAGCTATATGTTTTCCTGTGCAAGCATGTGGCTTGCTTACACCCCATAGCCTTGGCAATGCTGAACGGTATAGTGGTTAGACGGAGTATAGAACATGTTGTTGGGCTAGTTGGTTAATGGTGATCAGTTGGTTAATGGTGGTACCACGCAACCTACGCGGTAAAAAAAGGAGAGGACATCATAGAACGTCCACCTTCCTTCTTTATTCGAAAAAAAGGTACTGTCTATATTTACGCAGAGACATGTGTACCTTCAGGCATGAGCATGGCGCACAATCCCATGCGCACAATCCCAACTTCACTGTAAATACTTTACAGCCTCCTGCCACGCTCGCCGCAATGGCAACAGGTGGCGCTGACTGGTGCTCCTACGTTTGATGCACATACATACCCGATAAAGTACTCAATTCGTTTAGAGCATCCGACGCATTGTTCGAAGGTCTCAGGTTCGGTGTCTACGCACGGCAAGTTATGATAATATTAGTATTCAGGTCATGCCATGCGGCATAGGAAAAGCTTAGCAAATATAACTGTAAAAAAACCTGCGTGTCATAAAAGTATATACAACAATAAACTTGCACCGCATGCAAAATAAGTCGAAGAATGCGGTTATATGAAGATGAAGAATGGAAGTGAAAGGTGAAGAACAGAGGAGTAGACGTAAAAGCGTCTCACAACTCCTGATTCATTCATAACTCCAGCCTTCAACAACCACACCCCGCTTAAAAATTGATCAGCAAAGAAACTTGACGACACCTCCTCCACACAAGCATTCGACTCTAGGACGCACTGTCGTCCAGTGACAAATCAAGTCGCTGACAGCACACGACAGCACCACCCTGGCGACATACATATTTCTTACGGTGAAAAGAAAAAAAGGAAAGCGTACCGGCAGACATTCGCAACGTGTGAAGCACCACGAGCGACTAGCTTGTAGAGAGTCGGAGACGCTTTACCACTTCGCTTCTGCGAGATATTGTGGGTGCGCCCATATTTAGATCCAAACGAACACAAAGAAAAAGCAGATAGGAAATAAGGAAAAACATCATGGCGACGGGCGGCTGTAATAGAAAATACGACAGCTTGGATGGGAGGTTGACTTAGCACCCAGCGACGAGGCGCGAACAGGGGAAGAAACTGAAAGGAAAACCGGGCTTCGAGTGCATATAAGGCTATAGTGGTGTCCTCCTAGGAAGGGGAACCCGGGAGTCAAAGGGTGCCGCTATCGGAATGTGGAGCGCTTTCCGAGGCGTCCTTACATCCCTTTTCCTCGGGACCTTGTGCCCTCTCGGTGTTAAGGACGACGCGTTTCATTGGACTTGGTTGACTTATTTTTTCGTGCCGGGTTCCGTTATTCCGCTTTTGCGGCGCTGCTGGGTGCGTAGGGATCTTGCGTGAGCCTCGGGGAAAGGAGGAACAATCGTTCCCCCCCCCTCTTTTCCATTCAGCTGCTATAGCTTCTTCGTTGTCGTCTGCTTTTCCTCTATAGTTTTTCCCTTTTTTTCCGCTGTCGTTTTGCCGTCATAGCAGCTCTCGCACAACGGCGTAGTGGAAGGTCTCGGGAACTAGTGACTGGAACTAGGGCTTAGAAGAGGAGGATGCGAGAGAGCAACGAAAGAGGGAGCATCGGTTGTCAGAGATGAGCCATCATATATATAGCTGGCGTCGCGCAGTTTAATTGAAAGCGCTGCGTTTTTAATTATGTCTACGCCGTTGCCAAGGGCAACGTCCCCGTCAACACGCGTAGGGGGGATATGGTCAGCTTTCTGCTGGCCGACAACGCCTTCTCTCGTGCATCCCCCCCTTCTTCGACCAGACCGATGACGACAATCGCTGGGCTTTATTCTTTCGCTCCCTATTACCACACTTTCTCCGGGGTGCTCCGACCGGCTGGGGTGGCTAGGAATGTGGCGTGGGGATGGTAGGGAGCCGAGGCTGGCACGCTGACGTATTTGCGCACTTGGGTGTGCGAAATATGAAAGCTTGTTCTGACCTCTGCCGTCGCTTGGCGGCCCCGTTTCCTGGAACTCCATATGGGTCAGCGGCAGCAGACTTTGAGGCAGACGACAGTGGAAAAAAAAGGGGGGAAGGCGGTGCGTTCTGAGGGGAAAGCCTTAAACCCAAATGAAAGAAAGAAGTAAAAACAAGCTTAACATACATGGAAGAAAATGATTGAATGAAAGGATGGCATCAAAGGACTAGTCGAACACGCCTTTATGAAGAAATTTTGGTGCTGATTGTTGTTTAGGAAGGAACAAATCGATTTCGTCAGTTCGCATGTAACCTACGACATTTTGGGGCCTTTAATTCAGACCGTGGAGAGACGTACCTCTAAAAGTGGTACTGACACAAAAGGGGCGAAGATCGTCCCGTCATCACAGTAACCACCGCTCGTATGCAGATATGTGCCACAGGGCCGGGATAGACATTTAAGGGCGAAGCTTCTTAAGACGTGGGTCGTGCGTCCTCGATGTATGTAGCAGGCAGCCACCTTTAGTTCTTGAAATGTACGCTAAATGATATAGTCCTTGGAACTTCCGCTAGATGGCGGTACTTGTATATAATCAATACATGATAAAAAGATGTGATATGGTGGCACTTTAGTGTTCACTAAACGCACGGACGGACGGACGGACGGACGGACGGACGGACAGACAGACAGACAGACAGACAGACAGACAGACAGACAGACAGACAGACAGACAGACAGACAGACAGACAGACAGACAGACAGACAGACAGACAGACAGACAGACAGACAGACAGACAGACAGACAGACTCATGGACGGACAGATCGAACCACGGTTGGACGGACGGATGGATGCACGAACGGATGGGCGAACGCTTCGCCCCACTTATGATCATTCAGTCCGTGGATATGCTGTGATTTTTTTTCCTTTTTCATTCTTTCAGTCAAATGAAAACCCGAGCCATCGAGAGTGTATAAAGTATACGGGGAAGCGTGAAAGGCCCCAGAAAAATTAAATACATGACGTTTATAAACGTCAGTTTCTGTTTTTATTGAACACTGACGTCACGACGTCGAATGAGGTTCTCCTGAGGGGTTCGCAAAAGATATCGTGACGCTGTCGCGGGCATTTCTCTGCGTGGCTGGACTGGTAAAAATACATTGAAGATAGGGCGTTGAAATACGCCAGAGATGAAGCCGTGACAACGCCAGTAGCGGGAATGGGAAACATTGCCACAGACCTGCTTTCTAATATCAAGCTACGAATAGAAGAGACAAAAGAAGCACGGGATTTTTGCAAGTATTCACAACCATAGAAATATGCGTTCTCCGTGACCCGGATTTCTCGAAATACATGTTTCCCTTAAGAAAGGGGGCGCGTGAGTTCAGGTTGCGATTTCATGCTACGAAACGCGCACGCGCGCGCGCTCGTGTGTGTGTGTGTGTGTGTGCGTGCGTGCGTGCGGGTGTGTGTGTGTGTGTGTGTGTGTGTGTGTGTGTGTGTGAGTGAGTGCGTGCGTGCGGGTGTGTGTGTGTGTGTGTGTGTGTGTGTGTGTTTTCCGCCCCCTATATGTGAAAATAACTAAAAGGAAAAAGGGGGGTAGCCCGTACCACCAGGAGGTATAACGGGCTCAAGCCAATCTAACATAAATGAAAAGCCAATTAGTTAAAAAATAACATGGGTAAAACCTAGGGAGTGCGGCATGAAACTGTAATAAATAAACTAGTTAGCTTCTCAGGAATGAGCAGGTCGATATGCAGCAGCAGTGTATTTCCCCCACTTGAGTTTTTGGAGTTCGTGTGTGTGTGTGTGTGTCTGTGTGTGTGTGTGTGTGTGTGCGTGTGTGTGTGTGTGTGTTTATTTTAAATGCATTGTCGTTGAATGTGTGTGTGCGTGTGTGTGTGCGTGTGTGTGTGTGTGTGTGTGCGTGCGTGCGTGCGTGTGTGCTTTTCCGTATACATTGATGCAATATCTTGTGAAATCTTTTACCTGGAACGCCGCATTTTTCCACCCCCCCCCCCATCCGAAACTTGACAGACCACAGGCATTAACCCTACGCCTATTAGAGACACACACGAACCCAAACCTTGCCACGCTTCACGTTGATTATCCCGATGCACACCCCAGCGACACATGCCCATTATGTGGAAACACGGCGACACTCGCACACATGCTCTGGGAGTGTAGAACAACTCCTCCCAACTCTACCTCAAACAAGTGGGAGCGGTCTCTCAGGAGCGCACTTCTCGCCGACCAGCGATGGGCCGTCCAGCAGGCCCACGAAGCGGCCGCCAGGTACTCCCTGTCGGTCCCTACGTGGGAGAGGCCCGCCACGCGCTAAGCACGCCCTGCAGGACTGAAATAAAGTTTTTTTTTTCATTCTGTGCTATCTGTTATGATGTATCAAATGGCAATGGCTGGTGGTGATCGCATGCCGTCTCGCAGTAGGAGAGGAGGGCGTTACAAATGTAAGTCTTGACATGCCTATATGAGATTCTATGCGCCTCTTTACGATTCTGTGCGATTCTGTGCGCCTCAGCGGGAATGAATAGATTGGACACGTAACAGCCAGGGGTCACTGCGACTAGTTCCACGCTGAGGTGACAGCCTGTGTAAAGACTATCCCTGCACAAAGCACCGTAGATACGACTTCCTGCGCCCTAGTGAAGTGAAAGGGTAGGATGCAGACACATGGTGGGATAAGAGCGCGTGTATCCTGCCGGAGAACATTTTAATGGTTTCGGAGTGAGTTGAGAAGTTTAAGTGCCAGGAGAATGAATGGAATGGAATTTAATTATATAATTATTTAATTAATTCCCTGTTTCCTCTTCTCTCGCACTGAGCAACAACACATCAGAAATTTACTTTGGTTAACTTCACTTTGGTTACCTTCTTTGTGCCTTGCTCTCTCTACACACATTCAAGAAACTTCCTGAATTTTGGTACTGACTTTTCATACAAAGCCTACCATGACACATTGTTTCGGAACGCTACTTCGCATGCCCCGCCGTGGTGGTCTAGTGGCTAAGGTACTCGGCTGCTGACCCGCAGATAGCGGGATCGAATCCCGGCTGCGGCGGCTGCATTTCCGATGGAGGCGGAAATGTTGTAGGCCCGTGTGCTCAGATTTGGGTGGACGTTAAAGAACCCCAGGTGGTCGAAATTTCCGGAGCCCTCCACTACGGCGTCTCTCATAATCATATGGTGGTTCTGGGACGTTAAACACCACAAATCAATTACTTCGCATGCTCCCGGAAAAAGTGTACATACGTGATTATCTGTCCTCTCCTGCGCTGTTGGCTTTTTTGCAAGGTGGGGATCCTAGCGGAAAAGCTACCTTCGGCCTAGTGCATGGGGTGTCTTTATTCCGGGATCGAAATGTGACGACGATGGCACCAGGTCAAGGCATCATGGTAGCACGCAGGCAAAGGAAGCGAAGTCGACACGCGTGAAGTGGCAAGACACGTCGGAGGACATGTGTTGTTAATATAAACAAATGTACTTCTGGTCAGACCAACCTAAGACGATCGACTCACTTACGCGAAAGCTGAATGTGGACACAACTTTAGCTTGCTTTAGAATGCCACTGTGTCCAGGTTGAGCCTGTAGGAAACTGCGTGCGGCAAGAACAAAAAACAAATCGCAGCATATTCACGGAGTGAATTTGATGAGTGGGGCGAAGCGTCCCGGACGGACGAACGGAAGCACGGATGAACTGACGGACGCATGGACGGACAGACGGACAGAAGCACGTATGCACAGACGGACTCACAGACGGATGGACGCATAGATGGAAGGAATCACGGACAGACAGACAGACAGACAGACAGACAGACAGACAGACAGACAGACAGACAGACAGACAGACAGACAGACAGACAGACAGACAGACAGACAGACAGACAGACAGACAGAAGCATGGACGGACGCACGGAAGCATGGACAGATGGATACGTGGACGGAAGGACGGACGCTTCGCCCCACCCATCATCATTCACTCCCTGTATATGCCGTGACACAGCTGGGCTAGACTGCACCTACGCGCTCTCTTCTTACGGCCTTCGCATCGGGTGTAGTACATACCTTGCCGCGGCTTTGAGGGGAGGGCGCTACGACCCTGACGTTCCTCTGCCACTCCGTGCAGCGCGCCCAACGCCGGCACACGAGTTCGGGCGTGCTTCTCCACTCACCGCGCGCTGAAAAGTAGTTGCTTAATCGTTGAAGACGCACAAATGGTTTATGACATTGCTCATACCTGATGATGCTGGGCTTGGACCTATATACTTCTGAAGAGTGCACAAGCCCCGACGTGTGCGCATGATCGTAGCCTCTTTTTAACAGAAAGTGCCATATCGCACACGCCTTACAAGTTCGTCTGGGTACGCTGAATGCTTTCTTCCGTCACATTCTATTTCATGCAAAAGAAACCCGGCCTTTTTCTCTCTTTTTGTTGCATCTGTGGCGATTTTTTTCAACAGATGCATGGTGCTTGCTTTCGCGATAGTATTGGGACACTATTTTCTCTTTTTTCGGCAATTGCTGCACCTTCTCGCATTTTGAACGATGGTGCGGCACTTGGGAGCGCAATCGTCTTATCATAGTCTGGCATCGACCCGTGCTATGAACATCGCTGTTTATTGTTTGCGTACAAACACCCAGTGCTTCTTGTTCATTGAAAGCGTCTTGTGAAGTTGCAACATCCAGATCATTGGTCTCCGCTTTTCGCTTACTTGATGTTTCACGTAGGGGCGAAGCTCGTGAAGCAGGATCTTCGGGAGGCTTCCATGCACTTGAAATCCAGTAGGAAGGATAGTCCTCGAAAATAGTAGACGCGGAGTCAGGAATAAGTTTTCTGGTGCGGAACGCAGGTACATAGTCTTCAACGCGTGAGTGTCTGTTGCATACGACTGTAGATTGAGACTTGTCGTTGATGATGAGGTTGTCTTTCGCAATATTCTTCTGTCACTTGGCGCACAGCTCAGTATTGTTTGAGAATCGGTGAGAAGAAACACCGGATGTTTTCCCCGAACGGGACTTGTAATACAGAACCACGGCGATCAAGCGGCCGCGACGGATCGCAGCAATACACCTTCACAGAGCTAATATATATCCATGTGCGTAGTGTGCGCACTAAAGGTTGTGCGACTGCCTTCTCGACTCGAGAAATCACTGTAGACTGAGCACTGACAAAGAACCGAATGAAATGCAGCCGTGGTGCGTAAATCCCACAATAAAGCAAGCCACACTAGATAAAAAGAAAATTGAGAACATCCGACTTGTAGCACTAAGCGACAAGAAAATTCATACAGATTTTTCAGAAAAAAATTGGCCCCGGATCTGCATGGTACATTGCAAATGCCGCCGAAAGACGATAATCTTGCGTCTGGAGAGAGTGCACAAAACATTTATTTGATGTTCTGCGCAAGAAAATTGCCGAAAGGTATTCTGAAGGTGTTGCGTTAGAGTGCCTCGAACGTTCAGCGGAAGCGAAAGAGCGCATCGAGGCACGTTAGACGCGAGCGCCATCTGCCAGACATCTTTGAAAACGAAAGAAGGCATGCGCGCCTAGGAGAAAGATGCGTGCCATTCTCGGAGGCGATAAGGTGTAGAACACAAAGCGACGGGTAGGTGCCACCACCGTGTCGCTTTAGCAAAGCGTTGGTAACACTTGCCTTTTTGAGCACCGAGTTGCACTGTCAGCGCAGCGTGTTTAACGCTACGGCTCTTATAATTACTTGTGTGTACCTTCTCTAGTGTAAAGGCACACATACAAAACATCGACGTGTTATTATGGTACCTCAGATATGTGCAAGGATTGCTTTTTAATTGATAATCGCACAAGTATGAACGCTGAACCTTGAACAACACTGGGGGTCGCTGCGGATGGGGTCGGCCGTTTGAGGTATCGTTAAGGACAGACAAACAGACAAACGTACAGACAGACAGAGAGACAGACAGACAAACAGACAAACGTACAGACAGACAGACAGACAGACAGACAGACAGACAGACAGACAGACAGACAGACAGACAGACAGACAGACAGACCAAAATTTTTCCGTCGAAGGTCCCCAAGAAAGACTATCGTCTTTAAAAGCTGCTTATATATACTTGATAAAAAGTTGTAGTGTCAGTTTTCATTTCTAAACATGCTTTTCTACGAACTCGAAGGATAGCGCAGAACTGATTTCCACTAGAATTTTAGTTCCGGGGCTAGCGGCTTGCGAGCGTAAGCAGCTGCCTACTTCGTTCGCATTGTTCATGGTCGTGGCTTGCAATACAAAGGAATGCAAAAGGGCTTGGGATCTCCGGAATAAATATTTTCATGTGGTGTTACCATTTTGACATTGCACACAACCACATTCTGTGCGTGCCGTCCGAATGGGTTATTCAGCAGCAAGGGCCCCCCCTCTCTCTCTCTCTCTTGCTTGCTTTATCCTTATACGCAGTTTTCTTAATCTTTAGATGTGTATACAGCACACGTACGTGTTTAAAGAGTTTTGTGGCTGCAGACCGCAACTTCTAGCCCTGGAAATCACTCCAAATGTATTTGTAAAAATAAAGAAAAATAGAAAATAGCTAGCAAGGAGAAGGCGCGTTCGTCATTTCGTGAGCGACCTCTCTTAATTGCGACGTCGTTGTCCAACAAGACCAGGGGCCAAAGGTACTTGGTGCACTCTGTTTGCAGGACAGGGGGGGGGGGGGGCAGCATTATCTTTCTCTCTGATCGTTACCAGTGTTTTATGCCTTTGAAATTATGCCTCTCAATAGCCGATTCTTCCACATCTTTACTGAGTTTCAGCTTATATGGTCTACGAGCACATACATACCTGCATTAAGCGAAAAGCCGTCTGGTAAGATTAGTTTGTTTTAAGGTAAACGATGCTCTCTTTATCCCTGTTTTCTTTAATATTCCAGCTCCCCTTTTCGTCGAGAATCCCCATTCGACGGTTTCACGTCGACAAACTGCCTTGTGCCGTGTGAGCGACGCAGAAAATGCAAGGCCAGGGTCGCTGCGCCCCTACTGCCGACGTATTGCGAAACATACTTAGAAACTCTCCCATTGTATTCGCGACGGGTGAGAAGGCCGTAATGAAAGAAGCACGCGCAGGTGCAATCTAGACCGGCCGTGGCAGTGAAAACCACTAACGCCATCTAGTTTTATTATTCCAAAGATGATGATAATGGATTGTGGTCCTGCCCTTTGTAATGGGTAGGTAGCTCTCAACTGCTTTAACCAGAAAAAAGGAAAGAAAGAAAAGAAGGGAGACGTAGAGAAAATGGAGAGAGAGAAAAACAGAATGTGGCACACACACACACATACACGTACACATACACACACCCAAAACGAGTTATCACGTTTGCAACAGCCAGCCAGTGTCTCCTTGCAGACCGACAGCATTGTCTAAACGTCTACATTGTCTGCGAGTCGGCACTGTGTGCGCGTTCTGCGCCACCACTGCACCAATCTCTGTTTTGTGACGTGGACTGCTCTGGCCACCGCTGTGATCTTCTCTGTATCTCCTCGGAATCCCAGTGCCAGTGGGAAGGTGGTGCCCTCTAGATGACCCGGGCACAAGTCAGCGCAGTGGAGGACGATGTGTTTTCTGGTCTCCTCTTCAGTGCCACATATTCGGCCACGTCCGCAGATGTGTCGAACCTGCGACGGTATGCCAACGTACGCAGCGCTCCTGCACGTGCCTCAAAAAGGAGTGCGCTGCCACCGCTGTTATCATAAAGGCGCTCCATGCCAATGTCGGCCTTGTGAGTACGGTATGTGAGCAAAGTGGATTTATCCTCCATGGCACGCCGCCACTGCTCTTTCTCCTCCTCACACACCTGCGTGTTCACTGCATGGGCCCACTTGTACATCTTGTCCTCAATCACATAGTTTGTAGAGACGCCAAACTTTCTTTTCAGGCTGCAGGCGCCTGCATCACTGCGTTTGTGTGCCGGTTAGACTCGCATATCTGAACAGTCGCCTGGGCCATTGTTCGTCATCCGTGAGTCGCAGGCGTCCTTCGTAAGTAGCCTTACTTCTCGCCTCGCGCGCCTCAAATGAGGACCGCCCCGCCGTGGTGGTCTAGTGGCTAAGGTACTCGGCTGCTGACCCGCAGGTCGCGGGATCGAATCCCGGCTGCGGCGGCTGCATTTCCGATGGAGGCGGAAATTTCGTAGGCCCGTGTGCTCAGATTTGGGTGCACGTTAAAGAATCCCAGGTGGTCAAAATTTCCGGAGCCCTCCACTACGGCGTCTTTCATAGTCATATGGTGGTTTTGGGACGTTAAACCCCACATATCAATCAATCAAATGAGGACCATCCCAGGTCACCCTGAATGGCCTCTATGGCGACACGCCCGTGGCATCCAAGGGCCATGCGGCCCACCTCTCGCTGGCCACGCTCCAACCATTGTCTGGTTGTCACAGTGAGGCACAGTATGGCATTGGCAAATGTGAGGCCTGGGACATGAACAGCCTTCCACAAGTCTCGGAGGAGGAGGAAACGGTTGCATCCTGGTAGGCTTTTTCGGCGCAGCACGTTTGCTGATCTCTGCGAAGTCTTGTGCAGATTTATTTCATGCGCCATCAACAAGTCACCGCAGGTGCTCAATACCACCCCGAGGTACCGATATTAAGTGACCCACTTTATTTGAGGTATAAGTCGGCATTAGGGTGTGAGCCTGACAACTGTAATGCAGCAGACTTCTTTGCATTGAATGCCAGGTCCAGGTGGTACATATGGGTCGCAGCGAGGGTGACCATTTGTTACAGGTCCATCGGGCTTTCGGCTAGCAGGACCAGGTCGTCAGCATAAACTAAACCCGGCAGCTTCCAAGTCACGGGCATTCCATCGTACAGGTGGGTGAATGAGAAGCCGATACCGGATGCTAGGAGCATTTCTTCTAGTCCAAAAACATAAATAATGTATAGCAGGGGTGAGAGGGGGCAGCCCTGCGTAAGTCTCCGTGTTACCATTACTGGTCGGGACTGGGCTCCGTCAAAGCACGCTATAACTGAATTATCTTTGTACAACCGACGCATGAGGCCGACCCACACCTCTGACATTCCGACGTCCGCCATCCGTTACGTCGAGAAAGCAACCATACAGGTTTCTGGACTCTTTACGGGCCATTGCTATGGTTTGTATCAGCACGAAGAGGTTGTCTTCCAGGCGTCGGTCAGCTCGGAACCCGTTCTGCAAGTCTGTGAGCACGTTGTTAATCTTTGCCCACTCACTCATCCAGGCCATCAATACATGTGCAAAGACACAGCAGTATAGGACGCTTGTTACAGTCAAAGGCCTGCAGTCTCGTAGAAGCCCAGGGTCTCCACCTTTTTTTCTCACCAGACACACCCTTCCTGTTCGCCAAGCTGTAGGGGCTGTGTCACCCGCCACGATGCCAGAGAAGATGTTAGCAAGGTGATCTCGGGTAGCATCCCCCAGGTGTTTTGCAACACCGGCGGGTATGCCATCGAGTCCTCTCGCAGTGTGTGCATAGATGCTTGCAATTGCCCTGTCCACCGCTCTTCGTGTCACTTGCTATTTCATGATCTCATCTTCGGTGCAATGGATTTCTGCTTCATTCTCTTCTGCAGACACGCATGCTGACTGCGCGGGTTGGTGCAGACGATGCATATCTTCTGTAAGATGTTCCGTCTCCTCGTTTCGAATCCACAGCATGGCTGCCCTCTTGTAAAGCGATGACATATATGCCCAAAACCGCCGGGAACCATTTCGCCTGTCTTCAGTTAAGGCTTTCAGCTGCTTGCCATTGTGCTCGGCAATCTTGCGTTGTACTATTGCTTGCATAGCTGTTTTGCACTCCAGGTACCTCTTCCATAGCTCTGCACATTCGTGTGCAGGGAGTGTCCTTATCGCTTTACTGTGTAGGCGATTCGCCTCCCGTCGAGCGCATAGTGCCACTTTGAGCTCCTTGTCCCACCATGGCTTCTGACGCACCCCTCCATGGGAGTTAACGCATACTTCATGTGCTTCCATTATCTGTTGCAGAGCTTCTACATATTGGTCATAAAAAGGTGACTCCAGATTCATGAACCTGCCTTAAACTCTTGGGCGATGTGTTCATATGTCTCTTCCGGTAGGTAACGTGCGGCCGACTCACGACAGTCTGTCCGTTTTTGGCACCATGAGGATGTCGAGAAGGTCAACTTAATTCGGTTATGATCACTTCCCACACTGAACTTCCCATCCTCGTCTGTTGTGATTGATGTAGCGTGGCGGGACAGCTTTGGTGACATAAGTACATAGTCGATGCATGAATGGCTGCTCCTAGCACACCATGTGAATTCACCCTCGCAGTCAGAGCGAAGGTTTGCTATTTCCAAGCTTAGTTCACCTGCTGTAAAGTCCGCCAGGTCTCCATTGAAGTCCTGGAACCCGTTCAGTGCCTGCAGGTGGCCATTGAAGTCGCCCATGAGTAAAACTTCTCTGTCGGCTGCCCATCGTTGTACATTTATTGACACAGATTTCATAATTCGAGCATTTCTATCTTGTTGGCCATTGCTCACTGTGAGCTAGACCACACCTACTATCATGGGAATCCCTAGGATGCTACCACGAAGCCACGTGTGTTCAGTGCATGGGCAGGTAAATCTTTCCCACATCGCTCCTGACCGCCACAGGATACCTAATCCCCCGCCCTTGCGTGTATTCCTTTCGCGGTTGGAGCCTGACCATTCCCAGTTTAGATGTACAGGGGCTCCTCCAGCCCATGAAAGTGCGTCTCTGTTAGCGCATAAAGTTGCATTCTTTCACTCTCTAGCATCACATATAGCTCTTCCCACTTGCTCGGCTTTCTTGCGCCATGTACATTGAGAAAACCCACGTTGGTTTTCCTTACACGTAGGCCACGGTGGTGACGACGACGGTGTACATGTTTTACTTCTGACTGGAGGGATGAGGGGTCTTTCTGCGCTTCACCTGGTCCTGTTTCTTTGCCATCTATAGCATCGCCTGTCCGAGGACCGTCATAAGCGGTGCCAGGGGGTGCGAGTAACAGCTTGTTCGTGTCCGTCGTATCGTAAGTCCAACCAGATGCAGTCCTAAAAACACACAAAGCCTGTGTCCCATGCGTGTGCCCAGTTCCTCAGCCGCGCCGACCTTGTAGAGCAAGCTGTGCACCCCACCTGTCGGCGCTCGTGTGGTGCTTACAAACTCCACCTGTTGGCCCAGTTCGTCACAGACCTTCCTGAGCTTCTCGTTCCACAACTTGCATTCGCTCAGCATGACGTCATTACAGTGTTCCGGTTCAGGAACACCGTACGCAATGAAGCGATGCTTATTGGCTCTTGCCTGCCACGTCTGCATCCTGACCTTGAGCCCCTGTATTATAATATCTGGGGAGGCATCACTGTCCACGATATCGCTGCTTCCGCAATTTACGACCACAACTGCCTCTGGGGCACTCCAAATGTCCACCACAGCATTCATTTCATCCATCACATTCTGGACGGTGGCATCCTTCCATGTGTGGAACTGAACTAGCCTGTTCTACTTTACAGTGCGTAAAGTGGTGTGCCTCATTCTGAAGGCATTCTTGTCTCCACATATGAACGCACACCGACCTTCGTTGGGCGGCTCCCTGAAGCGCTTCTGTTGTTTGAGCACCTCTTTTTTGGATCATCCCGTTTCTCTCGAGCTCTTGCCTAGCTCGTTACGTTTTTTGTTTCCCAAGATGGGCCTCCACCTCTGGAGCTACAAGGCACATTCGTCATCCATCTGGCTGCGCTCTTCCCTTCTCGGTTCGAGTGGTTCTGAGCAGCTTCTCTGAGCTCCCTGGCTACGCACTTTGTCACGTGTGTGACGTTCCTTGCCTTCCTCTTGGGGCAAACGTGACGTGCCGTTGTCCTCGGTTGCAGCATTATGCGACCCTTCTGGCTTTTCGGTCCGGGACCATTCCGTCGCGCTCTTCAAGTCATCAAGCTTTGTCTGCAGCTGAGAAACCTACGCCTGGAGTTCTTCGCGCATGCGGGTCTCTCGCCCCAGCTGAGAAAGAGCGTCGTTCAGCTTTGTTTCAGTATTCTCGAGCTGCAACACACACTACTCTTTATGCTGCCGCAACAACTGCGCGAACTCCTCTCGCAGGACGTTCAGCCGGACGCACTGCTTGCAGCCATAATGTGCTGTCGCGCTTACCTCCTCTACAGTTTCAAAAGGCGTGTCCTCAATATCGATCCACACATCGCAACTTGTACACGCCGCCCAACTGTCTCTCTTGGCTTCGGCGGACGGGCTTCGTTTCGCTCTCGTTCTGCCGATGCTGCGGTTCTTGGTCACCTTTAGTGCTCGAATATCCCGCTTCCGCGTACCACCACGATTGAAGTCACGCTTATAGCGCCATCTGGTATCTGCCTCGTGAAGTAGCTTGTTACCGATGGGTCATCGGTCAGTTGGTTAAGCCTACCTCCTCGCTGGCACGGTAAGCTGCACACTTACCAACGGGAACAGCAGACAAAGACGGCATGCACCTCACTCACAGCCCAACACACCGCACCACAGTTCACGTAGATCACGGCAAAATCACACACACACACACACACACACACACACACATTATTCAAGACGTCACAATAGTGCACACAACGCGCAGGCAAGATCACACACATGTCGCACCAAACCATAGTCCCATACATGTCGCACCTAACCCCAGACATATTCACACAGCGCCATCTATTGAGCAACTCATAAACTAAAGGTGGCTGCGTACTACACGACTACAGAAGAGGGAACGATCCACGGCTTAAAAGCTTCGCCCCTAAGGGTAGCCGAGTAATGAGGAATAGGCTGGACTGGTTTTGGATTGTTCTATGTATACGCCATGTAGATTGAGCTTTGGGTAATTACCCATGTGAGAAAAAGAAGATCAAGAAGAAGAGAGATTCCGTGGAGAGAATTATTCAGCTTTTGTTCAGATATGTAATCAATAAAGCCATATTTTTTTGCCATGTCGCTGTTACAAGTTGGTAAGAAAACCTCCCCTAAAAAAACCTCTCTTTCATCCCGTTCGCTAACCTTGGGCTTACCTTCACCATGACAGTACACTCACCTTTGGTGCTTTGGTCCTGGCCTACAACGACAGAAACGCTTTTGGTGGCGTTTGCAGTTACCTTCATGAAACCAAACAAATACGCCTCTAAATTTCTATTTGTATATATGTTATTATATACTAATTATATATAATAGCATTATTAAGCAAATTATTATTAATAAATTGTTAGTATTATTAATCAATAGTATATATAATAGTATTATTAAGCTAATTCAATACATCAGTTTTAAACGTGTTCCAAAATAGTCTAATTTACACTCAAGATATCGACTACTCTGTCTGGTCGGAATGGCGAAACTAATTGTATCACTCTTTCTGCTTTTACGCACGCTGTCTTCCCCTTTTGTTAGAATTAGGTGTCACTTGAAAGGCCCGAAATTTCGTATGACCAATTCTTGGCCAATCCACCTGAGTGGGCAAGAGCCATAGTGGCGGTATCATCCTGATCGTCAGTGCTGAGAGCCAATGTGGGCTACATAGAGATTTCCGTACAGAGCTTGCACCCTGTTCCTGTATTTATGGCCGTGTTCTCCTGGATGAAGTGAGAGTGTCAGCGTTACTCCTGTCGTCCCTCGTCTTTTGCTGTGCCGCAGATTCGGCAAAGTATTGTTACGGTGGGGTGTGCTTATTTAGAAATGAATATATGAAAAGGGACAAGAATTTCCGCGCCGACACCAAGGTGCTTCAAAGCCAGGCTCGTTTTGTTATCTTATTCCTATGTCTCCGTTACGGCTTTAGTGTCTCACTATTACAGCGGAGCCGTAAATGTCATGCATCTTTTCTTTTATTTTTTGCGGCATCCGTCTACGTACAAAAAAAGAAATAAAGACTTGGCGTTGTGGTTTATCGAATTCTCCTGCCCTTTTCACATTTTCTTTGTTTTTTTAAGGGAACGTTATTGTTTTTTTTATCTAATTTCTCTCTCTTGTAACAAGCGTTGTGTAAAAAAATACATTATTAGGTACAGTGTGGCCAATCCCCCTTGTGGGTATGAGCCAATATCTTCTAAGCGACAAGACAAGACAAGCGATGGCATTTCGCAAGGTGTCATACTGACACCACAGGCCATCAATATTGGTGACGTCATAATGCTAAGATCGTGACGTCACACGACCACTTCTCTAGTTAACATTGTCGATCGATCAAAGGCGGCCCTATGTCGGAGGCAATGCAACATCATGCGAAGAGTTGAAAGCTTCAGTGGAGTCGAGTCTAGGCGTGGTCTTGCGCGGCTAGCATAGGTGGACGGCTCACTGGGGGAGCACCCGACAAGATGCGCGCTTGTGGAGGATGCCAGCGAGACCGGAGATGAAATTGCGCCCGTCTAATCCTCTGATTATGAGAATTATGATTATGAATACGAATTAAGATTATGATGAGAACTATCAGAAATATTCATTATCATACAAGCTACGAGCGATATGCTAGTTCTGGTTTCGGGCGACAGAATGCTGTCGCTGGCGCATTCTACAACCGCAAAGCATCACACGAACATGCCAACAACTGAATGTCGATAATGCGTTGATAGCGAGAAAAAAGACGTTTTCTCTTTTTTTGTTAAACGTTTCAAGAACTACGCCGCTGAAGCGGCCATGATTACAACTAGTTTGGAACAAATATTCAAAAGCCTAAAGCGTATTTTATGCGCTGTAATCGACACCTAACGTTCGTTGACTGACAGAAATTCAATCACTATATCTAAAGAGCCAGAGTTGCATTTTCCCCCTACTTGTTATATGTTGCCTAAACTTGCTGGAAGGTAGTGATTCTTGTTAGCCCTTTTATTTTTTAGTGAAGGCTATTGATGTTGTGCAATAATTACAATAAACTAGAAGACGTATGGATTTTTGTGAAACACGAAAAACAAAATAAATGAGCGCTTTAGGAACGGCACCGAGAAAATTAGAGGAAACGCGATTCAGCTCACAGGCCGGAAACCGTAAGTCATTTAATTGCAAATGAGCGTGGTGCACCGTGTGGAAGTACTCTTCGTCTGGCTTGACCACCGCCAAGAAGTCGAAGCCGGAGCCAAAGAACTCTGCCACCACAGTGGGAACTGGACAAAAAAAGGTGGGGAAATAAAAATAAAATATAACGAACGGGAAAAGGTAATGAAAACAAGATAGGAAAAAGTGCAGCCAGATTCGAGAGTACACTAAAGTGTGGTGGCAGTCGTGTGATCAGAAGTGGTCCCACTCAGAGAGCATAGTACGAAGTGGGGAACTACAAGAAGCAAGAAAGAAAAAAAAAGAAAGAACAGAAAAAAATTAATTTGAGTGATTGTGGGTGGTGAAAGCACTGATTGCACCGCACGTGGTTTAGGTGCCGCAAGCATTAGCAAGGTTGCGCACGTATTTCAAGATGTGATGAGCGAAGAGGAATGAATAAGAAAGTTAGGCGCAGTGTAAACGTAAAAAAACCGCAGTAATACGAGAGACGAACACTTCCTGTTTTCTTCTCCGGCATCAATTTTCCGCTTTTTAATTGGAACCGCAGTAGGAATGACCATGTAAAAGATGCCGGTGTTTCCAAGCTGTTCTTCAGACCACAGACTTAACTACTTTTTCCAGGCGCAGCCCATTGATCAAAAACGCAATGCCGATAGTGATAAGAACGCAATCAATTCAATGTACCATACGAGTGCAGTACATACTGAGGAAAGCCAGGGACATTAACCAGGGGTGCTGTGCATCATGGGAAAACGCGTTTGCTCCGAGCTCGCTTTGCAGCAGCCATGACATGAAGACAGTTCGGAGCACGTGATAGCAGCGATGATGAAAATGGCTACAGGAACGCGCGTGGCGTTGGAAATGCATGTGGGACATTTGCGGCGGTTATCAAAGAAACACCGCGTGCCAACACGTCAGCGCCGCCACACAGCCAAAATTTTAACAGCGCTGCAATTTCAGCGTGATTGTCGCGCTATCTTCTTGAACGCGCGCCTACATCAATATATATGAATATCTATGCTACGAAAAATAACAGTTTAATTATTAGTCTTTTCTTGCGCTAGGGCAAATTGATTACAAAACAATAAACATGTAATATGCTGTGGTTATACAATGATATATCTATTAAAATACAAGAAGTGGCAGAGAATCGTTGTTAATCATAAAATAATAGATAATTAAATGCAAAATACATTGCATTAAAAATCGATTGATGAAGTCACTAATGTGTGATGATTGTGAGATTGTTCAACGGGTATACAGCGAACTGCGCAATCACGCAGGGCGGAATGAGGAAAAAAAATAGCAATGAATGCAGATGTTTTTTTTTTGTTCTTCGTGCTTGCGTAGCAGGCTATTTGTTCAATGGTATGAACCAACTAGCTTGCAAAAAGTGTGACTGAAATTGTTACTTGCGATACCGAAAAGCAATTACAATCGTTTCATGCGCGCGGTTTGTAGGGTTTTCGGAACAATTCGGTTTTAGACGACGGAATACCGGCCGGACGAGCATGATCCAAACGTGGTGAGAATATTAGCCTATAACGTGTCCAGACTTTGACCATAGCCCTGCGCGTTGGGAGGAGCGCGCATGCGCGCCCATGCATCCGCCCAGAGTGGTCAAAAAGGCTGACGCGTGTGTCTCGGGAAATTATACGAAACTGTTCATCGGTCGACGTTTCGATCGGTCTCCGATCGAAACGGCGACCAATAAACATATAAAGCAGTAAATTACAATATAATACTGGCGAAGAAATTTGTGCTTTTTATAAAAAACGCTAAACATGCGCATATTGCAATTTTTCGCCAAATTGAAAAATAAAAAATAAACAGAAATTGGTAAACTTTCACGGCGATGAGAGAGTATCGCCTTGAGATAAAGAAAAAAAATTCTTATAATTACTCAAACCATTGATATTATATAAATAATTTAGCGTGACACAGTTTCACTTGTGTGCCGAAAGTTCGAAGCGCCCTTTAGGCAACACGAAATTTTTCTGAGGAATATAACGCCCAAATTGTTACTTCTCACATTTACATGTACCTCCACGATGTTTTCAGCATGATCGGAGATGGTCAAATATTAGTATATATTTATTGCTGTAGCAAGAGAATAACGCTGGCCCCGGTGGAATAGGAAAAAGAGAGTATGACGCATGTTGGTTTTGCACGTTGTATTTTTTTTGTTTTGACTGATGGATAAGCCGAAACGTCAGAAATATATATATATATATATATATATATATATATATATATATATATATATATATATATATATATATATATATATATATATATGTGACGCTATGATGATTGGGTGACGTGGCCTGGCGCATACCCCATGTTTATTCCATTCTCACTTCTTCTTCCTCATCTACTTCTCCTAACCATCGCTTCATACGTCACACGATTCCTCCTCCCCCGAAAAGAAGTCGCGTCAGACAACAGAAACAAAAATTGAACATGCATGGCTTAGAAGTGAACACTCTTAAAAATGGAAGATCGTTCCATGTCCCAGAAAGTTTCCGTTAACACACTTTAGCTTCGCAGGAGGGTGCAGCAGGCCGGCAAGTGCTGGAGTTCTGGTGGACGAGGCTGACTGTTGCGTACTGGAAAACACAAGTACACCCTAAACGTGTAAACTGCAGATGACGAAAGTGCTTGTATACTTGCAAAAAATGAACGTGGTGTGAAGGCTTTGGAGCACCAGCAGCATGATTTACGTAGGCGTCGTGCTCTTTGCCTTGATTGGTACACATGCAGCGCTACCAGTCTGCGTGTTTGTAGTCCAAGACTTATGAGCGGATTTCTGTGTCCTTCCGGAATACTGGGTGTGCTTTTGCGCCTTCTTCGGCGTTTTGTGTCCAGTTGTCTCAACAGCTTTGATTGTAGACTGGGTCTTGATCTCTCCTGGAGAAAACTTGTGCGATGTTCCTTTTTGCGAAAACATCCTGAATCAGAAGACTTGTTTGTCTTAAGCGAGACATGTTGAATTTGTCGTCGCTTCACATGACTAGCTTGTAGACGCCTTCGATTAACCCTTGAGTGATCATCCGATGATGTTTGTGTTCGTCGTTGTCCTTGTTCGTATAGCCCTTGGAATCTCTGTTGTTCTTGGACTTGCTGGCATTGATGATGTTGCTGCGAAAAAAAGCGGAGGTGGCAGCCCTTTTTGACCATGACACTGACTTTCTTGGCAACTGATTGTGGTGTCGAGTGGGCAGGTAGTAGTCTCTAGGCTGTTGTGCTGCATTTCGGGTAACGAAGGTAATGCTTCAGAGTTGATAGATACATCATCACGGGCTTCTTCTTCGCTTTTCACTGCGAGTGGTTCTTGCGCCTGAATCTGGATGGTAGGTTCAGGGCTTGGCTGAGTATTCTCCGAGCTCCGCAGCTCTATCCCGACCGTTGTGAGCATGCTAGATGTGAGGTGGGCGTTGTGAGCGACGAAAGAGCCAAGTGACGGAAAACCAGGAGGTAGCCCAATTGTGCTAGATGGAAAGTAAGCTGATCCAATGTGTGAAGACTGATTTCCACTCTTCGAGTCGTCATGGGGTTGTTCGGCATTTTCCCCATGTGTCAGCTGGTCTACCATGAACAAGGCGTCCTTATGACACGAATAGTGACCGTTAGGAGCCTTTGAAAAGCTGCGTCGTAGAAAACCAGGTGGTGGACCATGTATGCGAGACGAAGCACGAAAGGCATCAGTAGGGTGAGCGACGTCTCGTGTCGTATGTTGGTGCCACGACTTTGGAAATGCCGACTTTCGTGCACAAGGGAGCTGCGCTCGATGGTTGAGTTGTTCCCGAAATACGCACTGCCGCCTGTCAGTGAACTGATGTTCCATTTTGTGTTGTGGAAGTGGTCGATTCATTCTGGGCGTTCGAATGCTTGAGGACTGCTTTTGCCTGTGACGACTGAGCGCGGTTGTCTGTGGAGGGTGGGTTATGAGCGAGTCTTCGTCGTAGTCGTCATTGTATTCTTTAAACCAAAAGATCATTTCTTTTTTATCTTTTCCCATGACTCGTCGTTTTGAAATATGTGGGTGAGGTAGAATTTGAAAGCCTCACCGGAGATGTAGTCGGTAAAGTTGATGATCATCTCCCGTTCCGACCATGATGCAGCGGTAGCGTGGAGCTCGAACAAGTCGAACCAGTCCTGTACAGGTCCGTCGTCCACTGCTCCGGTGTACTTGGGGATGGGAAGGTCAGTCGATGATTCCGTCATCATGGTTGCAACGGTGTCCAGTGATGGTACACTTCGGTGGTCCGCGTTCGGTCACTGCGTCTCGCTGAGGTCTTAGCTGATGATGGCCGTTTGATGAAGTGGTTGCGAGGTCTTCATCCTGTCGACTTGTGTGACGCTATGATGATTGGGTGACGTGGCCTGGTGCATACCCCATGTTTATTCCATTCTCACTTCTTCTTCCTCATCTACTTCTCCTAACCATCGCTTCATACGTCATATATATATATATGTATATATATATATATATATATATATATATATATATATATATATATATATATATATATAAGGGAAAGAAGTGTATACCTAAGGGCTCGTTTTTCCGTGTTTTAACACAATATTAATGAGATATAACAGACAGTAATGCCAAGGAATGTACAGGGGAAGTTATTAAAACCAATGGAATGTAAATAAGAAGAAAGAAAAGCGGATGAAAAAATTACCAACTGTGAGCAGGAATCGAACCTACGACCTTCGAATTACGCGTTCGATGCTCTAACCACTGAGCTATCACAGCGGCCCTCCCTCCATCCACTTTTTTTGGGTTTATCTGTGAATTTAGAAGTAGGAGTGACAGTCAGCGCCATCTATAAGCCAAACGACGAGTGTGAAAACACTCTTATGCGCATGTTTGGCGTCACGTAGCACGTGAACTTATTATGAGCGGGCAGCTGATTAATTGTCCCTCTTATACAACCTAACCACAACAAGTCTGCCAGTACGAGACCCTCGTTCAATGAAATAAGGGAAAGAAGTGTATACCTAAGGGCTCGTTTTTCCGTGTTTTAACACAATATTAATGAGATATAACAGACAGTAATGCCAAGGAATGTACAGGGGAAGTTATTAAAACCAATGGAATGTAAATAAGAAGAAAGAAAAGTGGATGAAAAAATTACCAACTGTGAGCAGGAATCGAACCTACGACCTTCGAATTACGCGTTCGATGCTCTAACCACTGAGCTATCACAGCGGCCCTCCCTCCATCCACTTTTTTGGGGTTTATCTGTGAATTTAGAAGTAGGAGTGACAGTCAGCGCCATCTATAAGCCAAACGACGAGTGTGAAAACACTCTTATGCGCATGTTTGGCGTCACGTAGCACGTGAACTTATTATGAGCGGGCAGCTGATTAATTGTCCCTCTTATACAACCTAACCACAACAAGTCTGCCAGTACGAGACCCTCGTTCAATGAAATAAGGGAAAGAAGTGTATACCTAAGGGCTCGTTTTTCCGTGTTTTAACACAATATTAATGAGATATAACAGACAGTAATGCCAAGGAATGTACAGGGGAAGTTATTAAAACCAATGGAATGTAAATAAGAAGAAAGAAAAGTGGATGAAAAAATTACCAACTGTGAGCAGGAATCGAACCTACGACCTTCGAATTACGCGTTCGATGCTCTAACCACTGAGCTATCACAGCGGCCCTCCCTCCATCCACTTTTTTTTGGGTTTATCTGTGAATTTAGAAGTAGGAGTGACAGTCAGCGCCATCTATAAGCCAAACGACGAGTGTGAAAACACTCTTATGCGCATGTTTGGCGTCACGTAGCACGTGACGCCAAACATTCGTAATTCGAAGGTCGAACGCGTAATTCGAAGGTCGTAGGTTCGATTCCTGCTCACAGTTGGTAATTTTTTCATCCACTTTTCTTTCTTCTTATTTACATTCCATTGGTTTTAATAACTTCCCCTGTACATTCCTTGGCATTACTGTCTGTTATATCTATATATATATATATATATATATATATATATATATATATATATACATATATATGCCCTACGTAATTTTAACCAGAGTTTAAAAATATGCCAGGACACGTAATCACGACGCGACTAAATGCACATTGCTCACCGTTACCTGAATTAGCCAGACTTTTTTGTGTTCTCAAATACTGCTCAATTAGATATGTTTAATTAACGAACTTTTCAATAAACGAAGACAGATTAAAATTTCAAAGAGAAAGTTGTAAATCGGTTTGAAAAACGTCTGATTAGACAGTTTTGAACTTTACATCTGTTGGGTATTAGGGTTTTTCAGGTAATTACATATGCCCGCGAAATACAAAAAATACCACGTGACAAACCTACCCTTGCGCCAGTGCGCGCAATGATTCTATTGCTGCCTAACGTTCCGCTTACGAACGACCATAGCAATTGCCCCATTGTGCTGTCTCGGCAGGGCCGCAACGATGGTGGTGGCTTCACGATGAACACGTTTTGCTATCGGCCACAAAAACGATAACCGCTGTGACTGCTTATCGCTGTCATGAACCGGTGCGAGGGAAGCGTGTCGTTCGTATGCGGAACGTTAGGGAGCACTAGAATCATCGTGCACTCATGACGCGCGAGCGGGTTTGTCACGTGATATTTTCTTGTATTTCGCGGGCATTTGCAATTAGAAGAAAAACACTAATTGATTGATATGTGGGGTTTAACGTCCCAAAATCACGACATGAATATGAGAAACGCCGTAGTGGAGAGCTCCGGAAATTTCGACCACCTGCGTGGGGTTCTTTAATGTGCACCCAAACCTGAGCACATGGGCCTACAACATTTCCGCCTCTATCGGAAATGCAGCCGCCGCTGTCGGGATTCGATCCCGTGACCTACGGGTCAGCAGCCGAGTACTTTAGCCAGTAGACCACCGCGGCGGCGCAAAAACACTAATACCTAACAGATATAAAGTACAAAATTGTCTACTCGGACATTTTGCAAATCGATCCACAACTCTCTCATTGAAATGTTTTATCTATATTCGTTTCTTCAAAAAGTTAGTTAATTAAACATATCCAATTAAACAGTAACTGATAACACAAAAGATAGCCTGACTAACTTCAGGCAACGGTGAGTAACATGCATTTGGTCGCGTCATGATTACGTGCTCCGGGATATTTTTAAACTCTGGCTGAAGTTAAGTGGGACTCCCTGTATACATTACTTGAGTGTTTGTACTGACCCCAAATAGCTGCACGAGCGCGGGGAACAGTCGCTTTTGGTGGTATAGCCTTGCCTGAGCGCTGGTTGCTTTTTCCGTTACATCAGTAACGCAGCTAAGTTCGGTAGCAGTTCACTTGTATGCATACACGTGCCTAAGCTAACCGCACAGTCGTCTAAGGCTGTCTGATCAGATGGCAGCACGTGTACACGCTCACCAGTCCAGCGAACGATCTGTGGAAACTGGTGCAACGTTGCCGCTGTCAACGCGGACTTCCAGCACGTGGCGTTTCAGTATAGGCGACCGCTACTTACAAAAGGCCCCAGTTCTGCGATCTTTTCCACTGGATTGCAGCACTACACCAGTAACAAAAGCGTGCACTTAGAATTATATATTATGCGGCATATAATGAACCCAGTGAGTCTTTGTTTCACAAGTTCGATATTCTACCTTTTGATTACATACGGCAGCATAAAACCGCAGTCACCATCAACAATGTTATTGCACACAGGGTATCTTTCGATGTATCTATGTTTTCTTCCTCGTCCCGCGTCACTAGATGCATGACTTTGCGGAATTTTAATCTTCCACCCACTAAAAAATGGTGAACGCTTACTACAGTTCGTAGGAGCTAAAGTGTGGAATAACATACCACTTCAGATTAAAGATTCTAGGGTTTTCTCGAGCGCACTCAAAAAATATTTGCTACATGTAGATCAGTAGTAATGACCATGTACTATTGATTGATATGTGGGGTTTAACGTCCCAAAACCACTCTATGATTATGAGAGACGCCGTAGTGGAGGGCTCCGGAAATTTCGACCACCTGGGGTTCTTTAACGTGCACCCAAATCTGAGCACACGGAATGACCATGTACTAAGCCTTACACATATTTTGATGTTTTGTCTATACTTGATTATTTCATTATTTATGAACAAAGTGCAACAATGTGTATCTTCTTGTATTTTTGTTCGTTTGTTGAAAATCAACGTTTTTTTATGTTTTGATTTTTTCTTATATACAAATTGTATTCCGCTTGTACACTTTCTCCCGTTAGACCCCTTACTAGCCTATGGCTATGGGTCTAATTAGTGTTGTGCACTTCTTGAAATGTGGTCATAACAACCTCAATAAAATGTAAAAATGTAAAATGTAACCACACACGTGCCGAAAGTTCTAAATGGGCGTTGCTTTCGATATCTTGGCAAGCTCGCCAGGGGGTGTGTGCAAGGCAGTATATAAGGCAGAGCCTGAACGAAAAGCGGTTTATTGCGTTAACAAGAAGCTGCCGCTCGCAGTTCGCACGACGAAGCGTCGGCCGCCAGAGAAGTTGTCCTCAGTCTGAGCAGCAGTTGTTTCGCGTCTGTGCGAGTTGTGCGGTGACATTACGCAAGGAATCGTGCGCAAGTTGAACGCCAGGATGTGCGCCGCTGTCAAGACCGAACTTATTTCCGGGAATTCAAGTAAGTTTGGGGCGATGTTGTCGGCACAGCCTAGCCATGCAATACACCGTTCGGAGCGCTTGGTAATTTATTAACGTGATAGCGTTAAAGAGCTCGTATCGCAGAAAACCCGCCGGCGTCGGCCCCGTTGGTTGTGAGCGAAAAATCGTCTGTGCGTCTGTGACTGAAAAATCAAGTTACCGAGATAGCCGCGGGAGGCCACTACTTGTTCACGCGTGCGCGCGCGATCTCATTGAAAAAGCCGCGCGTTCGAGGAAAAAAAGTGCT
The DNA here is from genome assembly GCA_013436015.1 of Rhipicephalus annulatus. NCBI lineage: Eukaryota > Metazoa > Arthropoda > Arachnida > Ixodida > Ixodidae > Rhipicephalus > Rhipicephalus annulatus. The sequence continues at coordinate 200,491 of WOVY01001445.1, read as the reverse complement.
CAAGGTCACGAGGCGTGGTAGTTTCTTTGCCCTGCCATCCCTCCCTGCTTAACTTCCAGCGCTTTCGTCAGGACGAGAGAAGAGAAAATGCAATTGCAGCATTCGACAACTTTTGTACCTCCACTCACACTGGACGGACTCTTAACATTTTTGTGGCGTTGACTTCGTGAGGCAATAAGCTTTTCTAGTGAATTGATTCCATGGTTACTCAAAAAAGTGTTTCAGGGCCCCTTCGACGCATTTCGTTCGACAGGTGTCACGACGAAAACGAGCCCATTCGGCGATAATGGCGCGCGCTGGTCCAATCTACTGTGTGCGTGTTTGTGTGCGTGCGTATGTAACAAAACATATTGATAAATATAAGTAGTTGAAGGGTGCACTAGGAGCTGGATTTCGCTATCGCGTTCAACTCTTAAAGGCGAAGCTTAAGGGTTCCCCAATTTTTATGTAGGATTTTGCGTCCCAATCCCAAAACCGTGGTAATATCATGACAGACGCCGTATAGTAATATAGTAAGAGGCTCCAGAGATTTCGACCACCTGGTGTTATTTAACGTGTGCTGATATCGCACAGTACAAGGGCCTCTGCGATTTCGCCTGCATCTAATAGTGACCGTCGCAACCGGGATCGAATCTGCGACCTTTGAGGTCGTTCCTAACGCTTGAGCGCGCGATGAATTTCACTTATATGTGTAGTACCCTCACTGTCGTCCCCAGGATGGTAATTGTGTTCTTTGCTTTCTTGTAGCCGAGTCAAATCTCTCATTACTTGTGGAATAACTGCGCTCAAGTCGTCCTGCGCGCCTGCCTTTTTTATAGTTAATTCAGCTGAAAGTCTATTTAACAGAGGGTTGACCACGCTCGAATTCTTTAGTTGAATCGAGAAGTTCGCAATCTACTGAAAGGGGATATTGTGCTTCTTCTGCATATAGAAATTTAACATAGCCACACCCGAAAGCTAACGCGACGCTGTGCTTACCGCTAACCAACACCTGCACGTTCACAATGCCTGCGAGGGCCACCCGGACGTGGAGCCTTTCGCAGCGGCCGGATATGGCGCCTCCAATGTCCGGCCAATGCAAACCAGGTAGTGTTCACGCGAGGCTAAGGCGGGCTGACTTAAAGATGGGGAGAACGAATGCAATGATAGTGAGCCAGCCGATTATGAAAGTTGCGACGAGACAGTCAGTGCTATGTGTCGCAAAAAAAAATCGTGGATTAACGAAAGCAAATATCGGTGTTCCGGAGGAGGCGTCGTTTACAGAAATACCACTGCTGCCTTTAGCGCATGGGCGCGGCTTTCAGCGTTGTCAAAATAAAGCGGAGGTAATGCGTGTGGCAGATAATTTTAACGCAATGCGATAGCATGAGTGGGCACTGTTCAATAAAAGCCTAATGTGTCTTAATTAGAATAAATGTTAATTTGGATACTCGCCGCGGAGGTTCAGTGGATATGGTACTCGATTGCTGACCCGCAAGTCGCGGGATCGAATCCCTGCCGTGGCAGCCGCACTATCTCTAGAGGTGAAAATGCGTAATGAGCCGTTTACTTAAATTACGCGAACGTTAAAAAAACCCAGCTGGTCGAAATTTCCGCAGCTCTCCACTGCGGCGTTTCTCATAACGGCTGTGGTTTTGGGACGTTCAACCTCAATTGTTATTCGTTAAGTTGGGTATGGTGTGACAGTTAATCCTGGTTATAACTACGTTGAACTTTGTGAACACCTAATATCTTCGTCGGATAGGGAACGTCTAGAAACTGCGTTTTGTTAGATCGAGTTTTAACTGCACATACATCCGTGTACCAAAATGGCGTGAATGACCAGTGCAAACCCAATGTATTCCGCGCAATGTTCTTGTAACTATCACCTTTTTGTGTGTGTCTGAGTGTCCTGTTAAACTATGATGGTCCAGAAACCCACGATTCACACTGCACGCTTTTTTTTCTCTCGCAGGCGTAGCCATCGCTGCGGGTCCCTGGTCGGCATCGGGCGCGCCGGCCATGTCCGGGCAGCTGGTCAACTGGATGCACCGCATGCTGCCCTTCAGCAAGAACACTCGCAGCCCCCAGCACTGCAACGCCTACGACCATGCCTCTTCCAACGCCTCGCCCCTGCACTGCGCCTCCTCGCGTGAGTCTGTGTAGCTGCCTATTACATCCGCGGAACTACGGGAATCCGAGATTTCCCTCCCGTTCTCGGAGACCGTAACGCAACAGAAGTTATTCATATAGAAAGAGTTCTATAGCTCGGCAACAGTTGCGCTATCTCGGCTGGCATGGTTAGTACCATACTCATGAATTGAAGTGACAGAAAAAAACAGTTTAAAAAGTATACGATTTACCGTATTTATACAAACGTGAAATTAGCTGACAGAGGCCGAGATCTTAATGTACTGCCAAAATTACGCCTGGGGGCGGAGGGGAAGCTTCAGGTTGATTAATTGTATTGAGAATTTGAAAGGCCACGTACTTTTTTCTAGACGTAACAATTTTTTTTTAATCCGTGCATGGTGCACAACTCGTCGTTCAGATGTATGCCAGACCACTACACTTAAAACTCGCGTAGGTTTTGTGTATACCATAATTTGCGTCGACGTCGTCGCCATATTGGGGTACCGCCATCCCCTGACAACCAGGAGTTTCTTGCACCGAGCACAAGATATTTGAGTAATTACTAGGTGAAAATGAGCTTCTGTGACAAGTTAACGCGTGCACTTGGTGATGCACTGGTGTTGTAATTGCCACCGTGTCCGGATGTTGGCACAGCGAGTGTCTGTGACGTCATGTGCGTCCTTTGTGTAGAACCGCATCTGCCCTTGGTAGGCTCGTTAATGCGAGACTGCATGACACAATGGTTACAAATGAAAAGCCACTTCTCGGTTCTTCTTATCACTGTGGCAACAGATTCGTTCAGTGTAATGCTTTGCGTTGATATTCAGCGAAAAAATTGGCGCAGCTTGTATTAAGTTCCGCAAGCCTTCAAACAGTGAAAGTGGACGATTCTGAAGACTAATCTGGTTGCTTCTAGGTAGTTGCTAGGCGCCCCGCCGCGGTGGTCTAGTGGCTAAGGTACTCGGCTGCTGACCCGCAGGTCGCGGGATCGAATCCCGGCTGCGGCGGCTGCATTTCCGATGGAGGCGGAAATGTTGTAGGCCCGTGTCCTCAGATTTCGGAGCACGTTAAAGAACCCCAGTTGGCCTAAATTTCCGGAGCCCTCCACTACGGCGTCTCTCATAATCATATGGTGGTTTTGGGACGTTAAACCCCACATATCAATAGGGTAGTTGCTGGGCTTTAACTATGTGATGCTACGTTGTTGTGCCGTTAACTCTTGGCGCAGACAGCTGCCAGTTTCACCACACACGATACCGGCACGTCGTCGTTGGTTTACTTTCCATCACTTATGGGTTTCTTCACAGCCGCAGTTGCCTTTCACTTCCTTTAATATTCCCTATTTGCACGATCTTCGAATCAGCGCCGTCGCTTCACAGCCATTTTTTTTTGCTAACTGTGGTCTTATTTCTTTTTAGTTGACCAATGGCCGTGATTTGCTCCAATACCTGTGGTGCATATCGGTTCATGATGCCTACTGGTATGGGGTGAACAAGGACGTTTCTTAGACAGTTTTGCTCTCAAAACATAGTTCTTCGCAGCTACAAGCCTTCACCTCTCGTTGGATAACGGTGCACTTCAGCTCTCATCACTCGTTCACTAATCGCGAGATTCGACTTCGTTCTTGGCATTCAGAGAATGAATCGTCTCGTGATACCTTTACACATGTCTCCTTACGATGTCTGTTTATGAATGCATGCATTGCATCCGTAAGTGAACTTTAATCTCGCACACCGTGCCGATGATACATTAGTGACGTGCACCGTAGAAACCGTGTACTAGCTCGTGGTATACCGGCTCGTCAAGATGACCCATATTACAAGGGCAAACGTTGCGTCGTGACGCAGAACGAGCAACAAGTGTATACTGGTCAGCTCGTGTCGTCACAATTGATTCACCATATAAGTAGTAAACAACTTTATTAAGGCAGCTGACGGTTTCCTCAGTGGCGAGGGCTGCCAGGCCATGCCTGGTCGCCACCGCGTCAGCCCGTTTGATAGCCCGGAGCTGTGTGTCCAGGCTTGTGGTCGTGAGGATTCTCTCCCAGGCCTCAATTGAAGGTTACCGTCCTAGGAGGTTTGGTAGGGGAGGGTCCTTGCTGCATCCCCAGATAATGTGGTCCAAGTTTGTGGTCTCTGTCTTGCAAAGGGTGCACGTAGATGTGAATAAGGCTGGGTATATGTGTCTGTATATGTACGGGGAAGGGAATGAGTTCATTTAAAGCCGCCGCTAAGCGATTTGCCGAGCTTCGTTTAGTTGCGGGTTCGGGGGTGCTCTGGTTTGGCTTGTAGTTAGTACTGCATGATGTCGTGAAAGGTGATGAGTGGTTCGGTTGCTTCGGTATGGTGGTCCGAAGTCAGGCCCACCGCCTGGTGTACAAGAGTCCTCGAGGTTTTCTGTGGGTATAGCTTAACCGCTAGTCAGTACAGCGATGAGGCGCTCCCGACAGTCGTCATTCATCATGACCATACGTGGATGACGAACACGTGAGCCCTCCATGGCTTAGGTAGCTGGAAAACGGACGTATATGTCCGTTTTCCGCTATCTTCAAGCCAATAATGGCGGTTTCGTATGGTCATGTTACTGGGCAAAATTGTCGCTTTGTACAAAATGTTGCCTTAGAAACCTTACGTTTATGCGGCCAACGTGCAAGCAAGTCATTCCATCTTTTAAAAGTGTACGACCACCTCTATTCAATAGAACTCGGACATGTAGTGGAGAAATGAAGGCACGAAAGCTTTTCAAGAGACGAAAGTGAAGACTGGAAACTTGTACTCTACATCATCATCATCATCATCATCATCAGCCCGACTACGCCCACTACAAGGCAAAGGCCCCTCCATAATCCGCCAATCAACCCGGTCTTATGCTTTCCGTTACCCCGTTATACCTGAGAACTTTTTAACCGGTGGTGGCGTTAAAGAGCTCGTGTCGCAGAAAACACCGCCACCGGCATCAGCCCCATTGGTTGTGAGTGAAATTTCGTCTGTGTGTCTGTGACCAAAAAAACAAGTTACCGAGATAGCTGCGGGAGGCCGCTACGCGTGCGCGCGCGATCACACTGAGAAAGCCGCGCATTTGAAAAAAAAGTGCTCAATGTCACGAGACGCAGTATATAGTTTCTTTGCCCTGCCACCCCTCCCTGCTTAGCTTCCAGGGCTATCGTCGGGACGAGAGAACAGATAATACAATTGCAGCACGCGACAAACCTTTGTATTTGCACTTGCACTGAACGTATTCTTAAAATTTTTGCGGCGTTAAATTCGTGAGGCAATAAGCTCTTCTAGGAAAATAATTCTGTGGGTACTTGAAAAAGTGTTTTGGGGCCCTTTTAACGCATTTTGTTCGACAGGTGTCACGACGAAAACGAGCCCATTCGGCAATAATAGTGAGCGCTGGTCCAATCTACTGTGTGCGTGTTTGTGTGCGTGCGTGTGTATGTAACAAAACGTATAAAAAAGTATGCACTTAGCGGTTGAAGGGTGCACTAGGGGCCGGATTTCGCTATCGCGTTCAACTCTGAAAAAATTGGGGGACCCTTAAGATTCACCTTTCAATCTCATCGTCTCCCCTTGGAGTGCTCGCCTTCTGTGGGGTCCATTCAGTTACCCTTGAACACAAGGCCACGCATTTCATTTCGTGACGTTCCTTTTTTTTAAGTCTTTCTGCTTATTTTCAACCAATGAATTCGAACCAACTCGCCTAACTTTCTGTCGTGCTTCTGCGACATTCAGCACTTTTGAGTTAAAATTTCACTGTATGTGAGTACGTGGTCGTGATAGTGACATAATTTTTTTCGTAATCTATTCTTATTCGTTTTGCTATACTCTTAAAAATTGTAGCACTTACTGATTTCAGTTTGCTAACTGCTTGTCACATATGTTACTCACCGGTTAGCAATTGAAGCTGCTAACCATTACTGACGCACTTAGTAATGGTTACTAACGTAGGTACTAATGGTGTGATAATACAGAAAATGTGCTAGACGCGATCGTTTCGCCTCACGAATCACCTGTTTCATAGCGGTCCTATTTGTGAGCATCAACATTTCGATTTATCACCGAGTAATTACACACATAATGCCATAAATCATAACAGCACATACACAAGTCCACGCGAGAGGTACAGTTTCTAAGCGCTTCCAAGAGTATTTACAGCCCTAACTTCTGGGAATGCAGCTGGTGCCCATGGGCGGCTATGTTGTAGGATGTATAATTTAAGTGGGACGCCTTTATTTGTACAACGTACAGTTTTTTGCAAGTGCGCGAAGTAACGTAGGGAAAGACTTTCATACAGGCACATTAAGAAAAACAATTGTCAATTTTGCATAATACCGCCTCAACACAACCTAATATACAAGACATACGACTGGGTAGTATGCCTACATATATTGCCTCAATTAACTTGAATGCATCTCCGTGCTACTAAATAGGCTGTTAGACGCTCGTAGCAATAACCTCCAAGGTTTGTTTAACAAGTACGTTAAATAAGTGCATGACGGAAAGTTACCAACGGTGCGCAGAAGGTATAGTAACCGTTACAACCTTCAAGCTTCTGCTAACTCGGGTAGTAAAATGGTAGTAAAAAGTTAGTAATGGTCCAAGAAGGATAATAACAGCTGGTGTTACTTTTTACTCGGGGTTGCAAGCTTTTTACTTTTTCAGTGTAGTGCACTACATTCGGGGTCCCTCGAGTGCCCTTGGCGATTTACCCGAAAGTGTGCATGAATGGTGGCCAGACTGCTTACCTACCCCCGACTCGTAATCGGCAGCTGTCCTTGGTGGGGACGGGCCTGATATGCCCAGTGTTCTACGGCACAGTGGCTCTTGCCTTTCGAAGAGCAGCTAGGAAAAAAAGAAAACACTAAGGAGCAGCAAGTGATACAGCGGCATATCGGAGAGAAAGAAACGCCCTTGTCGACTTCCTCCGATTCAGCTATTGCACCTCGTGGCACTGCCACGCGCGTAATAGTCCACCGCAGAATGTCCCTGCACTGCGTTTTTTTTTTGTTTCATAACGCAACCTTTACTGTCGACAATGGTCTGACCGCGGTAGCCGTACAGCTCCGATCCGCATTGCTGCGGCGATGTCGTCATTGCACGTTCGAACGCATAACGTTGAGACGTTCTTCCGATTGCGCGGACGCTGCTACTGTTTTTTTCGCCACGTGTTTTGTTGACCTTGGAGATTAGCTTGATAGAGTCCTTGAGAAGCCCGTGTAGCGCACTCGATGACCCGAGTAGCCTCTCGACGACAATGGACTATTATGTCTGACACCGACACTCTGCCAAAGCAACGCTGCTAGTTTAGGCAGGTCTATTCCGAGGTGTTCGTAAATACGGCTTGTTTGCGTTCGATTAGCTTGTTTGTAGCGTGCAGAAAGTCGTGTATAGCTCGTCCATTTGCACCGGAGGTTCGAAGGTTCAAGGTGACCATGCAAGGCGTGTGACTCCGTTCTGGCAAACGGACAAAATATGGCTGCGATGTGTGCATGCCAGCGATGTCCATCTATTAGGTTGGTGTTTTAGTCCGTGTAGATGAAGTTTGCTTCGTCTTGAACGGAGACCGTGCAGCGTGTCCTATCTGTTTCGTTAATAACGGAGAATCCAAGGACATTGGACACGACGTCCGCGCAGCGCTCTTGAGTTGCTGCAGATAGCAACACCATGGCCCCCGACGGATTAGGTATTTAGGTCGCACTAAACGACTTTGTGCTTGCTGCAGTGCTTGTAAACATTCTACGTATTAATACCAGCCACCCATTCGCACAGAGCTTTAACCGTTAGACCACATCGTAATGTCTTTCGATTTCTTTGTTGTTGTTTAGGTACAATACCACTTACAACCTGCCTATCAAGCTTTCTCGGGTATCCTCGCGGCTTCAGTGGGAATGAGTGGGTAATGGATATAGGTGGGGTACCTCAAAAGGCAATGCGCAGTTTAGAAAAAGGCTCCGCAGCATGTGAACGGCAATATGCGGTGTAACATGTTCGCCACACGTTATGGCCCACTTGAAAATTCTACATTGAAATTATCATAGCCGAATTCTATTGTTAATGTAGCTTGTGCGTTGGCCCAGTACTACGGTGCTTGAAGGACTAAACCACTGACTCTACGCGTGCCTGAGCAACTAAACAGCATAGGAAGATAGTGAAGACATTCTTGGTCACATTTCGGCGCGAGCACAGTGGATGGGAAAACGGAAGGCTAGGAGACAAACAAGCGCGAACTCGCAACTCGGTTTATTGAAAAAAAAATACGTGAAATGTATATCCCAGGGTAGCTCAAGAGCGCATGTGCGAATGAAAAGCAAAAGATCAGTGACGCATGACGACACCAATATTTTACACAAGTGGTACGTATACAACGTGCAGCAGACTGTGGAAGTATGGCTCAAAAGGTGAATTCCTTGTCGGTTAGTGCAATGTATGGGCCGCTTACGCATTTATCAGCAGAACTTCTTATATGAAACGCTTATACTAATTCCAGAGTGCTTTTCATTCGCACATGAGCTCTTGAGCTACCCTGGGATATACATTTCGCGTATTTCCTTCAGTACTGAGTTGAGAGTTCGCGCTCGTTTATCTCTTAGCCTTCCGTTTTCCCTTCCACTCTGCCAGCGCCGAAATGTTACCACGAGTGTCTTCAAACCAACTCGCCCAACTTTTCATTTTATCAAAAGATGGCGACACTTTCCCGATGGTAATTCATTTATAAACGTTCACTTTGTAAGCTTATACACATTGTATCGCTTTGTAGAAGCAATGTAATGCCAAATGGGGATACTCCTCGTGTAGAAGTGACCTTTCGGCTTGCAGTGACGGGGCCGAGATTGATGGGACCAGACACTACTCCACTCTTAAGGTGAAACGAAAAGATCTTTTGCCGAGAAACTGTAAGTCCATGAACCTGCGCGATCTTACTTCGTAACGAGGGCGCTACCAGTTCGATGCCTCCCGTGATGCGGCACGTGAGCAGTTTTTTTTTTTTTTATCGAAGCCATGGAACAGAGCCCTCCCCCGCACTGGTGCTATCAAGAACCAGACTGACGGCCGGATGTAGTCACCATGTATCACAAGCGCTCACCACAATGCTTTTCGGGATGGGCGAAAAGTCCAGAGGCTCGTATAGTTGGATATAAGTGCGCGTCGGAGAGCCCCAGGTGGTCGATATTTCCGGAGCGCTCCACTATGGCACCCCTCATAATCCCCCCCCCCCATAAGTAATAAGCATTTCAAAAAAGTACCCACGTATGCGGTACCGACACGCATAGTTATTTTTTTTTTGTTTTTTGCGTGAGCCGTCATTCGCGTGGTGCCCTTTCTGAATCCATCATCTTGGCTTTTTTCATATGTGCGTACAAGTATGAACCAGATGTGATATGCAGGATCGGCCGAGTTTCGCTCGAGTTTCCCGAGACTCGGTATGTTAACGAGCTCTGGCTATTTGCCCCTTATGAATGAGCCCACAGTACGAAAAAGTTGAATCCACTTCTCAGCGCGCTGCGTTTCATTCGTTACGATGGAACCAGCCATCGCGTCAACGACGGTCGACCAAGTTCAGCGATGTTTTCAAACCAGAGGTGTGTTCCTTAATTTGTTTGTCGTTCCACAGAGTGAAAATGTACACTCATGCAATAAATAACACGGTGGTAGAATATTAAGCTCATGCAATAAATGTGTCGGAAGCTTTTCGTGACCTTTAGAGGCACGGGGTATTGACATTTATTTTGAACCTTTTATTACCTGCACTGAGTCTGCATTAAAATTATAAGCACAGTGGCCTCCGAGTTTAGTTTCCACCGAGCACCTTGCTACATCCCTATACCACCGCTAAACCTGACGTCACCTGTCAGTCGTCATAGTCGGCTGGCACAAACTTGCGTTCTGCTCGGCCAGTGCGCACAGCCTTCGTCCTCTTCATTGTCTGCTGGCACCCGAGCACGTGTGCCCGGCTTATTAGCTATTCGGCTGGGAAGTATACTTGGCTAGTCAGGCTAGCACATGCCATGACCGAGCTAATTACGCCAAGTCATGATAAGGCCGAGGTAATTACGTCACATCTTTGAAATACCATGGTAATGAAGCCGCGTAAAGCTACGACCGGGCTAGCTAAACCCTGCTAGTTGATGAGCTAACTAAACTATTCCAATTAAAGCGATGTTACTCATTAGCACGCAAAATATAACGATGCTAATTATTTGTTACCAGGTAGACCACGATTAGTGTCATGCTAATTAGGATTACGGTTAATATCTCCGTACTAATCATGGCATTAGTAATTTTGCCCGAGATAATGGTTTTAATTGAAACGTTCTCAATGAAGACAAAACCGTTCAGCGTAACAGTCGTTGAGCCTTAGCCAATTAGTACAATGAGAATTAATAGAGCTGATGCTGTCTTCACATCTAAGCCCACCATGCACATGGGTATAGACGACCAACCTAAAACAATCTACAAGAAGTTATAGGTCATCACAAGCTCCTCTATGGCTCCAGCCTTGCACAAGTAGTGTTAGCTCACCAAATTTTTATATGCAAGCAAGCTGCCGCTTAGCGTGCACCACATCAAACGCTTGACAGGCACACCGGCACCATCAGTAACGAGTTCAACTGCGGCCTTCTCAAAATTAATGAGTTTTCTTCTGAGTTCACAAGTCACTTTGATTGGCAGACGCCCGCGGCGAAGATCGGGTACGCCCCCCACGTTTGCTCTTGCCGAGGAGCAGTACTCGCGTCGAGCGGATCGAACAATTTATCGGCTTTATCGCACAGATTATATGCGCACACGCACGCACGCAGAGAAGTGATATCATCACGTGGCTATTATGTTTCGCAGTCAATTTCCCCGCGCTCACGACGTATCGAATCGCAGACGCGTTGCTGCCATGATGCAAGCGCCCCTGGTGACCACCTGTCCTTGTATTTATCTGCATTATTTGATGGAAGCAAAACGAGCAGAGTGCTGCGTGTGCACTCTCGCTTCCTTCGAGAGTGGAAATTTCCATGCTGCAGCTGCAACGAAAGAACCTGTCCGAAAGAGGACAAGCGCCCACGAACACGCCTGTGCGAGGCGCGCGTTCAAAAAGTTGGCGCGAGAATCACGCGGACTTCTCTGCACTGTTAAAATGTTGACTGAGTGGTGGCGGTAACCTTTTCGCACGCGGTGTTTCTTTGATAACCGCCGGAAATGTCCCACGTGCGTTTCCAACGCCACGCGCATTTTTGTAGCAATTTTAATCAACGCTGCCATCGCGTGGTCAGTCAGCACTGTCTTCATGCCATGGTGGCCACAGAGCGATCTCGGAGCAAACTCGTCTGTCCGAGAAGCTCGGTTCATTCTACATTGCATCTCAATACAGACTGTCTCTACTTTCCGTTTGGTGTCGTTTAGACTGTTGAATGTCGTCACGCAGTCTCCATGCTGATGACTGTTTTACGCATGGGAAGCTTTCGGTGAGTGCTTGCACGACGATTTGTCTATGAAAGGGAATATGCGAGCGCCTCGCCTGAACGTTCAGTCGGCTGCTTGTAGCGCGCCCGGCCCTTTGCGTGATCACCTTGAAAAGGGAGGGAGTTGCAATCTTGCCGCCATTTTCATGTCGCAAATGACAGGTTCATTTGCTCGTCACGAGATGACTCGAGAATCTTTGCTTGCTTTCTCTCCCTCCCTCTTGAACACGAATGACGGGACACGTTGTTACTTCGTGTCGTGCCACTCCGCTCCCGTTCTCATCGCCCATCCCAACTTTAGGACGGGGAGGAGTGCCTACTTAGCTGCTCTGCCTTGGTTGCGCATCTCTCTTTGATGGCACGCGCGCCCAGGCAGCGGCGATCTCCAATGGCGCCCCGCACTCGGTACTGTGACTCAGGTGGACACGAAATATCAAGTGTATTTTAGAATAACAGGCTTATACCAGCACCACCTGCAAGAAGCAGCCCGAGCACGGAGGCCACACGCTTGCGAGTTCCCTTTAGTATTGCTAGTGCACATTCTAGAGCTGACAAAGCAATGACGATTGTGCTTTAATATAAGGCGATGCATGATATAAAAACTAATCGGTCGACCGCAGATCAGATGCCTGTGACCGTTGTCATCCCTGCCGCCGTACGTCGAGGGTTTGGCTTTTCGGGCACGAGTTCGGCTTATGAGTCGTTGAGTCATTATCCGTTCGGCTTTTTTTCCCGTTTTCGTCCTAACAACCACACAATTGAAATATTGTGATGGCCGTTAATCCACTTAACAGCGGCACGACTGCTGAAGTGCAGCAGTGGGGTATCGTGTGAAAGTAAGTCGACAGTAGGCTCGACAATAAGTCGTCGCGGTAGCACTCATCTCGACAACCTTTGACGAGTTGACTCCATTTCTTCGGCATGGCCCTCGCGTCATGTCCGACAAATCGCCCATGTTCGGAACACGGCGGTCAAGCGCTGTCCGATTATGTTACTGCAAATTCGTAGTGTTTTAATTTCGTCGAAAATGCCGATCACACTCAGGACCGTGTTCCACTAGGCGTAGTTCAGGGGAGGGGTGGTCTACTACTCGGCTGTCGTACTCGCGGAAACATTTCACTGCAGATGGTTTGCATATGGGTGCGAGCGTCACAAATTCGTTTGTTCACGAAATCGCCACTCAAGCACTGCGTACTGATTGTTAACCAGAGAAGCGTGAACGTGTGGCCTCGGTGTTCATCACTAGGTTAATTCCGACGTTTCACTACTCTTGTCGTTTCTTAGTGACATCGAATTCGCGACTTCGTTCACGGTGCCGGCATTGGCGCGCGCCTCTTTTCTATTACTTTTACACTCGTCCTGCGTACGCGCCCACTCTCGTTGGAGCCCGTTGAGCCCTGCAGCTAGCACAAAATCTTTGGCACTTACGTGCTAGGAGTATTTGCGTATATGGACTAATTTTGGTTTACTCTAGTCATGCACAGCTTCGTTGTGAAACAGACGGTGAAAAGATGGGCCACCTCGGAAGATTAGGCTATATATTCAAGAAAGAGAAACGTAAATGTAATCGATAAATGTAATGGAAGTTAGTTCGAAGAGCTTTCATTTTACCGCCTCATCATTGCTGGCATGTCATGTGTTCGCACCCCACGGCATGTCGGTAATGTTTTGGTCGCAGTGTGGTTCTGCGTAGCATGTTAATTTGCAAAGAACCATTTATGAGATTTGAATGTATTCTATTGCGAGAAAAAGTCACTGGCTGTGCGCATGTACAACTGGTGCGCCGAAATAGGCTCCTGTCGAAAGAGCGCTTTTTCATGCATAGCGGTACATCGCAGCGTGAGGAACACTGGTGTCTTTAGAATTGCGTGTTCTTGTATTTCGTAGTAAATGAACGCAAAACCTGATACTTGCGTAATAATTTTGTGCCGCTGATATGCGTAACATTTGCTTCTTGATCGACAATGCGCACAAGTATCAATGCAGCCACGAGTTCAATATGACTGCGCGTTGAGCAGGTGCTTAAACTTCGGCCTGGGTGGCTGAACAGTGCGAGCCACAAACACATACCGAAATTTCTGCGTTCAAGTATCCCAAGCAACGCCATTCTTTGTATGATTGTAGGCAGCTCAATCACTGAGTTGCGGCTGAACGAAGGCGATTCACGCCGTTACAACAGCGGATAGCCCAAATTGCACACCGTTATTTTCCGTGTAAATGCAGTAGTTAGATAAGCAAAGCCCTTGCTCAAGGCAACTTGCATTCAGCCGGACATTATGCCCGACATTGCCTTGGACATTATCATACATTGTCGTAGATAGTGGTTGTAAGAGGCCATACATTGTTGTAGATAGTGGGTGCAAGAAGTCTTGAAAGATATCTCCAGATAATACCGATTCAGGTGTGCCCATCAATCTCCACTCCCGTTGGAACGTTCCGTTAAGTACACTGCCTTGTTCGTGTCAGAGCCGCATGTGACCCACTATTTCATGCGATGTTGTCCGATATACAAAAAAGTGCAAAGTACATGGCCGTTCTGTAAATATACTTGGGACGAAACTGTCATTTTGGCAGTCTCGTCTGTTTTAACTTGCTTGCTGTGGAGTAAAGGAAAACGTTGTGAACTCAAACAATACAATGTGGTAGTGTACAGTTCGCTTGCAAAGGCTCACCTAGCAATAGGACGTCCCCATGCTAAGATGCATGTCCTGGCTCTGCCCACGCGATTCTGAGCGACTCATTCCTTCATAAATACCGGTGCGTGACTCCTTGTCACAAGCGCTTATCTAGTATCCACTGAGACTTCGAGGACGACGTTCTTCGTTTGATGAAAATGCTTTTCAAGACATGGTTCAAATCGTTTTTGCCATTTGCCGGAGCACCTGTTCAATCTTGATTTCAAATGCGAAGCGTTTCTTAGCGAACCTCGGCGTCCTTGAGCGTATCTATCTATATCTGTATCTATTTATCTAGCCGCCTACGACTTTTCGCTCTCCTGCCCTTTTGGATAATGGTATAGATGCTAAAATTGGCATGGCATAACATGACTATGACTAGCATAAGTGGCTAGTCATAACATGATAATGGTGACATTTGACATGATTTACGTTTCATGGTCTTCCTGCTTTTGCAATGATTCGGTTCACATGACATGTCTTAAAACTGGTATGGCATGGCATACGCGTCATGTAAACATGACTACATGCCACGCTCATGATGCGCTCGCGGCCGTCTTGCTATCTTCACATATGCCAAATTTGGTATTACGTGACCTGAGCGGACGACGAAGCTAAATGACATGCCTGAACATGATGACGGACATATTATGTAAAACATGGCTACATACATAGTGCGCTCGCGGTTCTATCGCTTCTTCCGCATATAACAATTTTAGTGTTACGTGACGTCAATGGGTGACCAAGGTATGACTGGTGCAAACATGATAATCATGACATGCATATCGTGTAACAATCATAACGTATCACGCTCGTCAGTGCGACCGTTTCGCTATAGCTTCACATCAAACTTGGTATTGCGGGACGTGAATGGACGACGAAGGCAAATGACACTTTTAAACATGGTAATTATGGCATGGCACTGATGTACGGTATAATTTACGCCCACCTGGTAACGCTGTGGTGATTTTAAAGTGGCATATCAACCTTCCTCGTTCGTGCTTCGCATATAGATTCCCACTGTACATGGGATCTGCCAATTTTTTTTTAATCTGGTGTTCCTATCACACGTTTGAACGATCAGGCTTGATTTACGCCTATTTCATTTGACTATGGGGGAACTTGCGCGAACGTTACAAGTCATGCCAGCGCTGTGCGTCATCATCGAAGGACGAGATTACCTTATTCTACAGAGTACGCGTCATGCGTAGTACCACGTGCCCAATCTAGCAAGCGAAACACGAGCGCGTATGCTTGTATAAGATATCGCAGTTATCTTGGCTGCACATCGTATGACCACTCGAAACCCTCGTTTCAGAAGGGTCCCACGAAAACGGTGACCTCGAGACCGAAGCGCGGTTACTGAATAGGCATATTGTGTCATCCAGACCGCAATCATCTGTGCGGAAGCGCGCCGACTTGCAATGCAGCCAATGTTGGCACTGTTATCTCTTACCATCACGGCAGTGGTGCTGCGATGTTGGTCTCTGACTGGTCGATCAACTTATCGGAAGTAAGGAACAAGATGAAAGTAAATGAAGTCGAACGACCAATGAAAACGAGCCTTCAATTGGAGGCTGTTCTCGCAGCTCGATATCGTTGACGAATCCCAGTGTTATCGAGAATCTCTTCCACAAGCATTACACCTTAACAAAGGAAAAATTGTTGTGCGACACTCGGCATTGTTATCGTAGAATAAAGCGCTTTCTCTTGCTACTGCCACACGTGGGCAAGAGACCGCACTAGTCTCTTGAGCACCGGCTCCGCTTCCGCAAACAGAACACTTGCATGTCCGGCACGTGTACTGCACTTGTGCCAATATTTTCAACGAATGCCGTAAAAGCTGGTACAGATAATGCATGGCCAACCTTTTACATTAGCCTTGTTAATGAGCATAAAAGATTGTCACAACGTTTGTTCGTGACAATCATCTTCTGGCGTTTTGAATACACCAACTGCAGTATGGTTTAGACGGGTCATGAAGGGGGGGGGGGGGGTGTCCTTCAAGTAAATATTTGCTACATGGGGCATTTTACATTAAACTAAATTTAAGGGCACAATTTAGCCTATTGTCGAAATGTGGCCACCTTGGCAGGAAATCGAACACCTGCGCGCCGGCTTTGCAACTTGTGTCGTTACCTGGTAAGCTGCAATATGCGTACGCCAGGCTCTCCTTTGAGGAGGTTGAGGGGAAATTTCCGATCGCAGCAACATGCTCCCCGCCGTCGACTACCTCGCGCGTTGGTAGAGTTCAAAGGCCAAACATGCCAATGGATGAAAGAATGTGAAAATCGAGCGGTGACGTGCTTATCACAATACTCTGCCTTTGGTCTCTAGCTTTCCTGAATTCAAAACGGAATGTAAGCAGTTCTTCCAATGCAGCATCTGTGGCCTTTGGGTGCCAGTATTGTCAAGAGCCTGCCTGGCCTGAACTGAGGGAACCTATGGAGCAGACTTCGCGCCTTGGGTTGCGGCTGAACGAAGGAGTCTGTTCAGCCGCAACCGAAGGCGCGAAGTGCATTTCCCCACCCTCTCGGGTGACTTGGGGAAGAGGGGCGCCCGCCCCCCGTGCTCGCCCGCCAATGAGAGCTACGACGCAGGATGACGAAACTGCGAAAACGTGTCCTAGTTTCAATGACATATTTGCCTTGTCTTATTCATTTCTTACATTGCACTTAGTCTGCAACCGTCGCATCAAGTACTACTACATCGGCCAGTTGTTCGATCGCGTGATGTTTTCCTAATCTCGGTGCACCTTTTCTTGTGGGCTCAGCCTTAAGCTTAAGCTCTTACTCTCTGTCCAGTCGCTGTGCGAGTGAACTGGGCAGTCGGCTGTTACAGAACATCTTCCGTGGTGGACAGTAAGTTCGTGCAGTTCACTGCGTAATGGAACTGGTCGGCCATCTGCGCAAATGCAATCGCTTGCACAATGCTTAAGTACAGTAACGTGGACCGCAGTGACGTGGACGTATGCTGAATCTCGCGCAGTTCTTTTGCGATCAAAAAGATTAAACCACAACTTGAATTAAAGCAGAAATTTATTGCTTGGGTATTTGCAATGTGTTCTGCATTCTTCAAAATATGGTTTCAAATGCTACTTCAGTCTTGTAAAACAACGCAAAGGTTTGCTGCCCTCATCCGAAACGCGATGAGCCACAGATAACAGTACACGTTTCCCTATATAGTGAACTCTAAACGCTTTATGTACGAGTTTTCGTATTGCGCATATCAGTCGTTTCTGCAGTTTGTCATCCCTTTGTCTCTGGCATCGAGCTCTTACAGACATGGAACACACGCTGGTACGTCGTGTCATCACTGTTACGCGTTGTGGCTGGTACGTGCCATTTAGCAATATCGCAAACATTTCACTCCTGGTGAAGTCACGGGCCACTTTGAACAGCGTGTTGAGCAGCCTCACGCTTAAATAAAACTGCACATCATGCGAAGCGCCCTTACCTGTAATGTCTTTGAGGAGTACTCATTCAATACCGATATGCTGATAGCTGGTTATGCTTCCGAGCAAAGCAGGCGCAGTGCTCGAGCGCGTCAGAAGAAATGAAGAAATGCATGTGCGCCTGCGCCGATTAGCTTCCATGCGCGGCCGCACCGCGTGCACTGGCGCCCCGCGCAGTACAGCCGTAAAGCCCTGCGGCCACGGTGGGCCGTGTTCGTACCATGAGTAGACGAGTCTGTACTTGGGCCTGCGCAATCATCTTCGCTGTCGCTTGCCCAGGCGTCATCGCGCTGCAACACCTTTCAGATCCCAATGTATTCTTGCCACTTGCAGGTTTATCTTTGCTTTTTTTTATTGGTTGCGAACTTGACCCGGTTAGTTCATGATGCTTACTTTGTTTGGTCATGAAGCGCAAACTTCGTTACTCGCGATTTTCGGGCACTAACGAATAGGTTTAATACCGTTGGCCCGGTGTCCGGCCGCTTCGCCGGTATGTATCGGTTAATTATGAAACTTGATCAGCCTGAAAGTAATCGCACCTCTGTCACCGCTAGGCAAGTCTGCCGTTATCCATTGACGAATGTAGTAAGTATTCGGACGCTGTAAATACGGTATCCCCAAAATCTAACAGCCAACCACGGCACGCCACCCGTGTATGTCTCCGTCCGTGAACCGAACAGATCCGCTTAAAAGAGCGGGAGGAGACGACATACCGGGATCAATAGCATCTAGTGGTGCCATGAGCTCACATTTGAGGCGTAATATAGGAAAGCGTAACCAAACGTTGTCTTGTCATAAATTTTGAAATAAAAAAATCGGTTCATGTAACGTTAGTTGTGAAATCGAGGAAAATTTCGGACGTATGAAAATTCCACAAAGAGGCGAATTCTAACTCTCATTACTGGCAGCCCTACCTTCTCTGCTCCACCTTATCTGGTTGTCCTCTTTACCTCTCCCTCATTGCATGTTACACAATGGGATTCAACCTTGCTAACCTCCTTTCCTTCAACATACTTTTCACTTAGACTGTGCAGCGAACCTTGACGTGTATCTTTGTTTAAGCCTTCCCCAAACGTCGATGTGCAGCTAACCGCCGAAGCTTTCTAACCAGATCTTACGCAACGCAAAGAGTGAAGGACAACGAAATTTATATCTGGCGATTACGCAGTGACTGACACTGAGCGTTACACCAAGAGAGCGAGAGATCGAGTGATTAGCTGAGAGGTGGTTACTTGTTTGTTTTCCTCTGCATTACCTGTTCAAACTCGGACGTCGGGGTGAGATGGGAGAGGAGCTCTTCATCCGACTCGACACCGACCACTCGGAGTCTCGATCGCCGATGTCTCCCTCACTGCGGTGCGGAGGGAGAGGGGCTACCTCGTCCACTTTCGCACGCCCGTATCGACTCCCTGGGAAGGAGGAGCACCTGTGCTTATCTTCGGGGCAAAAACCTCGCGTCCGCCTGTGCACCGTCTCAGCTGTCTCCGGGCGACGCCAGCGCACGTGCTAGCGCCATGAAGCCCCTGGAGCTCCTCTTCAACCGGCTACACTGCCTCATCAAGATTGACGCCCGAAATGAAGAGGCACCGCCGGACGTTCTCGGTGAGCCGAAGTTTACCGCGGGATCGCTACGACAGGGCCGCACTGTCGGTACGGGCACGGCACTGTCGTCTCTTTGATATAACCGTCCCGGTTGCTTGTGTCCCGCTGTCATCACCCTTGCGGTTACATGCGAGATCGGGATGGTTGACCTGCTGTCGCTACCTTTGCGGTAGCAAAGGATTGGGATGGGACGGTTGTCCTGCTGTCGCCACATTTTGCGGCTATAACATGTGATTTGGATGGCAATATTAAAGTCCTGCTGTCGTGATCTTTGCAGTAGCGGCTGCTATACAAAAAGGAAGCAGTCTGGCGCCGAGAAGCCGCTGAAAGTCTGGTCACATTATTTTCTGGAGCAGCTCATCACTTGCACAGGTTGCAAATCGCGTTCGCTCAATAGTGGCGAAACAAATCTTTCTAAAAGGACTGCGCACGAGAATGGGCTGCTGGTAAGCCACTTACATGCAATTGCTCTGCAAATCCAATTGGCTGGCGAACATTCACTTCTGCTACGAGCCGCACGATGAACATACTCTGCGAAACTTTCAGTTATGCTCATGGAAATGATAACTTCATTATATCGCGGATCTTCCATCACACAGATCTCATTTGATTGATCAGTTACAGCGCTCCGAGCTGGCTCTTGCCTCGCCCGCACGGTGATCACTAGTCCGATTTTTAGGCATGAAACTGTGCTTTAGTCGCCAAAAATAGGCAAGCAAAACATTTTTGGCCCTCATAACTGTAAATATAGGCACAAACTTTTACAAGAACTCAAATATTCGATGAGAGACGCACATGACCTGGTTTTACGACAGGATAGTAAAAAATATATATATACTTCCTGATAGCACAAAAGCACCAATGGTTTCACCTAACCATGCAAATTTGTCCTTCTTTTCGGGCGCGGTCTGCAGACTTTCTTTTATTGGCAAACATGGGGAGCTAAGAGTCTACCGTTGAATAGCACGCTCATTGGTTTCTTTTTTTTTCGGCATGGCTGAAAAGGGCAGCACAGGAGCAAATAGCCACACATCTTTCCGCTGGGTCTTTTAGCATTATATTTACCGAATCTAATCGTGCAGGGTGCGTTTCTTCTGTCTGTGAACACCTTAAAAGGCCTCTCGCCTGGTTCGAAGGTTCAGAGCTGGCAAGTGTAATGTATGTACTGCAGGCCACTCACTAATATTTCTTCCAACATTTTCAATATTACTCGCCCCGGAAAGAGGTGCAATCTCGAATGAAGGCCAAGCGGCGTTCAGTCTAACGGCCGTGCACCGGTAGACTGCACATGGAGGAGGTAACGCAGGCCCGTGACCAGGAGGAAAGGGAAGCTGGGTGCCCGCCCCCTTCCCGAAATTTGAATCGACTCATGTGTTTTACCGAGGACATTAATGAATAACCCGTGTTCTTCAAAGCCTTGAAGTGCCCCTCGCAGTATATCCACGGAGTGAATGAGTGGGGTGAAGCGTCCGTGGGTTTTCTTGATAAACCATGAATTCTCTCTGTCCGTCTGTCTTCTGCCTCCTTGGCACGGGCGGACGCTTCGTCCCACTCATGATTCACTCAGTGGATATGCTAGGAAAACCACTACAGTCATCTAGTTACATTCCCATGATGATCATGATAGTGAGGCTATTCCCTTCGTAAGGGGCGGGCACCTTGTAGCACCCTAGCCAATGATAAATACAAGAACACACACAATGCCATCTATAGAGAAACTCTTAATCTAGAGGTGGCTACGTACTATTGCACTAATACTATTGAACGAACATGTCTACATACGAGCCTTGTAGTTCTGCTGTTGACAACATGCGAGTCTGCATACGTCTTACTGACAGTCTGTCGAGCTAGTATTTCTTTCAGTCGCTCGAAGCACATAACGTGACCGCTGTCTTGTGTCATCACGTCAGAGGAGCTTAACTAACGCATATCGGTGTCATACCTACAAATGCTCAGTTTTATCGCATAAATAGCCTTCAGCGTGACAGGTATTCCTTGTGGCTGAGGCAGCACACCTAATGTACCTTCCTTGGAGATGACAATGCAACTCATGCAGAGGAGGTTGCCATCGCTTTGGCCACCTCTCATCCCAGTGCTCACATTCTAACTCTCACTCAGCCTTTTCTTAGTATATCCAGGGTTCCATCACCCCATCGACTGCTGATCTCCAAGCCGCTTCCTGGTGCTTCATGCCTCACTTCGTGAGGGTAGTATGGACTCCAGGCAACACAGCAAACGCAGCTTGCTGCTCTTGTGTTGGTTTCGTTCGCACGACATATTGCGAAACTGGTATGGTACGGCATGACTGCATGGCGAACATAAGTGACACGTCCTAACGTGGTAATCATGACATGATTGTCGTGTAAGTCATGACTGCATGCCATGCTCATGGTGTGGTCGTTTCGCTAGCTTTACATACACCAAATTTGGTATTACGGGATGTGAATGAATCACGAAAGCATTTTTGGTGCAAACATAGTAATCATCAGATGCGTGTCATGTAAGAACATTACTACATGCCACGCTCATTGCGTTCTCGGAGCACTTTCGTAGCTCCACATATACCAAATTTGGTATTACGTGACATGAACGGACGATGACGGTATACGACTGGTGCAAACATGATAATGATGTGAAAGTTATGCACGGCATAATTAACATCTGCCTCGTTACGTTGTGCTCATTTTAACAATAGCATATCCACCTTCATTCATGCTTCGCATATCAGATACCCACTGTACGTGGGATCTGCGTTTTTTTCCTTAAAAATTACTCCTAAAAAGCCACCCTCTTATCGAACATGAGTGGTATTGCATTATTTTTGATTAGCTGAGAACATCTGACTGCTGTAGCTTCCAGCTCGTTCCGCCCGTGGAGAATTTGCGAGCCTGGAAGAGACTGAAAAGAGGGCATTCAATGGGCTTTATTCAGGAGAGCACGCATTATTTTGTCTCGTTGTCCAGCCCACCTAATTAGTCTGAATGTATCTTTAGTGTGTTACGTGCAAAGTACCAGGCAGGGTTACTGCTGCTGCTGCCGCCGCCGCCGCCACTGTTGCGATATACCCTCAACGAATCCAGGCAGCCGTACGGAGCTAGAAGATTGAAACATTGCGGTCGGTCATTGTAGAATATGAACACTATACTTCCCTTAGAATATGTTTCGGGAAGTTCTGAAGCCTGTACCATGAGTGTCGGCAGGATTTTATGTTTGGGGAGGTGGGGGCAGAATTGTGTGGGCGGGTGAGCACTCAGTCTGGCTTGACGGGTGTAGGGAGGGGCAGGTAATGCTTCCCCGTGCCGATGTCTATGGCTGGCAGAGCCAAACATTTATTGTATCTGTGTGCTCTTCGATCAACGCAACTTCTGATGGCGCCCCGGACTTTGTGTCCTATAAGACTCAGGGGTCCAATCACGGAACGATTCCATCTTTCTTTTTTTTTGTATGCTTTTCGCCGCTATTAGAAATCTGCGATTGGTTCGAAGCGCATCTCATGCGCGCTTCGACAATAAAAAAAAAGGGGGGGGCGGGGCGGAAGCGTTACCACAATTGCACCCCGAGGTCACTAATGTCCTTACGTGAAATCCTCAGCGGACAGCTCGGAAGACGTAATGTGACAATATCATCAGCAAATCCAACTTGAAATTCGCACAAGGTGATTGCTATAACGGCAGTCGGTGAAAAGAGTCGCGAAATTTTCAACGCTAAACTCGCTGGAGACTCCCCGGTATGTGAATCTGCATAGAATTGCAGGTTGAGCAAATATTTCACTTTGAAAATCTTGCGGGTCTTGCAAAGACGAGTCTGTCCTCGGCGACTTCGCTGCTGGCATTGTTGGTGCTCGCCTGAACGCTCATTGTGGCACCGCATCTGCATAACTGCGTGCCCGCATAATACAGACGAATACAGGCCACTGGCGCTACGAAAAAAATCAAGTTACTCGTGGAAACGGAATATGGCGGAATTTGCGAAGATGGCGTCGTTTCTGCGAAGTACGTGTCTTAAACTTTTGATTAGACCTTGACAACATTTTCCTTTCTATAGATTGGAAAAAAACATTCATGGGCTGCGTAAGTGGAAGGTCTTTGGCACTCAGTAATATCCCAGTGAAAAGAATGAAGCGCTTGTATTTATGCTTCCTTCTTTTATCAGCGCATTCGCAAGCATTACGCAATAGATTCTTAGCCGATCTCTGACAAGACTCCACGAAGAGACGAGCTACAGAACTTGTGGTGCACCTGGAGAAAGTCAGTAGCAGCCTGCTGCAGAGAGCATTGCATGCTAGGCAAATAATGTGCAAGTGCCCTTCGTTTATCTGTTCTGCAGGAAGCTCTTCAAAGGCTAACGATATGGATACGAAGGCAAAGAAAAAAAAGCGCCAGGCCTACGCGCAGCACAGTCACAGCGAAAGCCAGAAGAGCATTCTTTACTCTTAGGGTAACTGCTACAAGCACACTGCTCGGTACCCACTACGCCATAAATAATCATAAATTCTTTGTAGTAGGCCAGTATTCCCTCTATCAGTTACATACTTGTTTGAAATATTGTGCAACTTTTTGTGTAGTGGCTGATGACGATGAGGAAATATGTCTGAAGTAAGTAGGCGCCACAGTCAATTGGTGATAAAAGACAAGCTTTTGTATTGGGTTGGAGCATTGAACGTCCCACTTGTTACGCTATTCGCATTGCGTGACGCCTGGCTGTTCCTCTCGTATTCTAAAACGATTTACTAGTCATATTAACGTGATTCTTTTTCTGATATCAAGCCTGCCTAAGGCCAGTTTAGAAACGAACTTCAAGCACTGACGTGGCTCAGTGGTAGAATACTGTACTGGCACGCAGCGGACCCGGGTTGAAATTCCATTGTGTTTATTATACTTTTTTTCTTTTGATACTGGTTACGGAACACCGGCGCCGGCGGACAACTACGGCGCTGCGCATGCCCCATGTTATGATCTAACAGCTGTCGCTGTAAAAAGTATCGCGTTATCTTCTGTCAGATAAGCCCCGTATTCGTGAGTGAGCTCAGTGCATGCGCATTGTCACCATATAGTTTTTTGGATGTCTATGGGCTCTTGCATTTTCCTTTTGCCTCCAGCCGTCGCAGTAGATTCGATCGGATAGGGTTCCGGGTTAGAGTATTGCTTTATTTATATAAGATAGTCATTCCCTTGCACCCAGTGTTTGAATGAGTGGTGTATTTGCTTCGAAAGGTATTGTTTCCACACATTCCCGACTGCAGTGGTGGTTCAAGATGGTTAGCAGAAATTTCGGCATCATTGTTTGAGTAACCGAAACCTGACCAAAACGTCGAAAACAAATCCAATAAAACCTTGGGTCACGGTGGAGAATAATTCAGTGTTGCTTGGGCTTTAGTAGCGATTGAATCCTGGTCGTTTTCGTGGCAAACGGATGTTCTACCACTTCCTCTGCTCAATAAGTAGTTTTCATGCTTTACAAATAGACGCGTCCTGTATACATGATTCACAATGCAACATGAAATATTGCAGTAACAATGCGTGGCACAAGTTCCCATTGTCAGCGGGCGTCAGAACAAATGATTATCATAATGGCTCCGTGGTTTAAAGCCGCTCACCCACTACGAGAGGCACATTCTCTCAACTTCACGTAGTGGTTCCACAGCAGGTTCGAAAATACTTCATGCACTGAGTATTTAACGTACTCACTAGTAACAGGATATCGCTATCGCGCGGAACTCGTAAAGGCGACGCTTCAGGGTCCCCTAGTTTTTTTTATTCAGTTTAATACTCCAGCTCTTAGATAATACAAAAATGAGTCTTTTAAGACTTGATGCCGCTGGACAACGCAGTATATCAGTGACAAATTTTTACATCCATAAAACTGATTGCGTTCTTATTCTTTCGTTGGAGCCCATGTGACGTCATTCAGTTTAGTACAGACAACCACGTAGTCTTTACGTCCGAGTCACGGACGCAATATTTTTCAGAGCTTCCTGTTAAATATATCATGCGGAACAGCTACGCGGAACAGTCACGCATGCACCAGCAATCATTCAAGAGATTCGCAGGCCGCGGGCATTGAACAACTGAGTCTTGATTGCATCCGTGCAAGTGAAATGCACGCCGTGATGGTTTGCAATAGTTGGCTGTACACGCAGGCAATCAAAGCTGCGCGTCTGGACGGTGTAATGAAGTTTTTCTTTTCTTTCTTTCTAGGAAGTTTTGCGTTATTTCATGAGCAATAGTGTCGGGGGTTAAGTACTACAACCGACCAGTTGATACAGCTTCCGACGGACGCGGACTCGCCGCTAATTAATTACATATTCGTAAATTATTCGTTCGGATGCTGATTGGCAGCCCAGGAGCGCGCCCGTGGTGCCGCAATCAGCAGTGAGGCCCTGAATGAAGGGCTCCATCCACAATCGGGAAGCCTTGCGTATTCCCTCGTTTCTCACTATTTTCATGGACAATAGGAAAATCCTTCCGCCTCGTATAGATACCGCGCTTTAAGGAGTGTTTCGAGTCGTCTTCTGGCGTAAAGCTGTAATGTTTCTCGCGCCACCTATCTGCCGGTAAGCGCAATGTTACGAGGACGTCCGGAAGCTATCGACCCGCTTGTCCACTCAGTCATTGTCTGGAGAGGTACTCGAGCATTTTTTTTTTGCGCAAAACGTCGCCTTCAAAATATTTTGTCTCTTCCGCGCGCCTGGCCCTGCCAAGAAAGGATGCGCTGCGATACCACTCGGGCCGATATCCGCTTGAGGACTGTGATCCCGGAAACCTTGCCCCAGATTCCAGGCGCGTGCTTCTGGTCTCGTCAGGACGCACTTAAACGATGTCCTTTAGTCGACTACAGCGTAGGGTAGCCAAACTAGATGTGCCCCCTGGTGTATTTCTGTGCACTTCCCCCCCTTTTTTTTCCAGTTAAAACTCCAACTGCTACAACAGCCGGAATTATAGAAGTCTCTTCTCCCACGTCTATCTGCAAGGGCCTCCAGCACTTCTCACGTGGTGCGCGTCATAATCGCGAAACTTACAGCTTTTCCTTTCTAGGCGACTCCACGTCACGTGACCGGACAGCTTGCACGTTCATGGTTGGCTATGATCGGCGTCATACTGCACCCATAACTTCACTCGTCCTCATGGAGTCTCTCGAAACAGTGTGTGTGACGGTGAACGGCACGTCCCCGCAGAAGGCCTCTTGAGGTAGTCGGACTGTTTGAGCTAAATGTAAAAACACCTAGTCAAGGCATTGTCAAATGCATATACCCCGATTTCGACAATCGAGGTTACGGCGTCCTGCAATTTCTTCAAATTGGTACCAATTGGTGCCAAAAGAACGATAAAACAGCTGAATAGTTTCTATAACTATTTTGCCCTTGATTCTTACCCCGCGGCAGTCGCGTTGAGATTAAGTACAGTAAACTACGATTATTTTGCTTTTATAACTACCATACACTTCAATTTGCAGTCGTGTTTCGCTCTTTGCGAAATACATCTACAGGTTCGATTGCCCCCGTTTCGATTTTTTTTCTAACAAAAATTACGGGTCCTGAATATGATAGCCTCGGTGCTCTTGAATGTAAAATAGTACGTAGGTCAGTCACGTCGCAGCACGTGAAACATTTCTAGAAAATTCAGGGAAAAGGGCTCTTTCGGTATTACACTTGCTGCAGGCAAAAGGACACGCGCGAAAGTGTTCTCGCACGACGGGTGCTTCCGTGAATATGTGAAAATAGAAATATCTCGTCCGTCCTTATCTGTGTAGAAAAGGCACTCGACGCTTATCGTGCCACTTACGCAGTCGCACCGAGCGAAGGTTGGTTGCGGTATTGTAGAACACGCAAGGTTGTGTCAGAGCCTGCTGTCCTCGGAGCGGCTCCCGTCTACGCGAATGTTCGCTCCCCTTCAACTGAATTGCAATTGACGGCATGATACCAGTGCTTTACTCCCGTATTCACAAACGCTCCTCGACTCGACTTTCACCCTTCCCTTGATATAGTTGAACACTGCGCCCCTGCTCAGCTGAAAATGACGCTGTGCTACTCAAGAATCGCACCAGATATGAAGTGACTTGCCGTGCCTACAGAAGGCGCTTCCATGCGTTTTCTCAAGTGAATGTGAAGCGGTCAGTGAAGGGGCGTTCTAGAATACGGGGGTTAATCTTCACGGTGCACTACACTTCGATTGGCCACGATACGACCGTCTTTTCAGTGTACCTCCGCAGCAGTCATGTAGAACCGACGTATCAATAGTATGAAATATCGATTGTGCTACTGTTGATAAAAAGCTCCTAGTAATATTGATAATGTAAACAATACCATCAGGAGTATTGCTGTTGATAGCACAATAGTGTGATGACTATCCCTAATTCGCCGAATAGTCTGGTACCAGCGGTATACTCGGTACACTTAATTTATGAACATGCAATCGACTTGCATGCTGGAATACGTTCACCAATAAAATTCATATTAAAAAGTCGCCAGTCTCGCCTTACGATTCAAAACGGCTTTTCTTTTACTTATTTTAAAACCACACAATCCAATAAAATTTTGAAGCCTGTCCGTCTCGGTGGATCAGGGGTCACGGTGCTCCGCTGCTTGGCCGCAGGTCACGATTCCGGGCCGTGGCAGTCGTATTTCGATGGGGGTGGCAGTCCCGTGTACTGCACGATGTCAGTGCACCTTACATAATAGATGGCCGAAATTTCGAGAGCCCTCAACTACGGCGTCTCTCATGATCATATCGAGGTTCTGGGGCGCAGAACTCGAGATATCGTCAAGTCTGAAGCCGTGCACATCCGCCACATGTAACACACGCGTCACATGTTCCCTTTTTTTTCTCTCGTATATCATGTGGTGGTTTTGGGGCGTTCAACCTCAAATATCAATCACGTTCCTTTCTGCTGAAGCTGCACACTTCAGCTTGATTATCATGTGTCAGGCAATCACTAAAGTTATTTCGACGCTCAAATTAGTTCGCTAATAAGAATTTTCGTCAAAATCGGACATTTTTTTTCAGATTCTTTGAAATTTATAGCGACCCCCGGAAACTTTCACAACATTGTTTCTATCGCCAACCCGGGCTGATGCGTCCGAAAGTATTGCGAGGAAAGCCCGACGATGTTCCGGACACAAGACAGTCAGTCATTCCCGGGTCTCCATCAACCGGGAATGTGCCTGCCGACGTGCGATGGCACTGAGAACGAATGCAGTGACTGTGTCGGCAGGGCGAGAGAGCGAAATGGAAGGCGATGATCAGCGCTATCAATCGTATAAACACGAAATAACCCAAGCAACCACCGCAGTCCCTAGCACTATCTGGTGCTGGAGAACACTATACGGGCTACGAGTCCATCGTTCCGTACATTGGCGCGACGTGCACCCTCGTCAAAGGAAAGCTATGACATCTAGATGTTTTAATGCGATAGTGTAAGAGCGTGCACGGGAACGAAAACCCGTGTAGGTCAAAATAGAAGGGAATCGCAGCTTTTTAGGAGCGGAGCTCCTTGGGCTCTTTGGATGCCTGTTGTCGCTGGCGTCGTTTGTCCGTCTATTCCATTCACAGAGCGTTCATAGTGCGCATAGACCGTTCTCTGTCCATCCATATGTGCTCCGACCCTCAATGCATCTGTACCTCTCTCTTATCGTAATCGATGCTTCGAACGTTCACATTATGGACTTTATATGACCTGGCTTTGCTCCATCGTTAGCATTTACTTCGTCGATCGGCTGCCGAATATTTTATTCGGTTACATCAGGAGCGATTCGTTGCAACGAATTCAGGACAACACTGCGTGCTGTGGTTAGTTGCCGCAGAATAGTTTTTCTTTGCATCGGCAATGTTGTACCATCAGGTTTTGTTAGATGAAGTATGTAACTGCACCACATACTCGGGGAATAAAGTTTATGCCGCAGCGAGTTTGCATGGTTGATTTTGTACTATCAAAATTGTATGCGAGAAATATCAATAGCGCTGTTCATAGTTTTTTTTTTCTGTTATCGATAGTTCGATAGTGACCAGACTATCAATATTGACAGTAATATCGATAGTTCTGTATAAATACTTCTCATTTGTGCTGTGCAGCACACGACAGCTATGAGCACACTCTCGTAAGAGTTTATTGCATGGTCTCGCGAGATCATTAGCATGATGCCGAAGTTAAGGCCCTCTTCAGTCCTATCGCTCCTGTAAAATGTTGAATTTGTTGTTTCTTCTTGATGACACTCTCCAAAGTCTGACCATGAAACCATGTTTAGGTATCCGTACCCCTACCGGTCTCTCGTTCGTATGTATGCTGTCGAATAGAAATGTACATCCGTCGCTATAGGCTTTGTTACGTCACTCTAGACCAGTGGTCTAGTTTACGTTGACGTCCTTCCGCTGAGAGATTGTAGTGCACGTAGCACACCACTTGCAAAGCCGCGGTATCAAGCTAGGTCAACACTGTATATTCTTTCAGTGCAGCCAGCAATCTGTATTTTTGTTTCTGCGAATTCCCCGTTAGAGTATTCGCTGTGTCGTGAGATACATGGTGTAAAAGTCGAAATACGTGCTCATGTCACCGATAACGTATTAAATCATTAACCCTTAGAGCACAGAGACTACGGGTTAATGTTCCTGCATCTACAGTTTCACCTTTGTCTCTGCTGTCAAACTTCAACGACTTTAAGTTTTCTTTTTTTTTTCTCATTCAGAGCACGCTAAACTGCATATTCAGAGCATTTGCCGAGAAGTAGGTCGTTCTTTGTAGCCCTTCAAACGCTAACAAAATACGAAATGGATGGTTTAACTTTAATTATAGTCCTGAGAAAAGCGACTAGAATGCAGTGGGCTTCGCCTATACTTGGGACGGGCACCCTAAGCCTTACAGCCCAAAGCTGATCCACCTCCCCCCCCCCCCTCCTCTTGTCGGGGCTTCCGATGGTGGAGCCCCACTTGGCCGAAATTACTAGTATCGTTTCTTTTTTCGCCCCTTTAAACGGGTTTCTCGACACCTAATGTTAATGCGCTGCGTGACCTGCCGATGCAGAATGACTGCAATTAATCTAATTCATCTTGCCTGAAGTTTCCGCAATTGCTTTCGTTATAATGGCCATACGCATCGGCGTCCTTCTAGCGTGTCAGGCGGGAAGTTTTCTGGGGTGGCCCTTTAGCTCTTCTCGACTCCGTTCGGTGTGACGCAAGGGAAGGCACTTGGTAAATATTCGCGTCGTCAGCGTGTCCGGGATATGCCGTCTTCCAGTACACGTGCGGTACGCCACCGTTCAGATTGCCGCATGTATACGTTCTTTCTGCAGAGGTCCTCGAGAGCGGCTTGCATTACCTGTTTAAAATGTCTAGCAGCAATCTCTCCTTCAGCTACTGTTTTTGGGTGAGTAAAGACCGATATATCCAGCACATGGCCAAGAATTATACCGGCTAGTCTTGGAGGATGAGACTTGCTTTACTGCCGCACTTTTTTTTTTCGCTGCACACCTAAAAAAATATTGGCTCGTACTGCCCTCACACTGCATTGCGATTATAATACTCATTTGATCTGTGACATGGACTGCATGACAGATTTTGATTAACACTTCCGAGCGGCTTTTTATTGCCTTGCTGCTGAGTGACTTTTTTGCACAAAACATGACATCAACAAAAACATCTAGCTGGTTGCATTTGCATGACAGCTAAAACGCAGCGGAATTTCGGCGAGGAAAAAAAGACGTCCGCGGGAGTGCGTCTGTGACGAAATTGCGCTTTTGTTTTTTTTTTCGGCTGACAGACAATCTTGGTGTCGTGGAACGGAACTGCGTGTGACGGCCAGCTGCAGCCTTTCCCTCATTCGCTGCACGCTGTCACATTGATCACTCGCGTACGTGTGATGGTTTGCATAAGAGTCCAGTACTCTGGTTGTTCTTTACGCTCTTGACGACCAAAGCAGTCTTGCCGATGCGTCAAGTGTCCCGGTCATTGTAGATTCTTCCTAATGGTTCTATATGTGGGTAGGTTGCGTTGTCAGTTTCATGTCCCTAGAGAATGCCAAAAGCGCGAGAAATCGGATGATACGGCGTGTTAACCCAGAGGTGGCCCTCGCCACGTTTGATCCTTCTATAGGCCACTTTTCTTGGGAGTCGTGGATCTTTCGGCATTCGACAGAGTTCAATCGGGGCTCAAGGTGGGGGGAAAAAACCGCTCGAGGCTTTAAATGAGATGCACATTGAAATCGTGAAGCAGAACCATATATCTCTACTACAAAGGCTTCTACTGGTTGGCTAGACATTCGAAATGGTTAAAAGAAAACGCCAGGACACGTACAGAGCCTATATCTGCCTTTTCGTCTAAATCTTATGCGGCGCTTTGCCGCTGCAACACGTGAATGGTCTGTACAAACTGTAGTCGCTCCAAACCTATACCGTAGTGTCTTTCGGAGTGACGTATGATCACCAGACAGGTAGACTGAATTTAAACGGTTGGGTTGTGAAAACGCGTCAATAGTCGCGTACTTTCTACCTTGGGGGACCACCTTGGTTTTTTTGTAACGCGCCGGTCAATCGCATGTGTTGCATTAAATGAAAAAACAGGTGGCCGACGTTAATTCCACAATATGACTCATTACATAATCAAATCGTGGTTCTTGGCACGTGAAAACCCCAACTGTATTCTTTTGAAAAACCGTCTTGCTACAGTGTCCAAACTTTCCCCACTAGCAGTAGATGACGTTCCGGCACCTTTCTCCTTCGCAGCGGCGCGCAGCCGAGCAACTGCGGAGGCTGCCGAGAGTGCCAACCCGGAGCACCCGGTGTCTCGGCATGAGGTCAAGGAGTTGCTCGAAGCCGAGCCAGCAGAGCACGACTTGGGCGGCGGGTACGTGCCGCTGGTAGCGCAGATGCAGGACGACCAGCTCCCGCCGCGTCCTCCGTCTTCCGGCGAACAGCGGCGACACGGGCCCTCGTCTCGTGGCATGGATTCGGTCGAGTTCAGGCAGCGCGGCCGCGATATGGTCGAGTACATCGCTCGCTACATGGAAACCATCGCCGACCGGCGCGTGACCCCGCAGTGCGAACCGGGCTACCTCAAGGAGCTGCTGCCGGACAGGGCGCCCGAACAGCCAGAGGACTGGGACAACATCATGGCCGACGTGGAACGCTTCATCATGCCCGGAGTAAGTGTACGGTCACCTACTGCTCGCGCGGTACACTAATGGACCTGCGCAGTACACACACACACACACACGCACACACAAAAAACTGAACTCACCTTTACTACTTTCGGTGTGTACAGACCTGCCACGCATCTCTTTACCCAAATGTGTAAGCATGTAGATTTATCCTTATTCTGGTCAGTCGTTCGAGCCGCGATTCTCCAGAAGTGAACCTGAATCTTCAAATAGCTCTATATGTAGCAAGTCGGGAGTCGCCGAAAAAAAACGGTTCTCTTCCTCTTTCTGGTACTGAGGACAAAGACGTCATCTCGATGGGCGTATTATCCCGTGAAGGAACCAGAATTTGTACCAGTACATATGCGTGGTGAGAAATATCCAGTGTACTTGAAGATGGCTCTCATCAGGACTGGACTGTTGCTATGTAAAAAGTAACAAAAGGACAGCGCTTTCAGGACGATTTTCTATGCTGTGCTTTTATTCTTCCTGCGTTCGCACTGTTAAAATTTGCTGGTTTTCTTTAGGCATGTACAAACCAGCCTAGATTGACATATTGGTAACATTGTCCATTTTATTATAGACAGCTTGCATTTCATGGAACCTTCAAGTGAACTAATTTACACACG
Organism: Rhipicephalus annulatus; assembly: GCA_013436015.1. Classification (NCBI taxonomy): domain Eukaryota; kingdom Metazoa; phylum Arthropoda; class Arachnida; order Ixodida; family Ixodidae; genus Rhipicephalus; species Rhipicephalus annulatus. Next base: position 167,446 of record WOVY01001445.1, on the reverse strand, counting down.
TAAGCATTGCGCTATCCATGAGGTGTTGCGTTTTACATGCGAGAAACAAGCCTATAACGCCGTTGAATTTATGTATGAATTGTGATGTTGAAAATAGCTTTTATCACTTCCCCAAGTTTGAAAATGAATAAATTAGTTCTCTTCTCGTTTAGAGGACAGATTGTATACAGCAATAAATAGAAAATCTCGGCATATCCACGGAGTGGATATGCTGAGATTGATGATGAGTGGGGCGAAGCTTCGGAGGGTTTCATCGGTAAACTTTGAATCGCCTGTCTGTCCATCTAGGGAACACTCTAAGTACTGCCATCTTGCATCTTTTTATCATATACAAGTACCCCCATCTAGCGGACATTCCAAGAACTTAACGAGAAGTGGCACAGCCGGGCTAGACTACACCTGGGAGCGCGCACTTGCAGTCAAGCCCGGTCGTGGAGGTGGCTACCTACAATTACATGCATCGAGGACGCACAACCCACGGCTTAAGGAGCTTCGACCCTGAAAAAAATGTGCGCGGTCATTCTGCTAACCTTACCCCGCGTTCTGTTCCTTCTGTATGCGGTCGACTGATTACATCACAACTCAAACATCAGGCATTACGATAACCTCCCTTTTGTTATGTGGGACACTGCCTTGGCGATCCCAAGGACTACTTACGCACGTGTAGCGTGGCGCGTGTTGTAATCTACCCGAGGACGCACGCATGATAGGTGCGGCTGCCTTGAACTGAAACTTGAGGACTCGTCTTGTGACGTCTGTGCAGTCCAACTGGATAAACTGCAGTTGAACAGCACAAGTGGTTGGAATTCTCGCCTGACATTTTCAAGCACGCGTCGCCTTGTCATTAGAATGCTGACGATTTTTTTTTTCGAGTTTTCTATCCTATCATGACACTGAACTCCTTTCTCTGAATCTTGTAGATTACCTGGAGACTACAGAAGAGTCTTTCGCTCGCACGACCTGTTCCAACGCTTTCGTGATTCAACTCGACTGTTATCAACTTATCACAAATAACGGTCCTGCGGTATTGCTGCCTCGGTTCACGAAAAACACAGCCAACCATGCCACCATAACCCAACGAAATTAAATTATACTTTGACAACACCCGTGTAGTTATACAAGCCAATAACAACGAATAAACGTTCGCAGGTTTTCAGAAGGTGTACTGAAATCGAAACTTGCGACGCAATAGACCCATCGTTCATGACCATCTTGGCTGCAATCTGTATAGCTTGCAAACCAGTAGCCAGTGCCACGTAAACCGTCCTTTGACGGCAGATTGAGATCTAGATTTGCGTGGTGAGTGTTAGCAGAATGATAGCAGCGAACAAAGTAAACGTTTCTCCGGTTATGGATATGCGTAAGCTGACGACACAGTACAGCGAAGTCTTTTTCGCTGGAGTGAAAGGTTGCGGCCTGACCAATTGCGTTTTTTCGCAGGTGACCCACTGGCAGCACCCCCATTTCCATGCCTACTTTCCCGCTGGGAATTCCTACCCTTCTATCCTGGCGGACATGCTCTCTGATGGCATCGGCTGCGTCGGGTTTTCCTGGGTGAGTATTGTCTACGGACAGGTCCTTAGCCACTTTCTCTCGTGAATGCCCTATGCTTGACTTGCGTAAAATTTCCCGTTGATGCGTTTCGCGAACACTGAGGCGCTGTCCTTGTGCTTATTAAAGCCCTGCCGCTCTGCGAATTTACTTGCTGTGCCCGTCGAAAGACACGCAGACTCGAGTGTGAACAATATGCGCAGTTGCAAACGTGAACCTCATAATGTGTTTCGCAAATAACGTGGACCTTCATCGGATGTGAATGAAATGCTGGTTTGTATATGGCGAAATTCACGGGGAACGCCGTGCTACTTGTGGCAGGAAGTATAAATGGGTGTTCCCCATGTGGTGAGGGGGCTAGCCGCTTCTCTGCTTGACGCAGGCTGCTAGTCGTAGCCGACGTGGCTTCTTGCAAGAGGCAGGGCCACTGCACGCGCGGGGCCAGGAACGTCGTGCTCCCGGCAAGGTACACGCACCGAGCCCTGCGCACGTTTCGGGGCTTTGCAGGAGGGGCTCGCCGGGCTCCTTTTGCTGGCTGGCGCTGCTGGCTACATTGCTCGGCTTGTGCCTGGCTGTATTTCGTTTGTGTTGCCTCTGCGGCTGCCTGAAAGCAAGGGCGCCTGGCTTTGCCACTCCACTGAGTCGTATGCGAAACGAAATCGGAGCTCAGTAGGTGCACTCTGCAAAGTGGGACGAAGTGCTCTGTACGCCCGCACAAGTATTCAGCTCTGACAGGGATGTGATATTCCACTCCAATCTTTGCGACTTCCTTTTGTCCTCGTTGAAGCACATTACAAATGTCCGTAAAGTCGGGACAAAGACTGCAAACCTCGCAAAATAAGCTGCTAGTATATTTTTCACAGAATGCGAATCTTTCTACATTTGCTGTATGTACATGAGTATCACCCGGGGAGAGTGGTTACTCTTCGGAACAGCAAAGTGGCGCTACGTAGCTGCAACCCATGCGAGAGACAAAGGGAAAAGACGCAGCGCGAACTCTTAAGTTTGTCTCTGTTTCACGTATATTGGCATTATCTATATAACTAGAGGTTCGTATATTTTCATGAGTATAAAAGATAACAAAAAAGTGCATCTTTCATTACAAATAAGTGCTTCAAATAAGTGCTAAACGTGCCATGGCACTCCTGCTCGTCATATCTGAAGTATTGAGCTCGTATCGTTTTATTACCCTACCAATTATGCTGTGCAAGCACATTGTTTGAAGAAGCCGCAGAGACCCCTTAGGGAGAAATGACGAATTTTCGTTTGAGCCAACACTACGGTCGATTCATACATTCACTTCACTAACATAGCCGCCTGACACTGACAGTGCATGCGTGCATGTGCTCGTGTCGATAGCATGAGCACAGGCTGGAAGGCATGGCACTTACTGAGCTTGCACTTACCGAGACGGCTTTATGTCTCTGTTTGCAGCCTTCATCACCTAATCGATGCCCCCTCCCTTTTCTCTCTCTACAGGCAGCCAGCCCGGCTTGCACAGAACTGGAGGTGATCATGCTGGACTGGGTCGGTACGTCATCGATATTTTGCACGTTTAACTTGAACCGGCCTAAACGAAAGGCCGGGTTGTGTTGAGTACTACAACCGACTTTGCAAATGAGTTTCTCCTCAACTTGGATAACTGTTCCTTCTTCCATTTTGGATAGACTGCAAGACTGCGCGGCATAATGTTCGTTTCTCTCCATGTTTCACTCTGCAGGGAAGATGATAAACCTTCCCGAGCAATTCCTCTGCCTTTCGGGAAACAGCAGTGGAGGAGGTGTAATTCAGGTAAGGAATGGGCGGTTTCATATTCGTCACGTGACTGCCAAACGCTGAGGTATAGGCTGAAGGTACAAGCTTCACACATAAGCGTACTTATTCGTAAGGATATTGAATGTCAATTTAGCCGTACATTAATTTTTCAAATTGTGAGACTGTTCACAGATGTAAGGCTGCCTTTTCAGTACGAGATTCTTTTCCACCACAGGGAGAGGAAGAGAGAGAGAGAGTTTAACCACAGACAGCCTACGGCTCACTACCCACTCTTTTCCCTCCCCCATTTTTACATCCGCTCTCCCTGTAACAAAAAAAATGACCAGAAAAGCGTAGGCTTTGCTCGCTTCATCGCTCAACAATGTCTTCGCTTCCCTGTATATGGATAGTCAGTGAACTTTCAATCTTTTTCTAAGGCGCTTGCGTTATACGAGTGGTGTACTGACGCGCAGTATAGTAAATTGCGCACGTCTGCTGTTAGATCAAAACTCTGATTTCCCTCTCTTCTCTTCCAGTCAAGCGCGAGCGAGTGCATCCTGAACACTTTGCTGGCGGCAAGGTACGCGGCCATCAAGAAACTCAAGGAAGAACAGCCTTTCGTCGATGAAGGAGTTCTCCTCTCCAAGCTCATGGCATATTGCTCAAAGGAGGTACGCTTGCTCCCCGTGATATGCTTTCTACTGGTGTAGTGCTATAGTAATACTCAACAGCAAAAAAAAAGGAACCTCGCGAAATGAAGCTATTTAAGACGACTAATTCAGCAGTTCATATCACTATTTCTAAACAATTTCATAAGGTGGCTTGCTGCAGCGAAAACTGTCGCTCTGTCTCAAAATTATTCTGAATTTCTTTGCGTCCCTCTAAGGCATTATAAAATCGGAGATAAGGGGATCTCAAGCACTTTTTTTCTGCACATAAAAGTAGCGTAGCCTCCAAAATAAAAGAAAGGCTAAGGGTCCTTCTGTGGCAGTTTGACATAAGCGAAGTCGTGTGGAGTGCACATGTAGTCAGCTGCTACTAACTCACATTTTAGTTTCTGTCATCTGTAGAACCTTCATCTCCCGTGTAATGACCGTCTCCTTCTGCTCTACAACCGAGCTTCTCACTTTATTCAATGGTTTGAAAAGTCGGCAGCAAGTGTGCTTGATCACGCTGCGTGGCTGGGATGCGCTATGGCGAGATCGCAAATTCTTTCAACTTTACTTCATTTGACTTGTCCGAGCAGTTTTATGGTTCGCTGTGCACATCTTCACACGTAGTCAGACTCCCAGGGCAGATATGCAGCAGTGCCGCCATCCAGCGAACATTCTAAGGACCGCTTTTTTTTTTTTTGGGGGGGGGGGGGGGGTATGTGCCACCGGTGGCTACATGCATCATCCGAGGATGGACAGACCCACACCCTAAGGAGCTTCGCCCCTAAACGTGTCGTGGATCGTGGGAATGCATTGAATCAAGTGACACCGCTGGCGTCTTCCGTTTTGTCAGCGAGAATGTTACGGCGAGTGTTATGAAAAGGCCTTCAATCCGGCGGAACCGCTATCTGTGAGGTGCATAGGGTTTTATATTGACGTACAGCCGCGGCCACGTCTGTGTAGAGCACTCGAGCAGCCGGTTTTTGCTCTGCTGGCTGAAACCTTGAGGCATTTTCGGGCTCTGGAGTGGTGTACCGGGAGCATTCACGGCCTAGTTCTTAGGCTGACCACGTCAGAACCTGCAGATCCTGCCCCAAGGTTTGGCTCCGCAGGGCGAAAACCGGCTGCTCGAGCACTGTATACATAGACGTGGTCACGCTCTATATTTGCACATAGTTTGAAATTTGTAAACGAAGCGTTGTGGTGCAGTGGTTTTAGTCTACTTCCTTTCTTACAGGCCCACTCATCGGTAGAGAAAGCAGCCATGATTGGATTTGTAAAACTTCGTATTCTTGACACGGACGATAACTTCAGCATGCGGGGCTCAACGCTTGCCGCCGCCATGGAGGAGGACCGCAAGGCCGGATTTGTTCCATTTTTCGTAAGTCGCTGTGTTTACTCAGCGCACGCATTAGCAGTATTGTAAAAAAGGCCATAGCCACGCCTTCAATCTGGACTTCGTCGTACGAAAGCGACGCCTTTTTTTTTTCTCGTTCCAATCGCAGCTCTGAGAACTGGTAATTTACCGCAAAGTGCGAAGCGCTAGAAAGCGTCAAATTGTGATGCATGAAAAGTGGTGGGAAAAAAATTCTCCTTGAATATTCCTTAAGGCGAACTTTGCACGCAACTAAATCACTATTCGTCACAGTTAACAGCAGTTACTGTGTTTATTTGCATAACCCGGTTGGTGCGCCAAAGGGTAAGACCCGATACTGTTACGGGGTCGTGACGTCTACGAAGAAGCAGACGGTGACCTGTAAACATGTGCCCAGGAAACGGAAAGTCTTATCGCAGTAACAAACTTGCACTGATAGTGGCGAGGCGTGCCATACACTTACCATCTAGCCCCGCCGCCGTGGTCTAGTGGCTAAGGTACTCGGCTGCTGACCCGCAGGCCGCGGGATCGAATCCCGGCTGCGGCGGCTGCATTTCCGATGGAGGCGGACATGTTGTAGGCCCGTGTGCTCAGATTTGGGTGCACGTTAAAGAACCCCAGGTGGTCGAAATTTCCGGAGCCCTCTACTACGGAGTTTCTCATACTCATATGGTGGTTTTGGGGCGTTAAACCCCACATATCAATCAATACACATACCATCGAATATTCTAGTGTTATCGCTGGTGGCGACATAGGTTCCAGAATAATTTGTAATGTTCACAAAGCGAGCATAACCTTAACAAAATGTACTGCCATCCCGAATCTTCTCGAACGGTGCACTGTAGGCATGGTTTGCGCTGAGAATTACTGACATTGAAACGGCGCGATAACAAGACTTGGGGACTGAACGTGGCAATACAGCGCTTAATGTACGAATGCCAAAAAAACCCATTAGCGTATGTGGTTCGGATACAAGCGCCAGAAACCAAGTGGTGAAATCGGGTGCCGAAGCCAAAGCACTGCATTGCCGTTTTCAGTAGCCATAGTACAAGCTTCTAGTTTGTATTGCCTCATATCTTCTGAAGAAGTTTCATGTTACGCCTCCCGCCAAACTATATTCGGTACATGGTGGGCCAACGTTTAGAAGGTGCATATATATGGCTCAGTTCTCAGTACTGTCTATCCCACCAGTTTGGTATTTTTAACGGTCAAACTTTGCGAAGCCCGAGCCTAAAAGCTGGTAATCTTACTCCTCGTTGCTGTTCAGGTGAGCGCAACTCTGGGGACGACCTCTTGCTGCTCCTTCGACGCTGTGGCAGAGATCGGTCCATTGTGTCAGAAGGAAGGCATCTGGCTTCACGTGGACGCAGCCTATGCAGGGAGCGCATTCATCTGTCCGGAGTTTCAGTATCTGCACAAAGGACTCGAGGTACGAAAGGCCACCCACTAAGCAGCTCTCTCGAAATGTTTTCGTAAGTTATTGCGGTGACAATAGCACAGTGCACCGAAACGTTTTTTTTTTTTGGTGGGGGGGGGGGCAAACCGTTTAGGAAAGAAGTTGAGCGCAGCTAATGCATCCGATCTCTAAATATTCAGCACCTTAACTTGAAGCCAGGTGGCGATGTCCAGAGTAACTTCCTTTGTTATTTGCACCGTTTGCCTCTCGTTGGTTCTGGAGCTGCCCACTATACGGCATTGTTCAGAACTCTTGTTCCTGTATGACAACATATGGTGTTCAAGCGGGCGTCGGGCAGTTCCGGAAGATTTTTTTCCCCATTATCCTATAACGCGCACAAGTCTAAGCAGGTAAAAGCAATCAAAAAGCGTTATGTCTAGATCACTAACAAATGAAGCTCTGTTAAAGTGGCGACCAGAAGGCGGCCGGGAAAACATTACATAAAAATGCCACTGATTATGGCTAATGTTACCTTATGCCGAAACATTGCTTCGCGATCAATGTTTCTTTATCCTTTCTTTTTGTTTCCTGTTCCAGTACGCGATGTCTTTCAACATTAACCCCAACAAATGGATGCTTGTAAACTTCGACTGCTCCCTCATGTGGTGAGTGCCGCTAGCGTTTACTTTATTTGCATTGGTGACCCGCCCGGCTGAGGTTTCTCATAGGAATGATCGTCAGTCATCTATACTGCTTCTTGTGTTGCTTTCGCTTTTGCTTGGTACATAGTTTTGACAGTTTTTATACTGCGGGAAGAGTCATTCCCAAAAGTACCTTGAGTCTCGATAGAGTCGATAGAGAGAAAAAAAAAAGGGGGGGGGGGAGATGTTACACACGTAAAGCACCTGCACTGAACTGGCTGCATGTGAAGGTTAGAGAGGTATTCCCCACAACCAGGGTGCTGTATGCAGCTTCGTAAAAGTAATTCGTAATTCTCTTGCCACAAAGCTCATTCTCAATTGCTGTAAAGCCTCGATCTACCACGTTATATCTGGTAACACCAGAGCATGGTATACAACACAAGAATATTAATTTTAGAGGCCAAGCATGTACTTCACCTGCAGCCACACGTAATCATTCCAGCTAGTCGAGCTGCGCATTTATCCCCAAGCATTCGTCGATAATCCGCGGGTTATAAATTGCACGTTAACGCACACAGCCAGCTATTGCTATTTATATCTGCATTACAAACTCTCGAAACGACAGCATCCTGTTCCAAGAACCCATGGGCCCACAAAACTACGCCGAGTATATTCAATGTAACATGCATGTCTGTGCAGTTTGCCAACGTGACCGAAAGTAATTGCAGTAATAAACACATTGGGCGCCATATAGATGTGTAATGTGTACCCGATTGGCTCGAGCCGAAAATGCCCGCTTGGAATGCAAATTTTCAGCATGCCGCAATTGGCCTTTCTTTCAGGGTGAAAGACAGGTTCAAGTTGACGCAAGCTTTGGTTGTTGACCCACTGTACCTACAGCATAGCTATTCAGGTGAGTGGCAAGCGCGTCTTGAATTTAGATTGGTTCTTTCGTCTGTTGAACTAGCACGGCCCGCACGTCTGCTGCTTTGTCCTGGGACGGTTCTTGTCACAAAAACACGCTTACATATTTTTCTTTTCTTTTTCAGATCAGGCAATTGATTACAGGGTAAGTTTTCATCTCGGTAGTTTCTACTAAAAGAGATGGATTCGTCTAAGACAACTTGAAAGCGAAAGCTGGGGTGGCCATTTTACCTTTAGCTTACTATCACGCGAACAATGCTTTTTTTTTTCTTCCGACGTGAAGGTGCACCTCTTCAAGTGTCGCAATATTTTCTACGCGTCATACTGTGACCTTGAAAAGTAGAAGTATAATTCTTTAACCTAAAAAGATGTGGATCCGTATGGAACTCCAGGGGGCATTGAAATCGCACGCTTGACTTTAAAGTATCGAAACTTCGACAGCACCTTGACCAACATAGGATATGATAAACTGATAGGGCAGCGGCACCATCTGCTCCAGAAGGGGTGCCGGTACACCGTTGTCAAAGAGGTCCAGTGTTAGCACGAAGAGATCCACCATAATCAGGGCTTTGGAAATAAAGTGCGGGATTGGGCTAGTTGGTACACTTCTCGGCGCGAAAATTTGGGACAACGAACACAAGAGAAGAGCGCAGTTCTCGTCTCTTGTGTTCGTTGTCTGAAATTTTCACGGTGAGAAGTTAATAGTAATCGTCAGCCCTGCTCTTTCGCCTGGAGCTTGTTGCCAACTTTATTTTTTTGCAGCACTGGGGCATACCCCTCAGTCGGAGGTTCCGGTCACTCAAGCTGTGGTTCGTAGTGAGGAGGTATGGCATCGCCGGACTGCAGCACTACATCCGAGAGGTTAGTTTGTTTGATTTCATTGATTTGATTGATTGGATTGATTGATTGACTATCTCTACGCAGCACGTCAGACTCGCAAAGAAGTTTGAGCAGTTGGTGAGGAGTGACTCCCGCTTTGAAGTGGTAAATCAAGTGATCTTCGGTCTCGTCTGTTTCCGGCTGAAGGTGAGTAGCGAGTGTGAGCTACTGAATCGGGTTCATCATTACAAGTTCGATTGTTATTGTAGCCAGGTACCAATACAACCCGAAAGGGCGTCACAACATTGCAATGTACAGCTGTTGGCACACTCAACACGATCGCTCTGCAGCATTGCCTGAAATGGTTTGCATGACGTCCGCGCCGCGTAACTTCGAGTTCTGTTGCCGAGATGCTGCCAACACATGCCGACATGCTTTCCAAGTATGTCGAGGTATTACCTCGGCAACAGCGCCCAGCGCTTCGCGGCTGGCATCAGTGAAACCACACTGCGCTGCTTTAATGTTCGGTGTGCTGACGGCTGTTCGCATGTTGTGCACTGTAGCTTTCTTCTTCTGCTGCATCAATTCAGTATCTTTTTTTTCATTCTGGGTAAACGTTAGTTGTCTCTTAAGACGAAGCAGGGTATACATTCTCCGAGCAAATTTGATAATACTACCTCTCATGTGTCCTGTCACCATGTCTCGATACTACGACGATACTATGTGTGAACGGGAGTTGATCAAACGTGCAGGCTCTTTGAACTACATAACTTCAATCTGCAGGACACAGGGGGCTGCCGATATTTGACGCTAGGCAAAAAAAAGTGGGCCGTGCCAGGTACTGTAATGCACATGCCCAACAAAAGGGGGTCAGTCAATGTCAGTCAATGCTACGTAATATAGATACCAAGTGATTGTACCGCAGCAGAGGTTTAAGTGAGGGGGGCGGAATGAAGAAGTTGGCAGAGATGAAATGGGACCCAGCTCGCACAATCATCGGGAGAGGCCTTCGCCCAGCAGTGCCCGAGAATGAGTTTGTCACTGCCATGGGAATATAAAAGATCGGGGGCTCAAAACGAAATAACTTGTAAGAGATCTGAAGAGGCACACTTGTTCACTTGCCGGAAGATCGCTTTTTTTTTGCTTATTTTTTGCCTTGGTTATGTTTTGTGCCTCGAGTTCCTAGGCATATACCAACCAGCCCGACAGCAGAAGTGTGGCTTGTCTTATCGCGTAGTGCATCGCCTTGTAATCCGCACAGTCCTGGGTTTTGTGCTGACATATTGACAACAATACGTTGAGCCCTAATGACACTGCCCATACCGCCCATCAACAATGACCAATAATCCAAGAGTCGAGCGCCGTCGGTTGATCTTGTTTAACAATAGCACGCCAATGTTTTTTCTTTGCCACAGGGCTCCAACCAACTGAACGAGAAACTGCTGTCGAGCATCAACGCGTCGGGCAAGCTGCACATGGTGCCGGCCTCCCTCAACGACCGCTACGTGATCCGCTTCTGCGTGTGCGCCCCCAACGCGTGCGATGCGGACATCGTGTACGCCTGGCACATTGTGAGCCAGTTCACCACCGAGCTGCTCCAGCTGCTCGGTCACGAAGTCGACAAGAAGGAAGAGGAGAAGGTGAGCTTTTCCTGCCACACTTACGGACTCTTTCTTTCCCTCCATCTCCTCCGGGGCTTCTGCTGTATACCCACGCTCAGATACGTCATAGAATGCATCTGCAAGATCTTTGAGCCAATTCTCAGGCACAAATTGATCGCCAGAATAATTTGTACTGCAGGACGCTCGGAGTTTATCAATAAAAGGAGGTTGTGCTCCCATGCTAAAATATAGCGCAACTCGGCGCTAACAAGAGAGTAGAATGAGTAGTTAAGCATGTAGACAGGGACCTGGCTGCGCGATAACGTGGCTATGCAAGGAGATTTTATGTAGTTGAATTCATTAGTGTTTGTTAGTACAACTTGAACTAAATGCGTGATACGATGTCGTGCTTAATTATCTAGCGTGAAATGCTTCGACAATCCGAGCACTTTGTTTCTTTTATTCAATACCGCACGCCAGATATTACACGCAGGACGCACAATAAAGGTAAACGCCTGTAAGTTTTATTGCCCATTCTAAAGTTCAAAATAGGCATACATGTCTCCTATAAACATGACGCTGTCTTCTTGCTACAATTATCTTGATTTTCAGCGTTCGGGCTGGCTGCTTAAGGCTATACTTTAGTAGATCCTGCAGTTAAAGTAGTTGTTACTGAGGTGACTGTCCTTTTGATATCGGCTGAGTGAACTTTGTAGTCAGTCGCAAAGGCGATTTACCGGTTCGCCAATATTGTAATTGCGTTATCCGTAAAACTTCACTTACATTTTTCTGAAGATGCACTACTCGATAAAAATGCGAGCAGACATATTTTTAGTATCATACAATGAACGATCAATTCGCCACTCAGACCAAGCCGCATCATGCACTTTCTCCCAATTTCCAATTATTTCACGAACAGGCACCCAGAGATACTACAACGCTTCTGTCGACTAGGACATCCGCCCATGTAGCACATAAAGGCTCAGTTGCGTTGATCAAAGGTGCTTTTTGACCAGTTCGCAGTCATCGGCTGATAGGGTGCAACAAAAAAAAGTTGCATTTTATTGGCACTTTCGACTCGTCGTTCAGCGCATGCAGACTTAAACACCTTCAAATTAGACTCTTGCCTCGCTAACCGTCATTCGACGTCACGGCGAATGTTTAGCGCCTACGCTATATCGCCCCTACCACTCGCCAGGCGACGAGTTCTGGCGCAGCTGTCGCTGGTGCTGCTGTAGCGCACGTGTCTAATCCTTACGCCGATCAGACGGGGGTTTTGTTCCGCGCTTTTCTCTTTTCATTCGCACTGCTCTCCATTGCATAGGTTGAGTGCTGTGGGAATGAATGTGGTCGGGTCGTTTCAGGCGGAGCACCACACTATACTGGACACCACGTACGACAGCTACATCAGTTGCTCGGACAGGATGACGCATGGATGAAGCAGTTGGGCCTGCATGCCTGACCACAACCACCACTTTCCCGCAACCAAGTGCTGCTCCTCGCGAATGTGCACGTTACTTTGGATTACCCGCTTCTCCTGCATGTTGGGGTTCATTTGCGCCATCCTGCCCGTATTGCATGGAATCGCCGGGAGACGCCATTCCCGTCAAGTCTGCACCGACGAAACTCTGACCGATGTGTATGCCTGACGCTTGCGAGAACAGTTGGGACATTGTTCTAGACGTAATCCTGTCATTGCATGTCCACCTTTATTAGGGGTGGCGCTTTTTAATGAAAGGCACTAGGGCTGACTAATGTCGCATGATATGTTATCCCCGCATCTCTAAACGGACGTCGGTACTAGACAATTGTAGTACGTAGATTTGTCGCAGCACGGGATCTGCACGATGTGCCGATGTGTGGGGCTGCCTTGTCGCCTACTCCGGCGAACAATGTCATCCCCGCATTGATTTTAAATAGTTCAATAACGTGTTTATAACTAGTTCGTGTCTCCGAGCAGAATTTTACGAAGTAAGCAAAATGCTATAGAAACGCATCTGTACAGAATTTTATCAAACTCGTGCTTCGAAAAAATGGTTTTAACTACGCCTGTTTTACGCTGCAAGCATTCCCTGGTGTCTTCTCGTGGAGGTGCTGTCACGACGCTATAAAAAAAGCGTAAAGCCAATACGTAATATAACTTCACAATGTGAATACTCTTATCCACTGCTGCTCCACCACGAGGCGTTCAGTTCCAGTGGGTACCCTTACTCTCTCAACAGTGCTTGCATGAAACATGGGTTAACGCGTAGCCTTGGTGCTATCGCACAGCGCATGGTTTTTGCTCTACACTAGCCTAACATCTCGTGAGAGATAAAAAGCACGTGACTTTAACTTAGATATCTGCATGAACAGTGTTTTTACGGGCGTGCGAACGCAATGCAAAAAATATCGGTCATACTTTGCCTGAGGAATGAGCGTGATTTCGACCCCCCCGAAGCTGTCAGCTTGAGTGCCATTGAATCCCTTTCCCCCCGCTCATTCGCATCGTCGCTTTCTTTTTGCTTTTATACACATCTTAATTGTCTGGAAAAATATAATCTTTGAAATTGAAACAACGATTTTTTAATAGTGTCGGCTGTTGCCGATGTCGCCCTGTGAGGCACACTGTGAATGACTCACGTGAACCTATTATAATTGAGTGAAAAATTCTATCAATGTGGCTCCCAGTGCTGTTGCATGTTTTTTTTTGCTGAAGCTGCAATGCTCTACAAATGGTGTTTTATTGTTGGCACTTTGTAAGCACATGATCATGCAAGTTAAAAATACGTACAGCAGCAATCTTCTAACGATGGGACAACGTATGTACTCCTGCTCTGGAGCTTGTTGCAATGAAGAGGACAACAGTGACTAATGCAACTGCGCTTTCATACTGTACTGTTATACAGAGAAAGCCGTGCCTTGTCGGGGAACGAAGCCTTTTTTTTTTTCTCTAAATGATGGGAAATGGCGCGCTAATTATGCATGATCTTTTTGTATCCCTCCATCGTCGAATCATTGTCCAAGCTGAAAGGGGCTTTACACTAGTCGAATTTAGCCAGCTTTGTATGTCTGGTTTTTCAGCACACATCTTAGCGCTGTACTGCGATTTTACTTGTCAAGAATTTATCTTCGCTTATGTTTTAGCTGCCCTTTTGTAGCAAAAAGCGAATGATGCCGGAATTGTCGACTTGTACAAGTGTTTCATGCACCGTTAGTGTGTGACCGTCTTCTGTAGCAAGAGGTATATTATTAGTCACGAAGGGTTCTGGTAACATAAACATGTATTTACTCATAAAAGGCATACATGTTATTGTTTTATATTTAAAGTGATGTCTATACATTTGTACATATATTGTCTAGAGAAGAAATGCTTTCTTTTACTTTCTGCGTACAGCGTTTTTCTCATCCTGGAGTCGACCTCGCTTTTCAGCACCTGTACTATACACTTATCAAATGACAAGATTTCTCCCTCTCCCCACATACACAAAAAGAGAGGGGGGGAGAAGTAGTCCTACTTCCACCCGGGTACAGCATTACGTCGTATGATGGAAGTACTTCGAATTAGTTTGTTGATTTAAATGACGTACACTTTTTTCGGTTACACTGCCACAGATTTCGCATTTAAACTGCCAATGCTACAGTTGCGTGACTATTCACACTTCACGAATATATAGCTAGCAACGTGGCGTTTGTACAGACGTACTCAACATAAGCTACACCGCAGTGGCCTTGTTCAAAACGGACGTAACACTGAACGGCGGCAACGGCAGTGTTTACGCGAAAACTAAATTGCGGTATCTTGTAAACCAGTTTCACATCCACTGGTGTTCCCGGTCAGGTCCGAGACCTCAAACTCTGTTGTCCCCACGCTGCAGCCCACATAAAGTGCGACCATACTTCAACTCGCAACTTCCTCTTCGAGGCAGTTACAGTGCGTCACCTACGAAATTGTTCGGCGGGTACTAGGGTATTCGCGTACAAGAAATGCAAAAAAAAAAGACGCGGCTGATCTTGCCACCATATGGATCTGTTTAACACGAAAGCGAATTACCCCTTTACAGGAATATAGTTTATTGCACCTTAAATGGTATTGGATCTCGCACAATGCTATCTTGTTATTTGGCAGCTACGGTACAGTTTGACGAGGATGCACCAACGTTGGCGCCTACAGGCACACCCCCATGTCGACGACTAACGTCAAAAATTGAGATATTACCCTTGTGATAGCTTAAGTAGTAAACATACCCCTGGACACAATAAATGCTTAATCCTTCGCACGCATAGTAACAACAAGCACGTATTGAACACTGGTACTCGATATTTGCCCATTCAAAGAGTTGTTTCAAAACGAAAAAATGACGCAGTTTCCCTAAGTCGATGGCCTGAAACGGCGAAGTGGGACAATTCTGAAGTTGGTGCTAAAAAAAAAAGTGATCCTAGGTTGTCGGTTACAACCCGAGAATAAAAAATTGGGGGACCCTTAAGCTTCGCCGTCAAGAGTTGAATGCAATAGCGGTCACGTTCCTAAATGCAATTGTGCCTGCATTCTGTGTAGCGAGTTGCACGTATAAAAGGAGGCTTTTGTAAACTGCTACCATATTGCTTCATAAATAAAACAACAGAATACCAATCAAGAAGGGTGTAAGGCAGGGGGACACAATCTCCCCAATGCTATTCACCGCATGCTCACAGGACGTTTTCAGAAGCCTAGAATGGGAACAGTTAGGGATAAGAGTTAATGGAGAGTACCTTAGTAACCTGCGCTTCGCTGACGACATTGCATTGCTGAGTAACTCGGGGGACGAGTTGCAACTCATGATTACGGAGTTAGACAAAGAAAGCAGAAAGGTGGGTCTTAAAATGAATGTGCAGAAAAAGAAAGTAATGTGCAACAACCTCGGAAAAGAGCAGCGCTTCGAGATAGGTAATAGTGCACTTCAAGTTGTAAAAGACTATGTCTACTTAGGGCAGGTAATAACCGCGGAGCCAAACCACGAGATTGAAGTAACTAGAAGAATAAGAAAGGGGCGGAGCACATTTGACAGCAGTCTCAAGTTATGACAGGTAGATTGCCACTATCCCTCAAGAGGAAGGTATATAACAGCTGTATCTTGCCGGTACTTAGCTAAGGAGCAGAAACCTGGAGATTTACAAAGAGAGATCGGCTTAAATTGAGGACGACACAGTGAGAAATGGAAATAAAATGGTGGGTGTTACCTTAAGAGACAAGCAGAGAGCAGAGTGGATTAGGGAACAAACGGGGGTTAAGGATATCACAGTTGAAATCAAGAAGAGGAAATGGACATGGGTCGGGCATCTAGCGCGTAGACAGGATAACCGCTGGTCATTAAGGGTAACTAACTGAATTCTCAGAGAAGGCAAGCGCGTTGGGGAGAGACAGAAGGTTAGGTGGGCAGATGAAATTAAGAAGTTTGCGGGTATAAATTGGTAGCAGCAAGCATAGGACCGAGTTGACTGGCGGAACATAGGAGATGCCTTTGTCCTACAGTGGACGTAGTCAAATGATGATGATGATGAGTATGATGCAAGCAGAGGAAGTTTTTCTGTTTTCAAGCGGAGATGTGGGCAAGTGGTACGACATTTGCGTGCCACGCATACGGCCTGGGTGCTATCCTCACTCGGACCCAGAATTATTCTTATTGCGTACTTTTTAGTAGGTGAAATTGGTGTGAACTTGTTATGCACCCACTACGTGGCCTTAAGGGAATAGGCGCAGTAGCGTGTGCCCCTTTTCTGGTGGGTGACCGAATTAAAACCCCGAAGCCATAAGGATAGTCGCATGCCATGACGGCCGCCGGCAACGGGCGCTAGTGCCGTGCATTACTACTCCAATATTTCATGCTGCATTGTTAGGCACGTATACAGGAGTCGCGTGTGTGTAAAGCATGAGATTTTGCAATGCATTTCCAAGCAGAGGGAGTTCTTCTCCCTGTATCCACAAGCAGATTGATATGTGTGGTTGAACGTCCCAAAACCACCATATCGTTATGAGAGACGCCGTAGTGGAGGGCTCCGGAAAGTTCGACCACCTAGCGTTATTTAACGTGCACGCAAATCTGAGCACATGGGCCTGTAGCATTTTCGCCTCCATAGAACACGTAGCTGCCGCAGCCGGGATTTGATCCCGTGACCTGCGGGTCAAGTACCCACTAGCAGAGACGTGGCCGTGTGGTAGAACATCCGCTTGGCACGCCAGCGACCCGGGTTCGATCCTCACTTAGACCCGAACGATTCTGCTTCAATCCCCACTCTGACCAAGGATTTTTTTTATCATTCCAAATGGCACCAGTGCCATTTGCGTATATTGCCATATGCGCACATATTGCCATATGTGCATCATGTGACATGGCGTGAAAAGTGTTGCTAAGAGGTGCGCATCTGGTTGTTGTTTTCGGCCCCAAACAAAATGGGTGGAATCTCTGCCGATGTCCAGCGAAAATTAGAGCAAAGGAAGGGCGCTTCTAGCACGGGTGGCGTCGATCACGAAGCTGCATTTGTAACCTGCAAAATGAGGGTCCTGTATAAACTGCCACGGTCACGCAGAAATGATATAGGGCAGACGGGGCGCTGAATCAGTGTGCGCCTTAAAAGGAGTATGGAAGAACCAGCAGGGCTGATAAATTGTCCCACGTGGGAATGCACTGTGATGGGTGTGATGGGAGTAACTCTATAGATGAGAGCACGCCTATCTCGCACCCAGGCGTCTTCGGCGGTATACCCTCGCTCCCAGAGACGCCATAATTTGCAACTGCCAAGGCGCGCCTTGTTAGCATGGAATGCAGTGGCTCTGTGAGTTTAAAATGCGAAAAAGCGCCTGTTCACGCTGCGCCTGCTTATAAAATGTCATTTGGGTACCACTGCGCTGTCATCTGATGCGACAACGACCAGCGCAAGAAGACGAGATCGCTGAGCACTGCCTGTGAAGTTCACATCGCATTGCGGGAATCGTGCCGGTGTGGTGTTTTGCGATTGCACAAATTTCCATCCACAACGAAAAACGCTGAGCTCCGCCGCCTTAGGATATAATCGCAATCAGCAGGAAAAACTAAGAGCCCTGTGAAGCTTACGAGTAAGTTAAACTCATTGTGTTTATTCAAGCGTCACTCTCACTGTTTCACTTTACAGCATCGATTTGCGTGCAGTATGCCTGTAGTATGAGGCACAAAACTATTGCCGAACTCTTTCGCAGCCCGCATGTCAATCATAGGATATACGTGTTACGACTCACGCGTGGATGCACGCACCGCGCATGTTTAGTACAACCGAATGGCCTACTATCGCGATGCGTCAACGGCACGGAAAGCACGACTTTCGACTCGGCCGAACTGCGACATGCCTTGACTGTCCCTAGGCAAATCTACACGTGCTTTCGGCTGGCGTCACCGTAGCAGTTTAATATCTTGTTATGGCTGGCACTTCTGCAGCGCGTGTGTGTTCCGAGTGCCCGGAAGGACTGGCAATTGATACACATGTGGTGCATGGGCGTAAGTTGGAACCAGATTCAAGCGCTACGTTGACGCCGGCTTGCAGCACAAATTCTGCCTTGTCACAGTGAAGGCACGCCGCAGTTTGACTGAGTTGAAAGCAATGCTCTCTGCAGTTCGCCTTTTTTTTTAATCGCAATAGTACGTACCTGATGAAGCTGCTTCCGTATTCTGCAATGCACGTGCTGCAGACATTCTGGACTGTCGAGGAAGGTCTCCTCGACGTTTCACACGGAATCAGCATAAAAATCCAGCACAGGAACAGCGCGATACGTGCTTACAGCCGGACTCGAGTTGTGAAGATTCGCGTTTGATTTACAGAGCGTCTGCTCGCCTGGCTGTCGGCTTAAGCCTGTCGATTGGCGACAGGCTTAAGCGAGTAACCTGCAAAAGCAGAGCGTGGCTTCACCGCGTAACTATGGTTGCTAACCAGGCAACATGGCGAACCTGTGTATAGAGTGGTGGTAACTCTACATAAAGTAGCGCATCGTAATTGTATATGCGGGAGCATACACAGTTACTCTATAGATGTGGTTAAAGTGCCTCGATGCCCGCTCCTCCTTTTGAGTGAAGACGTCTGCGTCGTCTTTACTATACGGCGGCCACCATTATCACTCCCGCTGCATACTGGTTTCGCTTTCGTGAGAAGTGGTCCACTGGTTTAGTGCGATTAATTGTAGCACTGAGGAACGCACCATCCAGGGATACTACCCCAGAAAAAACCAGCACTTGAGCCCTACAGCTTGGCGAAGACGTCGTAGGCTCTACAATGGCGGAGGGAGCAGTACAACAGGTGGTAGCGGGCGCGCGCATCAAGGCACCCTAGATGTGGTTGTGGACCCTGCTTTGAGGATTGCATTCATTCACCGCCATGAGAATGAATGATTGATATGTGGGGTTTGACGTCCCAAAACCACCATATGGTTATGAGAAACGCCATAGTGGAGCGCCCCGGGAATTTCAACCACCTGGGGTTTTTTAACGTGCACCAAAATCTGAGCACACGGACCCACAGCGTTTCCACCGCCATCGGAAATGCAGCCGCCGCAGTCAGGATTCGATCCCGCGACCTACGAGTCAGTAGCCGTGTGCCTTAGCCACTAGACCACCTCGGCGGGGCACCGCCATAAGAATCAACTCGTAAGATAAATCGTCGAAGCATATAACATTTGTAAAGAAGAAAAGAGATGTGCATGTGCATTAGCCACCTTTCAGTATCATCGTCACTAAGTGAACTGACTTACCTTCAGGCGGCGTTTGGTGATTAGGTTTTCAGGGGCGAAGGTCCTTAGGGCGTGGATCTGTCCATCCCTTGTATGTATGTAGTAGTACACAGCCACCGGTGGCACGTACCCGCTATAGTATGTGTGCTGTAGTACGTAGCCATCAGAGGCACATACCCGCTCTAGAGCGGGTATGTGCCACAGGGGATACGAGATGGGAGATTGCGGTACTTGGAATGTTCACTAGAAGGACGCACGGACGGACGGACTAGCAGACAGACGGGCGGATGGATAGACGCGCGGACGTACGGACATATGGACGCACGAACAGACAGGCAGATGGATGGACGGACTCACGGACGGACGCATGGACAGACGGACAGACGCATGGTTGGATGCACAGATGGTCGCGCGGACAGATGGAAGCATGGATGGGTTGATGGACGACTTGTAGTTGATGCTTGTAGTTGATAAATATAAAACTAGATGGCGATACTTGTAGTTGATGATGCTATCAGAACTTGGCATGAAAGCCTCCATTGAGAGAAGGGAGAAACAACGTATGCCACATGAATGGAGGCAGGACTTCATCATCAAATCACTTCCACGCAACATGCATTCTCAGTTACACGAACACCGACGTCGGGCACGGGCAAAAGTTCACGACAGCTACTCAGATACTGAGGGCGCCTTCTTTGTCGATGCAGCTGGACCAGTGAACGGTATATATACAGCAAGCGTCATTCATTGTGGAAAACAAGTTGATTGTATATCAGCCCAGAACACAGACACAACTAGTATGGAAGAAGCAGGAATCACCCTCGCCCTACGAAACTCAAGGTCCACTTTCGTTCTCACAGATTCAAAAGCAGCCTACCAAAATTTTTGTAAAGGCTACATTGGCCCCATCGCGCATCGACTTCTTACACAACTCTCGTCCTCGCGCTCAGAGGGCGAATGGAAACAGCTGATATGGATACCCAGCCACTGCGGAGTTAGAGGCAATGAGCTCGCCCATGCCTCGGCCCGAGAATTACTCTTCCGGACCTCCGGGTTATGCGTATGGACCCGCTCCTAACATGGACAGATATTCTAGAACATCGAAGACTCGAAAGACGGAAACTTCCGCCCGCGGGGCCAAAGCTCAGTAAAGAATCTGAGGTAGCGTGGCGTCACCTGCAGACCTTGTCTACCCCAATCCATACATACTGTCCAAGATAGATCCCGACACATACCCACCACAGTGCAGGCTCTGCGTCACTAAAACAGCCATCCTGTACCAAATGGTATGGGAATGCCCACACAATCCACCTCTACAACCCAGAGCACATCACAACACTGTTAGGTGGGAGGCAGCTCTGTCCAGCTCGAACCCGAAGACCCAAGAGGCCCTCGTGAGACGAGCGAGGACAGCGGCCAGTGCCAATGGGATCCCGGACTAAGGAACCCACTCACCGACATTCCTTCCTCGGTCGCAAATAAATGTTTTATTCTCTCTCTTGTAGTTGATAAATTCAAAACTAGATGGCGGTACTTGTAGTTGATGATAAAAGATGCGAGATGTTATAATACGAATGATGTCACATATGGCGCGTGTCATTGGTTGAAGGCAATAGTTCGGCGATGTACGCTAGGGGGAGCGTTGTAGCAAAATTCGCTCGCTGTTGGCGCGCGCACGCAGTCGTCGGATGGTGGTACTGGTAGTGGTTAGAAGAGGAAGATGGCACCTAATTTCTGCAGCCTGGTAGGGAGCACGAACTAAATACAGTGGATTCACGGTTTACCGATAATTCCCCCCGGAGCTTCGCCCACTCGTCATCATTCGCCCCGTGGATATGCTATGATTTTTTTAGAGCACATGGCTATGACATTATGCGGCGTACATGCTTGGCTTCACTCTTGTTTCTGTTTGACGACGTCGGTGTGCGCGTGACATTTTGTATTAAAGTGCGTTCTTTCTAATACATTCCTTAGTTGCAAGTCAGCGCCGGTCTCATTGTTTCTTCATCCTCGTGTTGTTGCGCTGTTTTCAGGATGCGCAACACTTGACTTTTCAATCAAAATGTATTGTCGGATTATCCTGAGGCGAAATAATGGGACGAATGCAAAGCTCACATCTAGCTACACATATTGTACGAATTTGACGCCGCCGACAGGTTATGTGTAGATAAAAAGAACGTAAATGAACGCTCCTAGAAGAAATTTTTAGAGACCACAGGCAAACTACACAGGCATGCGAACCTTCTTATTCGGGCTTGTTTACTACAAATTCAGCAGTTGTAACACTCTCCACGTTGGTCTTGAAGTGGGCATTCAAGATACACATCTTAAAATGGATATCTCACACATGCGATAATAAAATGACAGCATATTCACGTGGTGAATGATGGGAAGTGGGGCGAACCTGGGTCCGCACGCCGCTGCCGCGCCGCTTCGGCCTCCCGTTGCACTGCAGGGTCCTCGTGGCGCGCTTCTGCCTCGCGCGCCCGCACGTCGGGGTCCCTTCGAGCGCGAACCGCCGCCGCATTGCGCGCATGCCGCTCAGCAGCCTTGCCCATCCTCCGTCGCCGAGCGTCTGAATGTGTGCGCGCGCCAGAACGGCGCTTTTATTGTACTATAGAGTGCCCTTGGTATACCCTTGGCTTGGCATACGGCGCCACCGAAGAAACCGTGATCGTAGTCGCGCGATCGTCTCTCTCTCCTTCCGTATGTGTGGCGTCAATCCTTCCTTTCTACAAGTAACGCCCTCTAGTGTCGTACCATTTGCATATTTTGCGCATTATACAGGTACCGCCCTCTATGGCCGGTTCAAGAATTAACGAGGGGCAGTTACCCAAAACGGAGACGCACAAGCCACGTCATAAGGAGCTTCGCCTTATTAAGTAAATGTCTTAATGCAGGAAGGCGCATCGAAAGCACAATACTCAAGTATTTAAATAGACCCATCGTGAACTTACAAATAATTTATGCCAGAGTGAAAGTTCAATGTATGACAACGTATAAAACGTCAATATTATTAATACCAATGCACTACTTGCTGATAAGTTAAGCTGAATGCACAATAACGCACGCGCTTCGACAAGACATTCGCAAAAGGATCCCGATGACGTCATACTTACCGTCTACAATCAATCACTACTAATTGAACTGGCTGCACTAAATAAAAAACCTTCCGTGCATCAAGAGACGTAATAAAATGCTGTTTGTTCGTTTATATTTGATCCGTGGAAAAAAGAACCGCCGGATGTTACTGGGGGGAATGACGCGAGTGGTTCAAAAGTTCAATTTTCACCTGGTTAGACTGAACAGGTTGTGCCATTTAGCGGGGCCGAGTTGCACCAAGCTTGCCAATCATATCGGAGGCCATGGGTAAAAATTGTTCAATGGCCGTTGTTGCTGCTATGGCTCCCGCTACTTTCACTCTGCTGCTACTAGTCATCTTCATCATCATCATCAGCCTGACTACGTCTACTGCAGGACAAAGGCCTCTCCCATGTTCCGCCAGTTAACCCGGTCCTGTGCTTGCTGCTGCCAATTTATACCCGCAAACTTCTTAATTTCATCTGCCCACCTAACCTTCTGTCTCCCCCTAACCCGCTTCCCTTCTCTGGGAATCCACTCAGTTACCCTTAATGACCAGCGGTTATCCTGTCTACGCGCTACATGCCCTGCCCATGTCCATTTCTTCTTCTTGATTTCAGCTATGATATCCTTAACCCCCGTTTGTTCCCTAATCCACTCTGCTCTCTTCTTGTCTCTTAAGGTTACACCTACCATCTTTCTTTCCATTGCTCGCTGCGTCGTCCCCAATTTAAGCTGAACCCTCTTTGTAAGTCTCCAGGTTTCTGCTCCGTAGCTAAGTACCGGCAAGATACAGCTGTTATATACCTTCCTCTTGAGGGATAGTGGCAATCTACCTGTCATAATTTGAGAGTTCTTGCCGAATGTGCTCCACCCCATTCTTATTCTTCTAGTTACTTCAATCTCGTGGTTCGGCTCTGCGGTTATTACCTGCGCTAAGTAGACATAATCTTTTACAACTTCAAGTGCACTATTACCTATCTCGAAGCGCTGCTCCTTGCCGAGGTTGTTGTACATTACTTTCGTTTTCTGCAGATTAATGTTAAGACCCACCTTTCTGCTCTCCTTGTCTAACTGCGTAATCATGAGTTGCAATTCGTCCCTCGAGTTACTCAGCAATGCAATGTCATCGGCGAAGCGCAGGTTACTAAGGTATTCTCCGTTGACTCTTATCCCTAACTGTTCCCATTCTAGGCTTCTGAAAACCTCCTGTAAGCACGCGGTAAATAGCATTGGGAAAATTGTGTCCCCCTGCCTTACACCCTTCTTGATTGGTATTCTGTTGCTTTCTTTATGAAGCACTATGGTAGCAGTTGATCCCCTGTAGATTTCTTCCAGAATGTTTATATATACTTCATCTACGCCCTGATTCCGCAGTGTTTGCATGACGGCTGATATTTCTACTGAATCAAACGCCTTCTCGTAATCTATGAAGGCTATGTATAGTGGTTGGTTATACTCTGAGCATTTCTCTATTACCTGATTGATAGTATGAATGTGGTCAATTGTTGAGTAGCCTGTTCGAAATCCTGCTTGTTCCTTTGGTTGATTGAATTCTAATGTTTTCTTTACTCTGTTAGCAATTACCTTTGTAAATAGCTTGTATACTACAGAGAGCAAGCTGATCGGCCTGTAATTCTTCAAGTCCTTGTCATCTCCTTTCTTATGTATTAAGATGATGTTAGCGTTGTTCCAAGACTCTGGTACTCTTCCCGTCAGGAGACACCTCGTAAACAGGGTGGCTAGTTTTTCTAACACAATCTGTCCTCCATCTTTCAGCAGATGTGATGTTACCTGATCCTCACCAGCAGCTTTGCCCCTTTGCATGCTCTCCAAAGCTTTTCTGACTTCTTCTATCATTACTGGTGGGGTGTAATCTGGGTTACTGCTAGTTCTTATAGTATACAGGTCGTGGTTGTCTCGGCTACTGTACAGATCTCTGTAAAACTCCTCCGCTATTTTAACTATCCTATCCATATTGGTAGTTATTTTGCCTTCTTTGTCCCTTAGTGCATACATCCGACTTTTGCCTATCCCAAGTTTCCTTTTCAATGCTTTGACACTTCCTCCGTTTTTCAGAGCGTGTTCAATTCTCTCCATGTTATACCTTCTTACATCGCATACCTTAAGTCCATTAATTAACTTCGAAAGCTCTGCCAGTTCTATTTTGTCTGTTGTACTTGACACTTTCATGATTTGACGCTTCTTAATTAGGTTCTTCGTTTCCTGGGAAAGCTTGCCAGTGTCCTGTCTAACTACCCTGCCTCCCACTTCCACTGCACACTCCATAATGATACTCGTCAGATTATCATTCATTGTATCTACGCTAAGGTTGGTTTCCTCACTAAGAGCCGAGTACCTGTTCTGCAGCGACACTCTGAATTCCTGTACTTTCCCTCTCAGTGCTAGCTGATTGATTGGCTTCTTGCGTATCAGTTTCTGTCGTTCCTTCTTCAAGTCCAGGCGAATTCGAGACCGTACCATTCTATGGTCACTGCATCGTACCTTGCCAATCACTTCCACATCCTGCACGATTCCAGGGTGTGCACTCGATATAAAGTCTATTTCGTTCTTATTTTCGCCATTAGGGCTCCTCCATGTCCACTTGCGGTTTTCTCGTTTTCGGTAGAAGGTATTCAATATCCGTAAATTATTGCGTTCTGCGAATTCTACTAGTAGCTCTCCTCCGGCGTTTCTAGTACCGATGCCATAATCTCTTACTGTCTGGTCTCCAGCCCGCTTCCTCCCTACCTTTGCATTAAAGTCACCCATCACTATAGTATACTGTGTTTTTACCTTACTCATTGCCGATTCCACGTCTTCATAGAAGCTTT
This sequence comes from Rhipicephalus annulatus, assembly GCA_013436015.1. NCBI lineage: Eukaryota > Metazoa > Arthropoda > Arachnida > Ixodida > Ixodidae > Rhipicephalus > Rhipicephalus annulatus. Next base: position 142,106 of record WOVY01001445.1, on the reverse strand, counting down.
CAACTGAAGCGTCATCATGGCTGGATGTAGGCGCGTAAGCCTGTACTACCTTCATCTTGTATATTTTATTCAGTTTAATTACGATACCTACCACCCTTTCATTAATGCTATAGTATTCCTCTATGTTGCCAGCTATGTTTCTGTGAATTAGGAACCCCACTCCCAGTTCTCTTCTGTCTGCCAAGCCCCTGTAGCAAAGGACGTGCCCATTCTGTAGCACCATATAGGCCTCATCTGTCCTCCTAACCTCACTGAGCCCTATTATATCCCATTTAACACCCTCTAGCTCCTCGAATAGTACAGCTAGACTTCCCTCACTAGATAAGGTTCTAGCGTTAAACGTTGCCAAGTTCAGGTTCCAATGGCGGCCTGTCCGGATCCAGAGATTCTTAGCACCCTCTGCTGCGTTTCAGATCTGACCGCCGCCGTGGTCAGTTGCTTCGCAGCTGCTGGGGACTGAGGGCCGTGAGTTATTTGACGTAAGCATGTGGGAGGTAGTGGCCAGATACTGCACCAGGGTGGCCAATCCTTCTCTGGTGAGGGAGTGCGTTTTCGGCGGTGTTTGCCGGTGAGGCCGCACCCCAGGCCTCTTAATGCAGTTCCATCAACACGCGGATTTTTTTTTAATCTGGTTGGGAACTGCGCGGTACCGGGATTTGAACCACGGACCTCTTGTATGCGAGGCGGATGCTCTAACCACTACGCCATCGCCGCATCGCCCTGCTATTAGTGTTGCACAGTAAATCCGAGCAACCTTGCGCACGGCAACAGTGACGTTAGACGGTAACATTCAGGAATGGATTTTGAAGTGCGCTAACGCGATGCGGACCACTAAAACGTGATTTTATTTCAAAATAAGCACTTCCTTGGCCCAAAGGTAGCATTCCCAGGTTTTTAGACCGCTATTTCAGCAATCAACATCGACTTAATTCTTGCATTTAGTGTCCCTTTAACAAGTTTTCATTCTATATTATCGTATGATTAGAAAATGATGTCGAGGATATACATAGGCAACTTAGTGAGGTACCCCCTTAGCAGACGGCGAACATATTTCCGTATATTTTTTATCTGTCTTTCTATCATTTTTTGTCTGTCTTTCCTTTCTTGTTCTTTCTTTATTTCACATCTCTCTCTCTCTCTCTATCTATCTATCTATCTATTCTGTCTTTCTCCCTCTGTACTAGTTCTCCTCTCCTTCTTTTCCTATTCCTCACCATAGACTTCTTTTCCTACCCGCGTGCTATATGCTATACTACACGATGCTAGAGAGAGAGAGAGAAAGAGAGAGAGAGAACTTTATTTGCGCATAACGCGGAGCATTCCAAATGGTCGGGCCCCTATTCCAGGGCTCCGCTGGCCCTAGCCATCATCTCTACCCGTTGGACCAGCCAGCGCTGATCAGCGATGGCCGGACTGGACAGCAGTGCCTCCCATTGTTCCTCTGTGTTGTTCATGTTGTGGTGTTCTTCATTGTGATGTGTACACTCCCACGTGATGTGAAACAGAGTTGGTGTGGCCGCACACCACAGTCATATATCTCTGTATGCTGTGAGGTAGAATACATGTAGCCTGTGTAAGCACGTGTATGTGTTTGTTTGGATTCTGCGTAATGCTGCCGATTCCATTGCTGCGAGGTTCTTATGCGGTCCTGGATACAGTTTTCTATTGTCGCTGTAATACTGAAGAACTGTACCAACGTTAGGGTCTAGGGGCGTTGGATTCTCTATTGTAGTGTGCAAGGAAGCTCGGTAATTTGTGAAGCCTCGAGCCGCCTCATCCGCAAACTGGTTCCCGGTGACGCCCTCGTGTCCTGGCGCCCAGATAATGGTTTGGGTGTATTCTTTGGGAAATCTTTATAAGCTTTGGTTAGAATTTGGAAGGCCTTCATACATATTCTACCTTTTTCGTAATTCCTACGTGCAGCCTTCGAATCCGTGATTATTGTCAGTGGTGCTTTTCGCTCCCTGCCCCCCTTGATTGCCAGCGCGATCGCTATCTCCTCCGCTTCTGTGATAGAGGCTTGGGCTATGGAGGCACAACTTGTAACGTTTCCTTTTCGGTCTGTGACCACGGCCAGCATGTTCTTTGCATTTGCCTGATATGGTGCAGCGTCTGTAAATCTCCCCGTATTCAAATATTTGTCTTTTATCTATGTAAGCGGCTCTTGCTTTACGTCTTCCAGCATGTAGAACTGGGTCAATGTTCTTCGGTAGGGGACATATCTTGTACCAGGCTTTGACTGAGCACGACAATTCCTTAGCTCTTCCATGTGCCTGTACTTGTTCACCGAGGCCGATCCTCTGAAGAAGTTTTCTGCCGGTTGGCGTCTGTAGCAGGTGGTTAATCTGGGTGGTTACTTGCGGTTCAGCCAGCTTATCAAATGTATTGTGAAATACGAGCGCTAATAGCTTCGCAATTGAAGTGTTTTGTGGTAGTCGCAGAGCCGCTTTATGTGTCATGCTTATTATTTTGTCTGCTTTTTCTTTCTCCTCTCTATTCATGTTGTCGTATGGTAGCGAGTATGTTAGTCTGCCGATGACTAAGCTTTTTACCAAACGAAGCGCGTCTTGCTCTTTCAGTCCAGCACGAATGTTCGTTATTCGAACTATCATACGAACAATTTGTTGAGCTGTTCGTTTAAGCATATTCAGTGCGTGGAGACATCGCTGACTGGACTGTAGCCACATCTCTAAGATTCGAACGGTCGTTTTCTCTAGAATAACATTGCCGTCTAGCTTGACCTCAAGGCGGTGGCTTGGGTCTGTCCTTTGTTTTTTTACTTTTGGAGAACCGAATGAGTTCCGATTTGTCTGCTGAGCCCTGAAGTCCCCTTTCTTTAATGTACTCCTCGATGATTTTAGCCGCCAGTTGGAGCCGCCCTTCTTTTTCTGCCAAGCTACCCTTGGTTATTCATATAGTGATGTCATCCGCACAGAAGGAGTGTCGAATGTCGGGAATATTTTCGAGTTTTTTGGCTAGACCAATCATGGCTATGTTGAAAAGCGTAGGCGAGATCACAGCACCTTGTGGTGTGCCTTTGCTCTGTGGGTGGAAGACTTTGGATTCGTCTTTTCCTAATTGCTTCTTCTCCTGCGCTATGCTATTCTCTGCTAGCGTGCAATTATGTTGCAGAGGAACGCAGATCCATTAGTTCTTGCGACAACCCATTAGGTGGTCGAGATAAACAGCGCAAAAAGCGACGACAGAGTAAAGGAATGACATAAGACGAGTGTTGTCTTGTGTCCTTCCTTTACTCTGTCATCGTTTTTAGCGTTGTTTACCGCGACCAGCTGTGAATATTACCAACTTGTCAGTTTTCAATACTACCACTTCATTAGGATGGTCTTTTTAGCTTTTGGTCTTCATTAGCCAACGCGTGTATGCGAACCAATGGACGGTCATCTAGAAGGGTATATTGCATTGGCGAGGTGTTTACCCTTACATTCGATGCAGTGCATTATCGGAAGAAGCCGTTACTTGATGTATTCACGTTCCCGCCCCGATTCGGGCGTCGCCTACAATAGCGGCTGCTAGGTTGTCCCTCGTAAACACCCGGGTGGCTTAAACTCCTCAGGACCTTTTAATACAGTTCTTGACTGACTGGCCTCGCTCTGTAGTTGAACGCAAAGTTCTTCAGCGCTATGTGTTCATCATTTGGTCGTCATACCAGCAAAGTGAACATGATAGTTTTCTGTCTGTATTGAATTGCTTCCAAGTGTCGCACCTATAGATGTTGAATAAATACCACACACACAAAAAAAAGATAGCCGAGTATACGACGCTCAACTTCGGGTCGTGGGTACACCGCTCTGAATCTCGCCTCACCGAGATTTTTTTTCGCCAGAATTTTCGTTTTTACTTTGTCTATCTCTTTTTGTTTTCTCTTTCTCTCTGCTGAATCTGTCGCGCATCAGAGCCATTGCATCTCACACCGAACAAGTCGGCGGAACGTGTTTCGGGATCGAAACAAGGCAGGACAAAGAGAGCGCAGGCCGGTTCATGATCATGGCAAATTTCTATACATACGACACACGGCAAACCTCGAGCGTAACAACACGACGACAGTTATAGCGCGAGAACAAAACGACGACACAGAGACAAGAATGACACGAAATCTTGTCTATGTGTCGTCGTTTTGTTCTCGCGCTATAACTATCGTCATGCCATACCAACTAGCCCAAGCTGCCACGTAACAACACGTACCGTCCGTTGAGCGCTTCCCTGCGCCTCCGGAGGTTGCCTGGGAGTGGAAACCAGGATACACGATAGTCAAGTGATTGGGCAGTGGTGCATTTTTCGCGACTTGCGTGGGTCACTCATCCGCCCGGTTCTGCATTATGTACCGCATGCGTGCACCTGTTCAATGCCGTGGAACGTTTACAGAAATAACACTGTTCCCTCTGCTGTTCCTTCGTAAACGCAACGAGTTACTATTACAGTTCCATTGATCCTGAATGAAATGCTGGCGTTATTATTCGTTCCTGCCAAAAGGAACTAGTTACTGGAAACGCCGTACACCTCGGGTAGAGCGCCCGTAACTGTAGACGCGGACCGAGAGGTTGTGGATTCGTCTTCCGTCAAACCAGTTTTTTCTTCGAGTTTTTTCTTAGCGTGTGTCGCGCACGTTTTACCAAGATTATTTCCGTGACGGAAATACGTCAGTGATGTCATGGGGGAACTCCGGCATAAAACACCTTCGTGTTAGCAAGCCTCCACCACGTTGAAGCGCCTTGGATGTATGCGTGCCACCAACGGACAAATAGTATGCTGGAGGATATATGCCTATATGATGTGGAAGGGTTGATTGCACTGCGTAGTGAAGAGTCACTGGTTTGAACTGCCGGAGAAGCGCTCCGGAAAACTTTTTTTTCGGGATATTTTTCCTTGCTGGTTATATGCATGTGTACATACCTGCACATATACAGAACATGACGGCGAAGCAAAAACATGCCTTGAGTGTCGATAAATATGCCTTCGCAATTAAATGTATTGTTACGGGTATGTTCCGTATCATTATGTTATAATATGGCAATGACGCAGCAAAAGCAACGTTTATCTGTCCCGCTTCGCAGGAGGCCAAGATATCCGAGGAGTCGGCGGACGAGGTGTTCGTTCTGGAGCGGAAGCAGCACAGCCTGCGCTACCGGCGCAGCTTCTTCGTTCGCATGGTGTCCGACCCGAAGCTGTACAACCCAAAGATTGTGCGTGCCCTGTCCGGCTCGACGAGCAGCGAGCCGCAGCAGCGGGGCCAGCCGGTTAGCGAGTCGTCGAGCGAGTCGCCCACGTACACGGGCGAAGTGGTCACCCCGCTCTAGGCGCCGCCGTCGCCCATGCCGCACCAGCACGCCTGCAGCCACCGCCGCGAGCGTCTTCGAACGAGCAACTCCGCTGGAAACGCCTGCCACTGTCGTTCGCTGTGCTCCGAACAGCTTCCCGAGCAGGGTTAAGCGAGAGGCTTTTGTTATGGATGAGGGGTCGTGTAAATCGTTATCAGTATGAGCACTTGCGCTTGGTGTCCGCATGTCAGAGCGGGTTGACGGCACACTGTGGACTAATACACGGGTTCCACATGGGGCGAATACATAGGGATATTGCTTACACTGGGACACCAGAGCAGCGTAGGATTAACCACAGTGCAACAACTGTGCTAGTGACGACACATTGTGACGCTGTCTGTATAGTACTCAACGTTTACATGGTTCAAATATTTCAAGGTTGCATTTGCCAAAGAGAATTTTAAAAAAAATCGGTTGCCCTTGTTCGCTTTTGTTGGAACCAAAAGATACATTTCTTTTATGTGTATAGATATCAGATTCCTGCCGGTGCCTTTGCGTCAACAGCTAAGCAACACCGATAGTCCGCACACTGTGGATGTGGAGGTAACGCTCTGGTTACAATGCGCCACTCTTGTTTAAATCACTGTCAAAAGGGGTCGGCATCAGTGGAGCTGCTCGCGTCTACGTCTTCGGTATCTGGACACGGTTGTATATCAACGGCCAACTTAAACTTCTTCAAGAGAGTGCTTTAGCCTAACTAAGGTGAATTCTTGATGTAAACGTCAGCAGATACGAGAAATATGAAGATGCTGCACCCCATGTAGAATGCTCGAACGGCTTTCATATATCCGTCACTAAAGCCACAGTCTTATACTATGAAACTCTATGGCAGAAACATATCAGCAGTGGAAGGTTTATCATCGGGTACCTGTTTTTGCACGTCGTCTTTTTCGGAGGCAGGTAGATAGTGCAAGAGAACGTTATCCAGCGCCGCTTAGTTAAACACGAGAAGGCGCAGCCATGGCTGCTAATCTCGGATATTCCTTTCTATGAGTAGCTACAGCACTGAGCATTCGTATTCGCAGAAGTTGTTTTAAGTGCTTTCTGCGGCCCGTTCTAAGCGCAACACCCATCTCGTTAGACACGATGATCGTCATCATTAACGGCGAGGGCTGGTCAGCGAACAAGCGTTCTTACAAAATATGTGTCTGGTAAATATGGACCTTACATCGAGGTATCACTTGTTAAGCTTCTTCTGCACCAGCTCCTCAGAGCGACAGAAGGTTGAAATTTAGCATAGGTTTTCGGCTCGTGGATGGCAAAATCATTTAGGTTGTGCTAATGACCATCGAGCTATGTGTGTATACATAGGGGTAAACGAGCTTGAATCAGGATCAAATCTCAAAGAATTATGCACAGGGACATTTCCATGCAAGCTAAATTAATTTGCAGTCTTGTTAAAAAAATAGAGTGCTAGCATAGGTATAATTGTGAATTGTGATTGCATACCTGTATGAAATCGCGATCCCTTCACCTCTATTTCATTAAAATAAGCTAGACGTACCTTCGGAAAAGTAATGTGCGAGTAGCCATTTCGGGTCATTAAAGGTTAAAAACCCTTTCAGAGCCTTTTCTAAACTCTCTTTGGGATGCTACAAGCACACTGCTCGAATAAATGGTGCTTTGGCATATTACAGTATTGCCAAGAAGAAGGAGCTGTGTGCACAGCCTGTTTAAGACCGCTTCAGCTTCCCTTCCAGGCAGGTTTACACGTCAGATAAGGCACCCAATCCAATCCTCTCACAACCCATGGCGTGGCTGGGCCGCAACGAATCACGTCGCCCATCGGAGCACGTGATTCCGTGGAAAGCATTGTTCGGTCCTTCATGTGAATGCAGCTCAACAAACGGCACAGAAGACGTGGCGATCGGACGCTTTGACCAAAGAGCGCACATTTCCAAGTGGCTACAAAACGACACACGCAGTGGCACGGTACTGACGTAGCAGAAAAATAAAGTGACTTGGCGCGCGGCATATGCAACGGCGGAGCACAGAGAATGCGGGTATCAAACTGATCTACCCCGCCCCACCCTTCCATAGAATAAGAAGGACGATCCAAGTGGCGCTACGATTAATTCTCCTAAAATCCGCCAAAAATACAACGCAAGTCCTCTCGACAGAGGTTCCCTATCCTCTCCCCGTATTCTACCTAACCCTCGTGCTCACACGCCAAGCGGTTCGATTGACCGAAGGAAGTCGAAGGATCCTTCGGAACGGTTCCATGCTCCGGTCCAGATGTCAAGCCCAGCTGTTTTCTTTTTCCGCAATCGCGTAAGGCGGCCCATGGGGCACCGCTGCTGTAACTGTTATATGCATGCGACACACACGTTGTATACTAATAAAAGAGCCCCGTTGATTGCATTCAGTGATGTCATGCTGCTATTTTACTTCTGCTTGGCTTTCTTGCAGGTGCTTTTACAGGGTGATTGATCACTCTTGGGAATCGGCGAATGCGTTCACGAGAAATCAAGGATTCAAAAATATAGAAGGATTCAAAATAGTCTAGCATGAGCGTTGGCCGTATTTTCTCTTGCGCTGCCAATCCGTCATGGCGTTTGGGAGATGCGGGAGCGCTGCTGTAGCTTGGATTGGGGCAAGTGCCCGTGCGGCTTGCGGGAGACAAGTGCCCCTTTTGCACCCATCTGCTGACGTGCATGGGCTCTAGTTTAGCATGGGCGTACCTAAGGGCTGCCAATCCGCCAACTCTACCCCGAATTTTTTTTTCAATTTTGCTTACGTATATATGCACGCACCCATACAAACGCACGATGATGGTCACGGACAACAGCTGGCTTGTGGAGTAGATAACGTCTCGATATTCACTGCGATCCATTTCGTGTGACCGCAAAGCAATAATAATGAAGTCAAAACGAAATTCACCACTCTACACAACATATCAGTTTTATCCAATAAGCATACAGCAATGGGGAGCAGATACTCAAGCAAAGATTCCATTTGTCTACTTGGCGGCAATGCCTCGACGAGCGCGCAACCGATGTCAATAGCAGGAGAATGTGCATACAATATACGCCTGAATGATTAGTGGCTGAGTCCTTGATAACAATGTTGCTTTTGAAGCGTGCGTAAATGGTGTCGTGTTCCCTTACTCCCTCTCGTCTCCCCAAGGACGCCATTGCGTCCCCGCCAGAAGCGTGAACGCAATACCGGCGCTGCACGGTGCACTTCTGATTACGATTAAGCCTGATTCTAAACAGATTGCTTGATAGTGTTGATAGGGTAAATCGTGATTGGTCCCCTTCTTTAGAAGGGGGCCAGTCATGATTAACTCCATTCGGGTCACGCCCTGCCGCGATCCAAAAGAAACGAATCAGGGGAAGTTTTAGCACGGAAGACACGAATGTGTACCCATCGTTCTTACTTCAGACCTCATACAAAAGTTGAGCCTTATCGTCAGCGATAAGAGCCCCAACTTTTTCTACTGCTTTTACCTCAATTGCGGTGAAGCCAACAACACATCAGGGTAAGTTTCAAGTCGGAAGTGTGCCCATCGCTCTGGTTCTGACGTCTAACAAAAGTTGAGCCTTGTCGTTGGTGATAAGGGCCTCAGCTTTTTCGACTGCTTTTGGCCTCTATTGCGATAAAACCAATACGTCGGTGGAAGTTTTAGCTAGGAAGGCACGACAAAATTAGGGGACCCTACAGCTTCGCCTTTAGGAGTTGAACACGATAACGCATCCTGTTCGTAGTGCCTACTTCAAACACTTGGTGCATTTGCTCTGCAACCACTACGTTGCCTTAGGCGAATAGGAGCAGTAGCGTGTGTGCCTTTTGTAGCGGGGTACCGGCTTTGAAATACGTTGCCAATATGATAATCATATATTCTGACGCCCGTTGGCAATAGACGCTCGACCACGCATTATAACTGTGCCCCGTAATATTTCATGTTTCATTGTGAAACACATACACAGGACGCGTGTGTTTGTGGAACATGAAAGCTACTTTCACTGCAATTCCAAGCAGAGGAAGCTCTTTTCGCCGATTTCACAAAAAGAGGCGTGACCGTGTGGTTGACCATCCGCTCATCATGTAAACAACCCGGGTTCGATTCCCACTCCGGACCCGAAAACCCTGGTTCGATCCCCACTCTGCTGTGTTTTTATTATTTATTTTATTTGCACCATTTTCGATTTTACTGTCACGCATAAGATGAGTTTTCGCTCACAACCAACGACGTCGACACCGGAATTTCGGCGAAACGAGCTATTTAACGCTGTCGCGTTAATAGTCTGCCCACATCATTTTCAGTTATAATGTCATACGAAAGTTGAACCTTATCGTCGCTGATAAAGGCCTCAACCTTTTCGACTGTTTTGGTGATAAATTGTGGAGAAGCCAACACACCATGGTAAGTTTTAGCACGGAAGGCACGAATAGTGTACCCATAGCTCTTACTTCTTGACGTCATACAAAAGTCAGCCTTATCGTTTATGATAAGGACCTCAGCTTTTTCGGCTGTTTTGGCCTCTATTGTGGTGAAACCAACACGTTAGGGGAAATTTTAGCACGGAAGGCACGAATAGTGTAGCCATCGCACTTCTGACGTCATGGGAAAGTTGAGCATTATCGTCGGTGATAAGAGCATCAACTTGTTCTGCTTTTGGCATCAATTGCGGTGAAGCCAACACATCAGGGTAAGTTTTAACTCGCAATGTACAAATAGTGTACCTATCATTCTTACTTCTGAAGTCATACAAAAGTTCAGCCTTATCTTCGGTGATAAGGGCCTAAATTTTTGCTACTATTTTGTCACTATTTGCGGTGAAGGCAACTACACATGAGGAGAAGTTTCAACTCGGAAGGCACGAATAGTGTAGTGTGCCCATCGCTCTGGTTCTGACGTCATACAAAAGTTGAACCTTATCGTCGGTGATAAGGGCATCAACTTTTCTACTGTTTCTGGCCTCTGTTGTGGTGAAACCAACACATCAGGGGAAGATTCAGCGCGGAAGGCTCGAATAGTGTGCCCATCGCTCTTACTTCTGACGTCATATAAAAGTTCAGCCTCACCGTCGATGATAAGGGCCTCAACTTTTTCGGCTACTTTTGGCCTCTGTTGCGGTGAAGCCATCACATCAGAGGAAGTTTTAGCACGGAAGGCACGAATAGTGTACCCATCGCTCTTACTTCGTGGCGTCATACAAAAGTTCAGCCTTATCTTCGGTGATAAGGGCCTAAACTTTCTCTACTGTTTTGTCATCAATTGCGGTGAAGCCAACACATCAAAAGAAGGTTTAACTCAGACAGCACGAATAGCGTGCCCATCGCTCTGGTTCTGATAACATACAAAAGTTGAGCCTTATCGTAAGTGATAAAGGCCTCAACTTTTTTTTACTACTTTTGGCCTCTGTTGCGGTGAAGCCAACACATCAGAAGAAGTTTTAGCATGGAAGGCACGAGTAGTGTACCCATCGCTCTTACTTCGTGACGTCACACAAAAGTTGATCTTTATCGTCGGTGATAAGGGCCTCAAATATTCTTCTGCTTTTGGCCTCTATCGCTGTAAAGCCAACACATTAGGCTAAGTTTTACTTCGGAAGGCAAGAAAAGTGTGCCCATAACTCTTGGTTCTGACGGCATACAAAAGTTGAACCTTTTTCGTCGGTGATAAGGGGCCTCTGCTTTTAACACGATAGCGTTAAAGAGCTCATTATCTAGAAATTTTGGCGTCCGCCTCAGTGACGTTGGTTGTGAGCGAAGGATCATAATCTTATTCGTGACTGAAAAAGCGAGAACGATGCAAATTAAATAAATGATAAAAAGTTTTGGAGCAGAGTGGAGCCCGAATCAGGATGTGGGGATCGACCCCAGGTCGTTTGCGTGGCAAGTGGCTGTTTCACCACACGGTCATGCCTCTGTTTGCGAAAACAGTGAAAAGAACTTCCTCTGCTCGGAAATGCAGTGAAAGTATAGCTTTCATGCTTCACAAACACACGCGTTTTGTATACATGCTTCACAATGCGACATGAAATGTTGCATTAATAATGCGTGATACAGGCGTCCATTGCCAACGGGCTTCAGAACATGTGATTAGACACTTTTAGTTGTGCGTACGGGGAAGTTGGGTACACTGTAAAAAATCACATAGCGGACGCTGCAAGCGAAGCGTGCGAATAATACTTTTCGTTTAACGTAACTTGATGCTTTTCACTCAATTGGATAAATCAAACGCGAAATGCAAGGCTTTGGAATGCTTACCAGCGCCACCGACGCTAGAAGTATGCTAGGTCTCAGTTCCCGGGTCCCACTAATAACGTGCCCTCTGTGTTCTGCACGAAAAACATACCGACTGCCAGGGTAAGGGTCACCAGCGTATACAAGTCAGGCCGTGGCGTTCGCTGTGCAAATTTTTAGCATTGTTCTTAAGTGCACTGACTTCACACGTTGCGTGACAATATTTGCTGCTTTGAACTTGGGTGCACAGTGTAAGAACGGCTTCTGATCGAGGGAATGGCGCACTGCACCGGCCCCAGCGTTCTCCCATCGCTGCTGTGGATGAGGCTTAGCGTACCCCACAGCAAGTGGTCCCGTTCGAGGTATTCATGAGCTTACATTGTACTACCAGCACATTTAAAGAATGAAAGCTCACACAACGTCCAAGGCGTGTTAAATGAATAAAAGTACGTGCAAGCTGCCGTTTTATTTACGGGTACATTCGCCGAGAGGCGTGGCAGAAAGAGACGCGATCCCGTACACAAACCATCGAAGGCGATTCTTGAGGATTTTCTTGAGACGCCAGGCAACTTTTTCTCACTCATGAAGATGCCGGAACGCGTCGCTTGAATTTACGTTGTCTGCCTTGTCTGGCATGAAAACATCGCCTTTCATAGTGAAGTACACATGCCTTGCATCGGGTCCGCTAATACTGTCTGCGTTGAACGCCACTGCAGCCACCATATACTCTCGTTTTACATGCGGAGCATGTTATACTAGGTGCTAGTCATGGGCCGTCGCCGTCCGCAGCCTCCCCTCCTCCTCCGCCAGCCATCTGTGCATCCCTTCCTCCTCTCAACACAGCTCTCCCCTCCGCGCGCCTCGCGTTGCGTGCGCCAGCTGTATGCTAACGCGCGCATGGGCAGGCCGGGCAATCGCTCGCAGGATTTCAAGCTGGACGGTTGTGCCCTCGCGATCTCCGACTTCAGCGTAGCTCCCGCCGACTGGTTCGCCCTCCGCGGTCTCCTGACGACGTGCAGCTCTCGCATTGTGGCGCCCCGCCCTTGGACTGCTTCGACCGGATCCCCACTTTCCTATCTCCTTTTTTCTCTCGCTTGGCTGTCTTCTTCTCCGTCTATTTTCCTTCTATTCTTTTTATCCCTCCTTCTCCCCACCCCTATAAGGCACTGCGCCGTGTCGCCTGAAGGCAGACAGAAATTAGGTGCCTTTTTTCCTCTTCATTCTAACCACTACCACCACCAGGCCGGGGCCGGCGCTCGCTATAAATAACCGAGTGTCGGGGCGCGCCGAACTTCGTCGGTTAGTTTGTGCGGTCGCTCCACGTCCGATGTCGCTGGTGAAAATGTATGCTAACGAATCCGCATACACACTTACTGACGTCCCTTCCAATAGCGTCTATCTTGCTCAAAATACCCAAAGCGTCTCATCAATAAACATCGTCTTTCGCAGCATACGTGCGTGCGTGTTCACTTGTGTTCACTCATAGCACACACGCATGTCGCAAATTACAAACCACATTTATCGCAGTTCAACATATATGCTCCGCATGCTAACCAGTGTTCCCACTCGGGAAACTGCGGTCTTTTAGATGCGGAAGCATCTTATACTCGCGCCTTGTAGTGCGCCGTCCGCGCCGTCCGCGCCGTCCGCACCGCTTCTCGAACATTCGACAGCTGACGCGCGCGCATGCGCCGTCGCGCCGTCGCCCACCATCTGTGCCGCGCGCGCTTCTCCTTCGAGAACATTCGACAGCTGACAGTGCATGCGCCGTCGCGCCGTCGCCATCTGTGCCGCGCGCGCTTTTCCTTCGAGAACATTCAACAGCTGACAGTGCATGCGCCGTCGCGCTGTATATATACTCAAGGTCGGCGCTCGCTCGCTCAGTTGCCGCTCGTCGGTTGGTTTGTACGGCGCGTCGACGTCCAAGGTCGCGGTGAAATGAATTCCAACGAATCCACAAACACAATGATCGACGTCCCTTCGACCAGCGCCGCCCTTTCGCATACGTGTGTACGTGTTCACTCATTTAACACCCCCTCCTACAACCACGTTAACCAATTTAGCCATCGACCCAAGTAAGTCGCAATTTAACACCCCATTTCACAACCACGTTAACCAATTTAGTCATCGACCCAAGTAAGTCGCACTTTAACACCCCGTTAACCAATTATATGCTCCGCATCCTCCTCAGTGTTCCCCCGAGGAAAGCTGCGGGCAATTTTTTTTTGTTTCTTTGAGCTCTCGCGAGAACATGCGTTGCATTACGTGCGCAGCGTTTTGTTACGGGCGTACGCGCACATCTCTGGGATCGATACGTTACATACCGCACATGCGCAGTTCTTTCCTGCGGCTGTGTTGCGTACGTGGGCTCGTTACGTAAGCGCAACTAAAAGAGTCTATTATAATGGCTCCGTGGTTGAAAGCCGGTACCAAACTACAAAAGGCACTTTTCGGCCATTACCTGCGTTATGTACACGAGTTCATCCTTCTGCAGCATGCATTCACAAACAAGCTGGCGAAACATTAGCGCGTTCGGTCGTGCGCTTACTTTATAGCTGAATGTTTTTATTAACAAGCGAGTGACCCGAGAGTTGGGCAACACTGGCGCACTCACGAGTCGTGACGTAACTAATATGTAGCAGTGCGAGAGTCTGCATTCAGGCTATAGTGAAGTAGAATATACTCTAGTTTAGTGAACTGGAATATACTCAACTTCACTATAATTCAGGCCAATGATAATTGCTTTGGGGTTAACCGCACATGATATCGAGCTTTATTAGTTTTCTCCAGCTTCGCACTGAAACAGAACGATTTTCTGTGGCTAAAACTTCGGTAGAAGACGATGGCTCCGCTGCTTGCTGCACATGATGTCACACATCCCAAGGCAAACCGGCAGGGTTAAGAGATGATGACTTCCAGTGACTTGTTTAGCAGCAAAAATATTCTTTTACAGCCCACTTTTCAGACAAGTACAGCCATAACAGACCCTCCCTCTACTTGTAGTTGGCCCTGGAAATCGCAAATCATTGGGTGACAGAGTCATGGCACACTTATTTAGAACAAACAAAAAAGCCATGTAAAGTATAGGGAAAGTTATTTATAGCAATTATGATGAGAATGTGAAGTTCACGAATGCCGCTGGCAGAAACCGAACACCTGTGACCTCCGAATGACACACCGATTTTGCCAGCATAACGCTGACTGCATGCAGCGTAAGGCGTCAGAGTACGCAGAACAGTGGTGCAGTGAATCCTTTATTCAATCTATGAAGAAAATACTCTATGTACATGCACAAGCAGGTCAACTGTGCCTCTTATGTACAGGAATTCTCCAACAACATAAAGGCAATCTATGCTTTACACTCCTTTCTCACGCTACTTGACAACTGTTCAACAAGGACAGTGGAGTGTAAAAAAACCACAACGCCATCACATGAACTGTACGCATTCTGCTCTAGACTTTTGAACGCAACTGCTCTACCCATTGTTAGATCTGTCACGCTTTTTTTTTTTTTCAGCATGCATAGAATCTTTGAAGTACGGTAACGTCTTACTGTGCATGGCATAGACATATACGTTGCAACAAAACATTCCAGTCTCTCACTTCTAACACACACTCGCACTTAATGACCTTCTCAGTAACGGTCAAAAATGTAAAGCCACACACTAACGGCTCCCTCTGAATTTGAACAGCGTTTTCAGAACCATTGCTTTTCAAGCATATTTGTATAAATTTCGGCATGACTCCATCATCAAGAAGCACTGCTGGAGAGCTGCACATCTTATGTGTGCAAATATGCACAGAACAATAAAAACACACAATATAGATATTTGACTCTAATATAGAATTTAAACTAAGCAGACAGTGCATTGCAAAAGCGAAATACAAGGCTGCAAAACATAACAGATGAAAATATGGCTTTAAAAACAAGTAAAAAAAAAGAAAATTGTTAGCCATAATACCTGAAACTTTTTTTCTTTCAGTGACGCACACAAAAAACAAAACAAGGACACCACGAGTAAACTAGCAAACCTTACTTTGATCGGCAAGTGACCAAGTCTGCTGCAACAGTTTTCAAACAGTGTAGGTGCAGTTTTTACAAGGAAAATGTGGATATTTGGCTGCCAGCATCGTAGTAGAAAAAGTGCACATCTCGCTGCCAAATACTAGACCACTAATTTGAGTGTCTAAGGAATCCACACACTTGGTTTGACACTATACTGATGGTTGCACACACAGGCTGGCACAAGGTTGACAAAAGACCCAGTAAAATACCATGGTCACTACTTTTTGTTCAACGTAGAAAAACTCGCTGGCCTGGATATAAACACTTCCTTGTAGCATAGTCTTGGTCTCGACTTACAATGCAAAACAAAACAAAAAAAAAACAAAAGCATACCAGAATGCCTTTCTGGCACAGCCAAAAAACCAAAACTTACACACTCTGCTTTGGCAACAACTGCAGCCACACTGCTCAACTGAAGTTGTTTTGAGGGGTATGTTTTCGCAATGACGTGGCAGAAAAGTGGAGCCAGTAATTAACATTGCGCTGAAGTGGCTTTTAAACATCGGAAGGACATAAAAGCTGCTTGCCTTCATTGAAAGAGCCCTTTAAAAAGTGGCCCTCGAAATGTAAGGCTGGTGGTATAGGCACCCAGCAACTCTTAGGCATCCGATACCCATGTGGTTGAACCGAAACATAGAACTGCCTTCAAAAAAAAATCAAACGATTTGTGACAACTTTATGGGAGTCCAGCATGTAAATGTAAGAGCAGAGCTTAGAAAGAGAAAAAAGAAGAACCAGCCAGTCGAAGTGATCAGAAAGTCCAAGAATGGCAACTAGTACACCAATATACCCAAGCCCCAACAAAACTCCACGGATGCCTTTCAACAATCCAATGTACTTCTGTTTTACAGACTTTTGCAAGCTGACTCATAAAGGGTGGCCAAAGCTTCTGCATTGACCATATCCTCACATAATTCTCAATCTTAACTGCACCTAATCAACCAGGACTAAAGCAAACATAAGTGACTGACTGAAATGCTGGAACACTAAATTAGCCTGACGCTTGCCTTTACAATATTGTGTGACTTGAAGTCTATGAACATTGAAGTAGTCAGGTGGCATCAATGCTGAGATGAGTGAAATCTTACCTGCATTCTCCTAAAGGCAAAGCTGAACTTGTTCGATTAACACCAGGATCATACGATGTTGAAACTATGTACAGTGAGCGGAACCTTGATAGAAAAGCTTTAATCAGGCTATCAAATCTGCTAGTGGTGCTCATAAAAACATCCATGAACTCTTAATGAAATGCCACTCTGTGACAGACTCTACAGTAGTGCAAACTCTCTTCTGACCCCACCTGCAATTGCAATGGATGCTATTCCTTTTGGGAATGCTGCAAGAGCAATAGTATTAGAGAGCAAAGCAAGAGTAATGTTCGGCATCAACATTACATAGAGCTTCGTCGCAAAGCTAGCAGTGCTTCGAATGGTGGCACTCGCACTGTTCCTGATACATTCACATTGAATGCATTTCTTCAGAGAAACAAAAAACTGCAAAATTGACTTCAAAACAAGTTTCACTCTAACATTCGATAGGTCACTGTCTCCCCAACAAGTCCAAAAGCAGCTCACTTATGCCACAAGGAGGAGTTCATCACACACCAGCAGAAGTCCCTACGACTGGCAGAAAAGTGCCGGTCTTTTTCGTCACCCCCATCCCCTCGTAAGTAAAGAAACAAAAGAATACAATGACGCGCCAGAAATCACTTGTGGCCCTCAAGCGTTAACAATGCTTGGGTGGCTATCACGGAGTCGTTGAACCAGCTTTTGGCGGCCAAGCCCACCGAATCCTCCACAGGGGAGGAGTCCATCACTAACAACATTTCTCCGCCAGGCGCAGTGGCAAATGTGGGCGTGCCAGAAACCACGATGGGCGCACTGGCCCGGACGAGCGCTGTGGCATCGCCGGCGGCAGCGACGGCTGCAGCAGCCGAAGTGGGGTCCTGCACCCAGGTCCAGCCACCAGGCACTTCCTGCACAGAGGCCCCAACCTCCAGCGAAAGTGATTCGTCAGGCAGGCACAGCACCAGATTGGCCCCACTTCTGGCCATGGCCTCGGCTGTGCCCTCCAGGCACTGGACAGGCTGCACGAAAGGAAGGCAGTCCTCAACACTCAAGAATAGTGTTCAAGTACTTGCTAAAACATAAGAGACACTGACGTAGCAGTCAGATGGATATAGGTTGTATTCACGTGACGTCAGCTTGGTGGGCGCGGCACGAGAAGTGCACAAGCTGTGCTGGCAACCACGTGGCCACCATTTTGAAGGCCCCCAAACCGGCAGCCAACGGCATACCGGCAGTCGAGTCCGGCGGTTCCAACAGGTGCACACAAGTCAATGCGGGCACGTTGCTTTTGTTTTATTTCATTTGGATTTAGAAGATGCTAGATTTACCATTTGTGAAGCTGCTGCAGCCATAGGCTATGCGTTCTCGGCTCGCTTGAGCGTGTACGCCAAGAAATTGGACACCGATGCTAAACAGCAATACACGGACAAGGTGGCTCGCTGCAGTGTGCGTTGACCCACTCTTTTTGTAGAGCGAGGAGGTCACATTTGACACCATATTTGTTTTGAAGGTGGAACTCCGAGACATAACAGACTGCTTGGTGCATATAGGACAAGTTTTGTGACGCATGAACAACTCAAAGCCAAGAAATCGTTGGATACTTGACTAGTGGGTTTGCCACCAACCTTCGCTGAAAAAGTCACGAGACTGTGTCGCTTTGGGCGCAAAGGTAAGATAATCTGAAGTTATATCTATCTGTAAGCACTAAAGTCCAGTTTACCCATGAATTTGATACTAGTGCAATGTTTTACGAATCTGCTTGAAGCGTCGGGCTTAACAGCGCTTACGACTTTGCACACGAGAACACCATTGCACGGGGCACATTAGATTATGAGAAAGTGCACACGAGACTGAAATTTTGACGAGGTTGGCTCACCCACAGCTTTGATCAATCGAATGAAAAGTATGAGGAGCATTAAATTATTCACTTGACCAAGCCACGTGTGCTTTGACGCAAGTGTACTGAGCCAGGTCACTTTACCGAGAAAACAAAAGCGTGTGCCTCCGATTTAAGCTCGCAGTGTACCGCGCATATGAGTGGTATAACATTAAGTACTCCACTGTGTTTCTGCCAAGGCATTGAAACTGACTGCATTTACTGTGTTATTGTGATCTCTTTATTTTCGTATTTCATTCGTATCTGAATTACTGAAAGTTGCCAGGATCTGAACTTTACCGAGTTTCCATTCGCAGATGAACCACTCTCCTGCACTTACCCCGCAGCCTTGTTGAAATCAGCCTGGCGAAGACGGCTGAATCACTTGCCACGACGCTTTGCTGCAACATGTAGTGTACAACTACATGACCGCGAATAACGTTTGGCAAAGAATAAAATTTGCTCGGTTTTGCGTTTTCAGGATTGTCACTCATCCATTTTGTGGGATGGCTGCACCCAAATACGGCACAATTAAGCTTTATAACAGATGGTGGGCGCAAAAAACGGCTGAACTTTAGCGTCGCGCAGAAGCACACATGTACGTCGCCGTGGTACTCATGGTGGCCGGAAGTAGTGCCTTCCCCGCAATGCCCGCATGCTGTGCGGATCAACGTTACTAGATTATTTTCAGTTGTAAAACTGGCCGGCGCTGCCCGGAACCGCCACCGATCTTTCTCTCTGTGGCGCTGCAGTCGCAACCGGCTCGGTTGCCGGGGCGCTCGCAGGCGGTTTCGCTTATGCGCCGCAGTAGCCGGCGCATTCGGTGCCCCGGTCTCCGGCGTTTCTTGTTCGCGCGGTCGTTTTCAGAAGTGCTGAATGAGCGATGTCGTTCGAGTGGCACATTTAGTGATTTTCCAGCGACTGTATTTCATTGCTGTGGGCCTCTGCATGTGAGGCTGAGGCCGACAATGCCGACCTGCTTCGTTCCCGGGTGTACCAGTGGCTACAGCAGCAACAAGAACAACACGGACAGGCACTTCTTCTCGGCTCCCAAAGATGCGACGCTTCGCTCGCTTTGGAATAAGGCCATCCCGCGTGCGGATAAGGAGCTTTCACCGGATAAGGAGAGTTGTTTTTTTTTTGTGTGTGTGACGCACATGCAGTTCTATTCCAGATTCCTTCAGCGAGAGTGTGCCTTGAATGTGCAGGTCAAGTCGGCGCGCAAACGCGCTAAGCTGCTGTAAGCACGCTGGCAAAGTTGTAGAGTTTGTTGTAAATGAAAAAAAACAACCTTGCATACATGTATCTATTCATTACTTTTTTTCTGTCAACATGATTTCGTATTTTGTAGCCATATTCACCGTAAGCAAAAAAGATGTGGAGTTGATTTGTAAATAAATATGCTTGCATGTGTCTATTCATTACTTACTTTGTTTCTCTTAACATGCTTTGGTATATTGTAGCAATATTCACCTCAAGCAAAAAAGATGTGGAGTTGATTGTAAATTTAAAAAAAAAAAACGTTGCATATATTTTTCTACTTTGTGTCTGCCGTAAAGTGTGCTCTGTGAAAGCCAATAAATTGCTGAAAAGAACATTATGCTTATTGACATGTAAGCTGGTTTAACTTCGTCAGTTAATTGACTCAATAATTCTTTCAATTAAAGCTATTTCGCCTTTTGCAGAAATGTCGCTTCTTGGTGGCGTTTGGTAAAGCTAACTGTTGTCAGGGCAAGACATTGAAAAGGTACTATTCCAAAAAGGACGTCGAGACAATTGGGAAGCTCCAATGGTGACCTTGCTTCTTTGGCTGGAAACAAAATTAGCGGTTTCGTGATTTTTTATAAAATTCGGAAGAGGCAATCAAAATAAGTTTTAACGGAGGCTTATTCCATGCTACCAGCTTGCGGCAGACCGTTCAGAGCGTGGTTGACTGCCGGCGAGCAGCCGACGCAAGCGCGCGCAAACTACGATGCGCTTCGGCTGACCTGTTGTAGAAAGCAATGCAATGAGCCGTAACGGACGGCTTTTCTGCCCCACATTAAGCGATCCTGAGCAGCTACTGGAAAGTACTCTGGCCTAGATGTAGTCTGGACGCGGACAACTTGACGGGTAGCGGGTAATCTTTGATGTTATCGTGCGCTAACGTCATGAGAAGGCCGAAGCGGCGTTGGGAGAAGCGCCGTTGCACGCGATGAGCAGCGGCCGGTTAGAGCAAAATGCGGCGGTCCCGCCCTCTCGCGGCACGCCGAGAAACGGAGACGCCGGCGGCGCACGGCGCATGGGGAGAGTACAACTGAAGCTATCTAGTAACGTTGGTGCGGATAGCCGAAGCGTAGGATGTAGGAGCACAGGGTTGCTATGAAGTGAATACCACCTATAAGAAAGACCAGTACACTTACAGCGAAGCAGAGGCTCGTGAGAAAAAGGGAACATGGTGCCCTGCTTATAAGAGTGTAACTAGGGAGCCTACATGAGCGCCTGTTTTAGCGTGGTGCCAGCCTTTGACCCACTACATGCCGCCAACGCTCCTTCGGCCGCCAAAACACACTGTTGCCAGACGACAATGCTGCATTATTGCGCCATATTGTGGCCCGCACTGCATGTGCGTACGCCTGGCTCAATTTCATACTCGGGAATATGGCCCGGAGTCGACGTCAACACGAAGCAGTAGATGCATCAAGTGTGAAATGTGTCTGTCGGTGGCGTCCAGCATCGGCGTCAACACGAAACAGTAGATGCATCGAGTGTGAAATGTAACTGTCGGCGTTGTCCAGCGTCGGCATCGACAAATAGAATTAGATACATTAAAGTCCCAGGTAGCGCACAAAAAAAAACAACATATCCTCGAGGTGAATGATGACGAGTGGAACAAAGCGGACGGACACTCGCACGAACGGATTGTCGGACGAAGGGACAGACCGTAGCACAGACAGATGCACGGATGAACAAACAGACAGACGGACACACATACGGATGGATGGCGAGACGAACGCACGAACAGAAAAATGCACGGACAGACGGAATGACTGACTGACTGACTGACGAACGGACAGACAGACGGACGGACAAGCCATGCTAAACGCTACCGACGGTTACATTTCGCACTTGATGCACCTAAGTGTTCATGTTGATGCTGACGTTGGATGACGCCACCACCAGTTACGTTTCAGCTTGATGCATGTTAAGTCTTGACGGCAACGCTGGACAACCTGACCGACGGTAACGTTTCGAGCTTTGCATGTTACGTGTTGACGGCGACGCTGTACGACGCCACCGGCGTCGCGCTTGACGAGTCTAATATTTCGTGTTGACGCCAATGCTAAACGTTAGACATTTTATGACCGATGTATCGAAGGTTTTTGCCTTGATAAGGTTTAAGCCTGAATAGGGGCTTTTGAAAATCCACTGGATTACGAGTATCTGGGGCGGGGGGGAGGTAGGGCTGGCCACAAAATGACGGTGCACAGAAAAACTATGCTAAATTTGGCGGAAGCTGGCAAAGCGTGCCTGATAACCCATTGATTTTGGCAGAGATATTTTTTTTTTTTCAGAGCACCTTTTGAGATGTCTCTACCCCAACAAAAGTGGTGATGTAGGCTCCCTAAGTATAACAAACGAGAACTGCTCCCTGATGGTGCTCTCCAAGGAATGGAAAAAAAAAACTGAAGATATTTTTGTAAAATTAACAAGTTAATTTTACCTATGACTTAATGTAACTGTTTGAGGCTCATAATGAAAAACAAGCTTTTATTTGAGCAAGGCAAATGACAATATCACCACTAAAATTGGATACTATTATTTTTCGGCCCACCAGCAGGACTACACATTGGTTCTGTAGCTTCTACAGCATTTTCAAGACAAGTTTTCCTTGAATGCAGTAGCGTCTGGTGATGTCAACTCAACCAGTAGGCACATCAAAGATAAAACCGTAGTAACCTGCCTTTTCTATACATAACTTGTGTTGACGTTAATGGTGGTCATTATAAGTGTGAAGCATTGCTCGACCGCACACAGCAAGAAACAATGACATCAGATTAGTGCCAGCAGTCGCTGCTGTCATCACCCCGTGAACAGGTGAATCGCTTATCGGCTGAAGAAAGGAGCTTCATCCTGTTTTGTGCACAGAGCAGACGATTTCTCAACGCATAGTTTACGCCCAATCGCTAACCTAACAAATAATTGTTTTTTTACCTATCCAGCAGCCTTATTCGCCTAAACCCCCCGTAGCTTTGATTGCTCACGCAACAGGAAGGGGATCTTAACATGTACACAGTACGGCTGTATGGGGCTGGAACTGGAGCTAGGCTTCTACATCAGCTGTGCATCAGCATACCCCTTCAAACTGCTTGAGTGAATTCTAGCGATTCTAGATCTAGGGAAATTGAGCCACAAAAGAAAATGAACTGCAGGATAATAAATTTTCCAGACGGCAACACGAAGCACTAGATGCATCAAGTGTGAAATGTGTCTGTCGGTGGCGTCAGGGAGTGGAACAGGGTTCATGGGTTCGGAAGCAGTCCTCTGAGCAAGCAAACGTGTCTTTTGTAGCAGGCTTGGAGAAGCCAGAAAGACCTTTTCCAGAGAGTTTGGCAGTCAAAACATTCAGAGCAGATGCAGCCCTGTTACACAGCACATGTACAGCAGCATTTGTCGAATGCTGCATTTTTACTCACTTAACGTAATTGTCAATGTCCTTATTATGATAGGAATTATATAAACACACTACAATATTTTTCTGCTTAACGTCAAGTACCCTATAAAGTCCAAATTGATAACATACACCAGGGCATTGTATGTTCTACCTGTATGTAAAAGCACTCAAACTGGGGCAGCGCACCCAACTGAAGCAGAGATCAAACGAGCCGACCTACCTCTGTCTTTCGGAGCACATGCGATACAGTGAAATCCCGGTATGACAAGCTTCGGGGGGCTGTGGCGATTTGTTCGTTATTTTGAAAGGTTGTTATAGTGAAAGCCCAAAATTAACCACAAATACTTATTTTCCACCAGCCAAAACGACCTACCTTTGCAACGATGGGTCCTTGAACTCGTTTTTCACGAGAAAAAAACAAATGCTCAAGTGAACACCGAAAAATGCCTAAAGAAGTCCGTTTTTTTTTGTTTGTTTGTTTTTTTTTGACGCATGCAGCACAAACTTTGCAGCGCAAAGGCCTCCAGCCCATCCACATTCCTGTGGTTGTCGGGCCCTCTCCTAAATCAGTAGGCCCGACATGACGTTCTAGGCTCTTACGTCTTTGAACCATGTGAGCACCACAGTGTCTATTGGCTTGAAGTCACCGAGCTGCAGTTGCTTCCTTGAGGGGGCAAGTTTCGACTGATCCTGGAACATCATTATCTTGTCCTTATCTTTCAGGATCGTGGCGATTGTGAAACGCGCCACTCCCAGTTTTCGCAACAACAGCCTGCTTTTTGCCTTCCAGTAGCCGAAAAATATCTACTTTTTCGCCTATCGAAAACAGCTTTCGCTTCTTCATCGCAAGCAGAGATGAACTCATTGTAGTAGCACTGCAGCACGAACGCCTTACTTCGGTGTAGTAATCACCGAAAAGAACACGACAAGGCCTCCTAGAGCACATGTAGAAGTGACAAAAGATTTTAAAAAATCAAAGCGTCACGGCTGTCATTGCCTCTTCCAAAGAAAAGAAAGAGCTAAAAAAAAATTATTCGCATTTCAATTTTCAATTTCTGCTCCCTCGCTGTCTCAGGTTCTTAATGCCCATGCTTCCTGCTCCACAACTCCCACTCTGCCTCGCTGACTTTGCCCTCCCGTGTTGCCCTCTCCCCTCGCCTCTGCACTTGCAAACCTGCAGCGTCTACGTTTCAAAGATAAGAAAAGGAAGTCGTCCTTGCACTTTTTTTCCCCTCCGCACCGTCGCTTGTCTTCAGAGAAGCAAGGCTTCCGTTCACTGTTGTCTGCTTGCGTACAGCACAGGTGGTCGCGACGTATTTGAGAACATAAGTTGAAAGTACTGAAGCATTGTTAATATAACACAGAACTAAATTAGCACTCATTATTCAGAAAAGTTTGGTATTCTGAAGTATGTAGTAGTGAAATAATTTTACATTGAACTATAAGTGATCGGCACGGAATTTTTATAAAAGTTCGTTATTCTGAAAAGTTTGCTAACATGGTGTTCGTTCTACCGAAATTTCACTGTACCATCTCCCCGCTTGTGAGGCCTGCAATAAAAGCATAGAGAAAGCACTCCGCCAGTCTTGAAAGAGCATGCATAGAGGTGAGGGGGGAGGGGGGTCGTTTGAGAAGCAACTATGAACTTTGCCTCAACGGGCATGATCACAAAAGCTGGCGTGCACGCTGGTTCGACAGCTATCAGTGGGCAGCTAGCATACAGTTCAACGTGTAGCTCTCTTCATCGCGAAGAGACAGCGAAAAGTGTTGCTCTCCTGGAGTGCTGTATTCTTGTAAACCAGCGTTTTATAGAATTACGAGACTAAATCCAAAAGAGTTAGCTGCCTGCCTTACTCCATATAATGCTCCAAATTGTTGCTATTGCATGCATTGTTTCATCTTGCAGTGAGAATGTGACTTTTTAGTACCGTCCAGCTTACATATAACGGCCCCACTTATAAACAAACTTTTGCTTAAAACAAATGATGCCCGCATGACCATGGAAATATACATTCTTTCAATGGCACAAAATCGCACTTAAAACAAGCGTCTCTATCGCCAACTTTTGGTTGCAGTGAACGGAGTTCACTTTGGGGACTCCCGGGGCACTACTTTTGAACACTGTAAGCCATCAAGAAGTGCTCATAGATTCTTATTGCTAACATCGACCCAGCTTTCCTGTTGTCGCTCTCCCAGACCGTTTTTTGTCACGCACCCCTCCGTCCTTTGTTCCCCCTCTACTCCAAGCACCCTGCATCGCCAGACGAGGCCAGTGTTTTCACATTGCCCCCGATCTTGCGAAGACCGGTCGGCTGACTAGTCTCCCCTCAGTTGTTCATCGCTGGTGTTGTTACAATATCGATGGCGTCGCCAGCCTATAATGACCAGAACATCTGCCAACAACTTGGCTGTCGGCTGCCGACTGTACTTAAACGTCAGCATCTATGTTTCGTTTGGATCGGTGCCGCATCGTACCAGTGCACACACTAGCGCTGCCCTACGGACTTTGATGATTCGCAATTCATTCTGTGGCATTCTGTATCTGTTCTCGCCCACTTCAAACTTCATACGTGTGCAGTAAGGTTATAACGGTCGTTACACGGGATGAATTGCAAATAATAAAGTCGGTGGGGCCGTGCAAGCCTGCCGGCACCAAGATGCGATTCTTTGACTATGATGTGCAGGCCGCTCTCTCAAGATATCCTACGCGCGTGTTGCACGTTTCGTTAATTTTTCCAGCAAGCTACCAGGCCTGCTTCTTAGATGTTTTGGTTTTCAAGGTCATATTCTCGCCTTGCGCTTCCCTCTCTTTACTCAATCGCAACACCTTCACCCACATCGCCAACTCCGCGACGTCTGCCACGTTGGCTCGAATTAAGTTTTTTTTTTTGGCTGGAAGCAGTCCCAGAGCCATTCCACACGTCCCGGCTTGTATGTTGCACATGCGCATCTTGCTCGCTGCTGTTGTGCGTGTGTAGTCAGGATGGCAAACGAAAAAGCCTTCTGCACCTCTTCCTGCTGCTCAACACAATGATGAAAGTGCAAACGCTAGGCTTTGGCATAACCTGTACGTTTAAGACTTATTATAGGTGCTGCGTTGTGGAGAGTTTGCTTATAGCTGTTGACCACCCAGCAGCCAACTTGCCGCATCGGATGTCTCTGAATTCAGCTGTGGAGATGGTGGAGGCTTCGTGGCAGGCCACATGTGTACGAAACTATTTTCGCGAGGCCAACTTCATCAACACCTGAAGCTTCTGAAGAGGACCACTCCAGCAGGGACTTGTGGCAGCGCGTTGTCAACTCTCACAGCGCGTTTCTCAAACATAATGGCGTAACAACTGTGATAACTGTTAGTTCGAGCATGTCTAGTGTATACCGAGGCATTCTTTTGAGGCACCCTTCCTTGTGCTTCAGCAGCAAGCTGCAAGTACTGAACAACTCGATTTTCATGTGACATTCCAATTTCTTGCTGGCGGATTCATTGCTGCACTCTTAAGATGAAGCTGTGACATTTTTTCTTTTCCAGACACTGCCATCTAGTTATATATACAGAGCAGCTTCACCGGGCAGGCGAAGCAATGAATGCGATAGCAACAAATTGTAAGGCTGGCAGCCAATTTTTTTAGATCTGATATCGTGTTACTTTACAAAGCGGTGTAAGAGAATACAGCTGTGCCAGGGACAGATGCTCTTCTCGCAGTCTCTCCCCGTTAAAAGCGAAAAGGGTTCACAAGCTATTTGCTCCGATGCCTGCCATAATGGGTACTGCATCATGATCGCGCTCTTAGAATCACAGCAGCTGCTGGAGCGGTCACAGCCCTTACTAAACAAAAACGGTAACAGTTTCAATGAAACCAAAAAGACAATGTTTCATTCCTGTGTCCGGCCAGAGGCTTGATGGCTGTCCCACCTTGCGGCTAAATTCGGATGCTGTGGTGATACGGCACTGATGAAAGAGCTGGGCGCACCAAGGGTGGTCCGGTGCAGTATGGTGCAAGTAAAAAAGTTTGGCGCACAATAGCGCAGCAAGAACCCCTGCATATTGTGCCTGTGTCAGTCCCTCATTTTTTTTTTTTTTTCTAATCATCAATGTAAACTGCAAGAAAGGGCTCGCAAGTTTTTCTTTTGCATCCACAAATACTTCATGTGTGTCAGGTTAGAAGAGTCGGTATCGATGAGTCGTCGTATGTTACGGGGTCAGCATAAAATTTCAATGCAATGTTTCACTGAGGTTTGTAATACATTATTTCGATTGGGGTTCTGCCGGGACCAAACTAATGTGTAATAAAATGTGGGTCGTCACAAAACTAGGGGGGACATATAGTCAAGGTTCCACTGTTGCTTCCATAATAAAGTTTCATAATGAAGTGAAAAAGCGGCCCTAAAGCAGCCCTAAATTTTGTCATCTAAATTCGACTTTTTCTCCCCGCGTAATGATTGCACCCTGAACTTGCCGCATCGACATGTCATGTGCCACGTCTAGCTGAATGCGCCTATCATTGTTTCTGTGATCTGAAAGCGGGCATCACTATGCTAATGCCCTAAATTTACCGATTTAAATGAAAGCATTCCTTATGTAGATGGAAGAAACTGTTTTGATGCGCGTGACGTACTCACAACCTCCATGACTGACGCAAAAAGAAAAAAAATGCGGTGGCTTTGCTCCACGGAGTGCTTCGCTCCATCAGCCGCCATGTTTGTTTTGACATCCCGCACTGTTACAACGGTGGCCGCCTGTTGGTCGACCTGTGTTCATCCCGCAGCAATGTTTATTTTATTTTTTATTTTTTTGGTGTGCTTTGTGATAGCCTATTGAAGCGCCGTTTCACCATGGGGCGGTGTGCGAGCTTTACTGCCGCGTTCAAGCTGAAGGCGCTTTACTACGCACTACAGCACAGCAACCGCGCTGCCGGCAGACATTTCGGCGTCGACGAAATCCGGATCCGATATTGGAAAAAACAGCGCGACATGCTCATGGCTACTAACAGCACGTGATGGGCTTTCCGCGGACCCAAATCTGGCAAGTTCCCCCAACATTGAAAAGGCAGAAAGGACTTCCCCGCCAGTTCCGGCTGGACAACACGCTTCATGTGGAGGAATGAATTGTCGCTGGCATTTCCAACGCGCTCGACGGAATGGAAGATGACTCTCTGTGGGACAGTGAAGATACTCTGGTTCCGACAGGGAATCGTGCGGCGACGACACCGACGCCAGTGATGCTTTGGAGTCTGAATGAACGTTAGGGCGTCAGAGAGGTAAAAAATAAAAGGGCAGTGTGACATGCATGTCGCTCCTGCGTAATGCGTGCATTTTATTACAAAGGTAAGCCTCAATTTACTTTTATTTTTGGTTATGTTCATGATAGCTACCGTAAGAATTCTGATTAGCGACTTTTTTGCATTTCCGGTGCTCAGAATATTTTTTCACGGAAAATTTACCCTGTGTAATGATCGCATCCCGAAGTTAGTCAATTTTTTGGAAAAAAAAAAAGTGCGATCATTATGCGTATATACATATATATATATATATATATATATATACATACATACATATATTTATTTATTTATACACACACTTTACAACTTTTTACGAAAACTTGCGTCTTTAGCATTGAGTCGCTTCAGAGGCATCAACTCCAACGGTCGAGCGATGCTACCATCGTGCCTTCATATACAATGACTAGGTAGACTAGGTATATACATATCCCAGAAATATTTAAGCATAAGATTTACATTTACCCATGCTTGTTTTTTTTTTTGTCTTGCCAAGCTAAGCAAATAGCACTAGTGCAGTGCCTCTTTTTTGTGTGTGTGCAAAACTTAGGCGAGGTCAAAGCAGGGGCAAATTCAGAGTAACTTTATAAAAGGTGAGATCCGATAGCTGCACTGTATCCAACTGCGCACTGGCGTGCTAGAATACCTGGAGTACCGGTAGTTCTGTGCAAGCATTGCAGAGTGGTTGTGGTAGTGGCAGTGGTGCACTCTATTCGTGTCGAAGGAACTTTGATACATGCTTTGCTGGGTCTCTTCTGCCTGCAGTCGCGCAAAACAAGGGCAAACAAGTGGGAATATACAAATAATTAGTAACACGATGGGTTGACAGCCAACATAATAGCAAATTAAAGTCTAACCTGCATATGTTGAACTCTTGAAGAAAAAAAAAAAAGAGGTGCAGGTGGGGGAATTACCGGAAAAACCTGCACATAGTCCGAAATTTTTTTCATATATTTACAATGCGAAATTTCATCACCAAACTATATGCGAATCCAAAGAATTTTCAGCCAAGAATTCGAGTTTCAGTTTCGGCATCGCGTGGCCCTAACATCATGAGGCCTTTGCATCAGGTAGCGCATCGTTTATTTTCCTCCCCGATGGCGACGATTGTGACATGCTATGTGAGGACTGCAAAAGGAGCATTCGACTGCCTTCAAAAGCAAGATGTTGTTAGTTACGAAAACCATCAGTAACTGCTCTCGCAGAGTGTTTGTCATCGACAAGTAAAACGTTCGTGATTGGGGCAAACTGAAGAAAGCCTTTTTTGTATTCACAGACCCGAAAAGTTTCCAGGAGCCCAAAAATGGAGCGTTTTTTGATGTTGAAGAGACTTCGTTATGGTGCAGTGGAGCACTGGGGCTCTCATTGATACTCGTGCTCAATGTGTTCTGGTGTCACCTCTGTGAAGCAGTTGCTGCAAGACTCCCACGCACCACGCTTGTCATTGGCTCCGGAGGTCATCCAGGCTGCAGCAGTTTGATGGTTGTCTATATAAACCACATCAAGTGCATGCGTATGAAGTGGATGAGGTCTGGAAAGCTGGATGTGACCCCTGCCGAATGGCTGAAAGTGAACTTGCCAGCAATGTTGTACACATGGATCCCGAAGCTTGGTTCTGAATTTCCGAGGGGCTTGTTCGTTGAGCCATTAAAGGTGCTTGATCTTGAGTGCCATTGATGGCACTGAAGATGAGGTGGGGGAGGATATGTTTGACTGAGGAGTTTCAGAATAGAGTGCATCAGACGATGCTGACTAAGTGTGTGAATAAGCATTTTTAGTTTGCTGTGCTCAGACTACATTGGGGTGAAAACTATTTCTCGCCTTTGCTATCCCCGAAATACACCTCCGACTATATGCAAATACCATCTGTATGCAGGCTTTTATGGTAGTTCAATCTACCAGATAATTCGATATACAGCTTTTAACCCTCTCATGCATACAGAGATATTTGTCCTACTACAAATGTAGTCTAGTTACTTGCAGCAAGTCATGAGCGGCGGCATGATGTAATGAACTGACACGCCAATGATCCCAACTTGTTTCACAGATGGCACTTGTAGACCTTTCTTCGAGCGCCAGATTCTAACAGAGAGTAGGCTTGTTTGTGGCCACTGATGTTCGTAAAACAAAGCGTATAATTACTCAACATGCAATGCACTTCTGAACTCTAAAAAGTATGTGCACCAAAGAACAACTCGCTAACAATACCAGCTTCTTTTGCTGTAGCCCTTTTCTCAAAAGTGGACAGGACATTGTTGGTATAAAAGAAAAAAAGATGTCCTCGAGTGGGGACCTAATGCAGGAGAGGTGCAGCTTCACCTGCAGTGCCACAGAATACAGTGTGCCCACAGAAAGCCAAGCTTTGGCGGAAAGCAGTTGCATTTTTATGCGTTTTCATGGTGCAAGTGGGTGGACTTTTGCGGGAGCTTTTGGATGTATATAAGCCTGTCCTTTCTGTAGACCATGGGAAACAATGCTTTTCCCCGATGTCTCGTAAGCGGGGACTGTTCAGAGATGGAATTTGCACTTTTTTGGACCTCTCATCTCACTCTAATTAATGTTCATTTTTCAGTCAGCATTTTATAAATTGTCGTCCTCATGAATTTTTCAATTACAAGAAATATAAATGATGTTTGGAATAAGAAAGGACATGTGAAAATTTTTCTCCCACTTCCTCAACGCAACAGTTGTTAACGCCTGGATTTTTCGGAGGTGGAACAGGGGTGCGGTGCATTATATGGACCAACGCGAATTCCGAGGGTGTGTCGCCAAGGCACTTATTTTGTAGTGCAGCAGCCAAGAGCTCGAATCGACAGTCAGCCATCTGATGATCCTTCGTTCCCCAGCGCCCATAAAGTAGAGTGCTCCAGCATGTTCCCCTGGAATATGGGCCCGACTGCAAGCGCCATTTCCCAAAGAAGGGTGAACGAAATTGTGCCAGCCACTGTCGAGGCATTGCCTACTGCCTTAAAGGAGCCCTGCAACACTTCTTGAGCATGGTCAGAAGGCGTTGCCAATTGGTAGTAGAGGCTCCCGACAACACGCGAGCCAAATATTATAGCGCAGCAGGCGGCCTGGAATTCACAATAAATTAACACAGTAAGCTAAAAAGTGCTTTCTCTTGTCTCGATAAATCACGAATTAAGCCCAAAAAATCACTCATAGTAAGCCCATCTATCAGCAATTGGCTGATTTGAACATGACGCGCTTGGCCGTTAACGAGCTTGCCACAAGAGGCCGTCACTTGTCAAAGCGTGCGCGTGCGATCGCACTGAAGAAGCCAAGTATTCAAAAAAAAAAAGAAAAGTGCTCAAGGTCACAAGGCACACGTGACATTTTTTGTTTGCCCTTCCCCTCCCTCCCTGCTTAGCTTTCAGCGCTTTCGTCGAGACGAAAGAAGAGAGAATGCGATTGCAGCGTGTGACTAATCTTTGCAACTTCGCTCATACTGAACGGTGTTACAAATAAAGAAAAAAGAAGAGGCAATGGGCACGAGAGCGAGCCTGAGGTGCTGACTCGCTCGGTTGATTTCTTGACCTTCAACGCAGCCAGACGATCGGGTTCGGGTCCCCTTCTTCATTTCTCACACTTCGTTCTGGAGCCGAAACCCACCCGGTCGTCTGGCCTTTGACTACGACAATGGGTCAACTACGAGCACAGAGCGGCTTCTACCGGACCGCCATCACCAAGGCAGTATTGAAACTCGACACCCTTTTGGCCGACTCTATGACCCCGGCTCCCAGGCTCCAGGAGGTCATTGACATCATTGTGGCGAAACACGCTCACCTCATCACCGTCAACAAAGAGAGTCAAGCTGCGCTACATGGTGAGGACCTGGAGGCTGACGACTATCGCCAACGAATACAAAGATTGTGTTGTCTGCGTTCAAGCAAGGGTTCGCCGCGCGGTTGCGTGGCGTACCCCACTGGCATCCATCGCTGTCACAGCCACTCCACGCAGCGACCCTTTCGCATGTGTGTCACAGCCGACTGGCAAAGATTTTGGGACCAGTTCCAAGCAAGTATCCACAGCAACGACTGGATCCAGAAACCCGACAAGTTCCAATACTTATTAGCATACCTGGCTGGGGCAGCGAAGTCAGCCATTCGAAACATTCGCCTGACCGAAGCGAACTATGACGTCGTCATTCAAATCCTGTCGAACCGCTTTGGCCGTCGGGACATGCTAGTCAACAACCATCTCGACAGTTCGCTGTCAGTCGCACCACTCCGAAGTTCCACCGACGTCGCCAAGCTACGAAATCTATATGATGAAGTCACCTGCCACACGAACGCCCTAGAAGTCTCAGCACGTCCTCTTGAAGGCGTTACCTCCCGACCTTGGCATCCTCTATCGCTTACGGCAGAAGGAAGCCATGCTAACTGAGAACGCCACAGCATCCCAGGAAGCCCGGTCACAAGTGAAAGACCTCCTAAGCTTCATGAAAGTGCAAGTGGAAATACGGGAAGAAAGCGGTCTCGAGGAACAGATATCGTCAACAGGCTGGAGATCTTCGCAGCGAGCCTTGTGGACACCACAGCCGCCCTTGCCCTCCACTAAATCTTTAGCAGCAGAAGTTTGATCTCCATACTCGCACCCCTGCGTTCTGTGCACCTCTCCTGAACACACTGTCCAGGATTGCTCCGAACGTCTACCTCAAAAAGAGATGCGGAAGCGGCTTCACGAAGAGCACCTATGCTTTTGCTGCGGCAAACGCAATCATTTTGCCAATGATTGCCGCACCGACAGAACCCGGCAATGCAACCGATGCGTGGGACGACATCTAACTTATCGAACGCTCACAGCGTACCAACAACGCCTCGGTACAACAAGATCATGCAGCAGGGTCCGCCACCATCCCTTCTCGAGTCGCAACTTTGCTTTCAACCTGCTTAGCGACCACTCTCGTATCGACATCGCAGCAGGCCGCGACTTCGCTTGCGACCAGCCTCAGAGCTCTTCTCGCCTCCTCATCGCCCCAGGCTGCAAATTCGCTTTGTACGGGCCTCACGACTTCAACGGTAGCTACAACTCCAACGAGTGTTGGGTACACGCAGAAAAACCCATTGCTTTCCACGCCATACACAGCGCTTCTGTACAAGACTTGTCACTAAGGTACGTCGTAGAGAGTTTGATTGCCAATGGAAATTTCAGATGCACCATGCGCATAGACTACAGGGACCTGGTTTCTCACGGTCTGAACCACAGCTTGTGAAAGCAGTCCCACTTCCCAGATCAAGAGGGCGAACGCATAAACTGTCCATCACGTGGCACCATGAACTTTCAGGACATGGCTCATGCACAACACGTGGAGCTTTACTTCTCGTTCTACATGCGCCTGAGACCTGATCCTGGTGGTAGAATCTCCAGTTCGACTCTCCTGAAGCCCAAGGAAGTCGACAATCGGAAATGCGAGTGGAAGCTCTACTACGAGCCACACTCAACCAGGTTCATGGACCCCATGACGGTCTAAGACGCCACAGAACATCACAAAAAGATGGCGCCCGACGCCAGAGACCTGCAATGGACGTACGAGTGCCACACCGCACAGCTTCAGCACTATGCCACGCAACTCATGCAGAAAACCGGCAGAAACGAGGACTCTCGTGAAGCGGGACACACTGTGATCGACAAGTCGGAAATGCGAGTGGAAGCGCTACTACGAGCCACACTCAACCAGGTTCATGGACCCCATGACGGTCTAAGACGCCACAGAACATCACAAAAAGATGGCGCCCGACGCCAGAGACCTGCAATGGATGTACGAGTACCACACCGCACAGCTTCAGCACTATGCCACGCAACTCATGCAGAAAACCGGCGGAAACGAGGACTTTCGTGAAGCGGGACACACTGTGATCGACAAGTCGTCGGGAGACTTCTTCAATGATGCCACCAAATACGCCACCATGGCCGAGAATCTCGCACCCGTAAACGTAAGCTTGTTGCATGCCGTCGTTCGAGATGCCGTACTGGACACCGACAATGTGCTATCAGCAACAGCACACGTGGACGAACCTCCGCTGCCCGATGGAACCAAAATCCTTCGGCATCGTCGTCGTCCTCGTCATACGAAAAGGAACCGTCATCAACCTTGGATTCTTCATCCAGATCAGAAGCACCTGCGAGCCTGGCACACGATCATGACCACCTGACACCCGAAGTGGTCAAGTGGAGCATATTCGCGCAGCACCTGCAGAGGCTTCACATGAGACGTCAACAACTGAAGGATAACGCTCCTTACCGGGAAGTCTTCAGAGTCTATAAAAGCAGACTAAAGTCAGACTCATCCTATTACAAGAAGCGATGCAAGAAGCACAAAAGCCACCAGCATGAGTTTCGGCATCGTGTCGACGCTATCAGCAACGCCAAGCAGAAAAGCAAGCACACTGGGTCTCGAGACG
Organism: Rhipicephalus annulatus; assembly: GCA_013436015.1. Lineage (NCBI taxonomy): Eukaryota > Metazoa > Arthropoda > Arachnida > Ixodida > Ixodidae > Rhipicephalus > Rhipicephalus annulatus. The sequence goes on along the minus strand of WOVY01001445.1, from coordinate 107,238 downwards.
AAACATTAAGGATATGAAACGTCATTGCGAAGTTATCTAAATGCTATAGCTTGAATGGACGGCTTTCCCTGCAAGACAATCCACCGCCTCGCAAAGTTTCATTGCCGTCGCCGCAGCCATTCATCATTTTTGTGCAACACCTCCTGGCAGACTCTCTCGAAGCTTTCGTAAAATGTGCGCTAATTTTCCGGCCGCTGGAGTATGTTACAAATCAAGAAAAAAGAAGGGGCGGAGGGCACGAGCACGAGACTGGGGCGCTGGCTTGCTCAAATAGATCCCTTGACCTTCAAAGCAGCCAGACGATACGATCACGTCCAGGTCCCCGTTTCTCACAAACGGATTCTTAAAATTTTTGCGGTGTTAAATTTGAGCGGCAATAAGCTCTTCCAGTGAATTAATTCCATGGTTACTCAAAAAAGTGTTTCAGGGCCCCTTTAAGACAAGCTACCTTGATGTTTGCTGCAACATGTCTTTGCTGCCCCCAATGCTTTCAGTCAAACAACAGCGCATCAACAGGACGTGCAAGAAATATTGTCAGAATTCTAGTTTAGTAGTTGTTTCCTTCAGTGTTCTAGCTCAATAATTGTTAGAGCGTTATTTATTACAGGAGTACTGAAGTTACTAAAGCTAGCTTGCAGTGTGTTGTCCTCATATGGTGAATAAAAAATGAGATTCAAAGGCTCTTGATTACTTGAAATAAAATTTTTTGATGATCTTTGTGTTCTCTAATAACACTTTTAGTGTGAAATTTTTTAAATTCCCTTTATTTAATTCATGCACGACAAGGTTAATGAAATTGCAGCAAACTATCGATAATTCAAACTTGAGAGAACCTCAGAATTTTGTGTGAATTATCAAACATTCTAATAAATATGGCTCTGGGCAACAGATACCTAATAGAGTTGCAATGTTTAATGTTTCTCAGTGATGCAGAGGCTTCGTAGCTTGTCACGGGTGCCAGTAGAGTTCTTAGACATCCGCGATCATATCGGTACTCTGTACATTACAATGCAGGCCCACGTGTGTAATTAAAGGGGCCCTGCAAACCTTTGTCAACCAGCCACAGATTCTATTCACTAAAGAAGCTTATTGCCTCGCTAATTCACCGCAGCAAAGATTTTTCGAATCCGTTCAGTATGTGCAGAGTTACAAGGATTTGTTGTATGCTGCAACTGCATTCTCTCTTCTTTCGTCCGAAAAGCTAGAAGCTAAGCAGGGAGAGATAGCACGGGCACAGCAATTTTGCCATGTGCACCTTGTGACCTTGAGCCCTTTTTGTTTTGTTTTCTTCGAATACGCGGATTTTCAGTGCGATCGCATGTGCATGCGTGGACAAGTCGTGGCCTCCCGCAGCAATCTCTGTAATGACTAAAGGCACCTTGCTCAATTCAGCCTTGGCTGATAAAACAGCTGTGACGAATGATTTTCGAGCTTCTTTTGTCATCTGTCGAGAGAAAGAAAGCAATCTCTAGATGACTTCGAGAATTTATTGTGAATTCCAGGCCACGTTCTGCGCCATACCATTTGGCTCGTGCATTCTCGGAAACCTCAACTACCAATTGGCTGCGTTTCCCGACCACGTTCAAAAAGTAGTGTAGGGCCCCTTTAAATAACAAAATGTGTTGTGTCCCCTGGCAACTCGTGGCACCTCCTCATTCTTAAAACACTTTCTGAACGATGCTGATATACTGCGGTGAAAGCATTCAGCATGCATCAACATAGTCCTGATGTTCTGGTATACTGCTGCGCGACTCTGAATTTTTAGAGGATTTACTTTTGCCGTCTTCAACATAAGCAAATCTCGGGGCCCGCATCTGCAGTCTTTTCAGAACAAAAGGACAGTTTATCGAAGGTGTTACACAGCCTAGCCCGCTTATAATGAACCTGAGCGTGATGCGGCATTCGTTTACCGTATTCTAAAGTTCGTAGTAAATGAAACATAGCTTTAAAACAGTTGCAAGTGAAAACAGTTTTTTTTTACAAAAAAAATTGTAATGTATGTGTTTTAAAGACAAAAAGCAATTAGGGTGGTCTCGAGTTTAATGATAGCGGCAGCATGCTCTTCGCCGAGGCCCTTGACAACTTTGTTCGCTATTAATATAGCCAATTGCTACAGGCCTCCATGTGGGCACTGGCTTCAATGTTTCGTCATTGTCATTACCCGATTTCTCCGAATTTCTCTCGCCACGCACTTCATTCGCAATGCCCTCATCCGTGCCCGGTTCTGCAGTGTCGGCATGATCAGCAACACTAATGAAATTATTCCAGCAGATGTTCTTCCTCCCCGTGGAGTCGACGACGCGTGCCACAAATCGCCGTTGGAGTTGACCCATTTGGAAGTTTCAGGCTCGGCAATGGGTCCGACGTCGACAAAGTCGGCCTCACAACAGCAGTTTTGCATGCATGTAGCCTTCACTTCTGCGGACAAAGCCTTCACCATCTCCACAGCTGAATATTGGGACACCTGAAGAGCCAAGTTTGCTGCCAGGCGGTCAACTGCTACAAGCAAGTCTTAAATGCCTGGATTACACCCAAGCCAAGCGGTTGCACTTTCGACATAGCGTTGAGTGGCAGAAAAATGCGCAGAAGGACTCCTGTCCACCATCCTGACTAAACATGCACACCAGCAGCGAGCAAGACGCACACGTGCAACATATAGGCCAGGACGACTGATCTGGGCACGCCAGGCCCGTTCCTAGCCAGGAAAAGAAACTTCATTCGAGCCAGTGTGGCTGCCGTGACACAGCGGTGGAGACTTAATGAAGACGAGCGAAGGGGTTACGATAAAGAGAGGAGAGCAGACATGAGAGAGACAAGGAAAGAAGTTGCAATCAAAATTGAAACTGATCAAAAACTGAAAGGAAACTGGTCAGTCGACCGGTCTTCGAAATATCGGTGGCTGTATGAAAACATGGACGTCGTCTTGCGATACGGGGTGCTCAGAGAAGTGGGGGAGAACAAAGGGCAGAAGGGTGCGTAATGAGAAAGGGTCAAAGAAAGCAAAAACTATAGGGCTGCGTAGGCAGGGTTGGCGTTTAACAATAAGAATCTATGTGCACCTCATTGGTGGCTTATTGGTGGTCGAAAGTAATGTCCCTGGAAGTCACTGGAGTCCCGACTTTGTTCGCTGTAATCGATTGACAACGCTAAGAGACATTTGTTGTAAGTGCAATTTTGTCCATTGCTGAAGTCAGGAGACATAAATTCCTTGTGATGCTGTGTTCAGTGGTTATTTAGGCCATGGAGTTTCCCAATATTAACTAGAGAGAACTCTGGTGCTGCCATCGTTCAGCCACCATGGGAATGGTCGATAGTACACAGACTTGCCAAGTTTTCGTGCTTACGACATTGAATGCACTCATGGCTTTGTTCGTTGTAGTGTTCTGGCCCCTTTTTTTTCTCTCTGAATGAAACAATCAATCATTGTGAAGGTGACCCAATTTGAATGCTCAAGTTGTGAAGTGGAACTGCTTAATGTTTGCTGAACTTCGTCTTGCAACAAAGCAGCACCAAGCCACACAGAGGCGAGCAGATCTGAAAGAATAAAGCTAAGGCTCCAGCCATCAGAATAAAGCTGAAGAATAAAGCTGATGGCTCCAGCCATCATTCCCATGTTGGGTGAAGCATCATGTGTTGAAGCTCACATAGACACTAGCACCAGATTTCCCTCTAGCCCTTCATTAGGAAGCGCTATGGTTGTCTCTGCACTTGCGATGTGCAATTTTCCCACGGAATGTTCGGCCCAAAACGTTCTCACCACGATTTCAGAGTCCGACTAAGATAAACGCTCGCTCACCTCAAGGGAACTGACCAGGCTGACGGGCTGTGCACCCTGGCTGGCATCACTCAGAATGATGAGCGTGTCACACAGGCCCATCGCCTTGAGCTGGTCAACGGTGGGAAGCTCAGCCAGGGCCACCTGTTGAGATGAGGTGCCCGCAACCATGCCGTTCACGCCACTGCAGCTGGCACCACTGCTGCTGCTCGCAAACGCAGTGGCAGCCGAGGCTACGACCACCGTCACTTCTTCCGTCTGAGAGGCAGCAGACACGCCTCCTCCGTCATGAACTGCTCCCAAGGGCACCTCCTCGATGCCTTCACCCCCAGGCGCCCCGGTGGGCACCCAGGACCCTGGCCCTCCCTGCGCCGTCTCTACTCCAGCACAGCGCACACCTCTGCGAATGGGGGCAAACGAGGCAGCATTAAAGAGCATAAGCAATGTCTAAGTTCAATGCAAATCAAAATAGGTGGAAAATAAAAGGTGAACACTTTCTACGAAGGCTGCTGAATTTCATGGCAGTGGAATAGAGGTCTTCTGCCGGAAAAGATGAGGAACACCAACGAACGATTCTGCAAAAACTTATTTACGAAAGCCCAACTTGCGATCTGGAGGTCTAGCGACATTTTTTTCAAGGCTGCAACAACACGGCAATATGAAAGATGCAATAGTGACTCCTTTGAAGAACAGCATTCTAGGGATGTCTGCAGCCTACAATACAACAGACACTCACGCATAACTTAAGACATCTTCTGAAAAAGATTCTGGGTGAATATTTTTTCTAGTGCACAAGTGCAATATTTCATGTTTCCTGCCATAATGCTTGAGAAGAAAGATCAAAGAAATAAGTGCAAGCAATATGCCGAGTGATCTTACGCCTGCAGCAATCACTTTGAAACAGTTAAAGAAACAGTGACTTCATGTTTCACTACTCGATAAATATCCTGTTTGATAAGGCCATAAATGTTTCATTTGCAGCGTTCGCAAATGAAACTGTGGTGATTGTGCATTTATTTACCATGTAATGTTGGTTATGTCAGTGACGATTGTGCGGCGGGTGTGTTAAACGTCAAAACACTCAAACACTTTTTGCAGGACTACAATCGCACTTTATCACCCACGTAATGTTGATATCGTCACTTTTTGAGCACAAATATCTAGTGTGCATCATTCACCTTGATAGGGTGAAAAAAATATGGCAAGGTATAAGCTGTGTGCTACACTGAAGTTTTGATCTTGCATGTATAATGCCAGTATAGCATTGGATGTGCCGACTCATGCCGTCGTCCAAGCCTAGCAGCACTGTGCAATAAATGGAAGCGAGGCTCCACGAGCACCCAGCTTTGATGGCTGTTCCTACCCTACTTAGTGCAAAACCTAAATTAACATGAAAATCTTGCGTGGTTGGAACAACCAGCTCAATAGACTACTCTACCACAAAACAGCAGCCTAACACAGACTATAGAAACTCCAAATTGCAGACCCATTACCTGCAGTTGCCAAGTCTATATTCAGGTCTTCCAAGAGAAAATATGCTGAAACGAATCGAAAAGCAGTTAGGAAGAATGATAAGCGGTGTGGATGCTGGCCTACTGCTATAAGCACAACTACCCTACCGGTATGAGCAGAGCACATGGCTACGCAACGCACAAACAGTCACGTCGATTGGAGGGCCACCATATTTGCTGTCGGGTCGTGCCCCATGACAGGCTCTTTCGTCGTGAAAAAATTCTTTTTTTGTTTTTCTTTTAGGCAGTTGCATTTTTCCATATGCCAGAGACTTTTTCATACACAAATATTTGTGAGAACTCTTGACTCTTGTATCTAACTGTAACGCGATATTTTTTATCATCGTTTCTTGATGGCGTAACATTTAGCACAACTAAAGTTTTGGTAAAGAATGAGGTGCGCTTAGGAGGCATCAGTACAATCTAATGCAATGAAATCTTTAAATGCTTAATACGTATAAAGTAAGCTCACCATATTTCACTAAACACATACAAAGGAAAGCAATATGATATGGAACCCGGAGAGCCACACAGCAATACACATTTGGAGGCAATACACCACTTCAACGTGTGTTGAATAACAGGCATGTATCAGATGGAATGACAATGCCTGTCAGACAGCTTTTATGTCAACAAAATTTTGAACATGTTGAAGCAACAGGCTGGCATGTGAATCATTCTACATGTATCATTCACATGCCCAATTAGGTTCACACAATATGATAAAAATCAAAGGATGCAAAGGCTAGACATACAAATTATGATCGACTAATTAAAACAATTCCAGAAAACATTTGCTGTACAAATAACATATAGCCTGCCGTACTGTCACGGCTTCTCCGTAGCAGCCTCTGCATAAAACTAGTTGAACAGATTACCTGCAGCTGAAAAGCCATTAATCTTGCCCCAAGCTTAGTCTACCTCATCGCATCACTGCCGAACATTCACTGTCGACTTCTTTGCGGAATCGGCACCGTCGCCAGCACTCTCGCTACTTATCAAGACGCTCGGTCGCACGAAAGGGAAGTATAACATTTGCCATCAAATTTAAGTTACAGCAAGCATCTAACGATGCTTGGCGAGAACCCCCAACAACATAAACGCACGTTAAGTTATCACGCGCAAAGCCAGTTCGCACGAAGCATCACCGCGTGCACACCTCACCGTCGATGCGGCTAGGTTTCAAATAACGAAGTTTCCCCTACAGCGTTCGATTACTGGCATTTCCGGACAGGATTGTTTTATTTCGCAAGGTATGCATTCGTGTTCGCGGCGCTGCTAGAGCATTCGAGCCAGCAGTGCGCTCTTCACGAACAGCAAAGCACGTCACAGCTGTCCCAAACGAGGCACGCACAACTGCACTGCTGTTTTCGATTACGGGACTAGCAGCGCGATGCAGACAAACAAGCGGCGAATCCAAGACTTACGTAACTCACGGTCAAGGTGGAGCAACACTAACGGCCGCGAAAAAATGGGCAGGCTTCGGACGGCACGCCGAACCGAGCACAACGCTGCTCCAATGAACGCGGCAAGGTCAGAAACGGCACGTGAGCACGCGAACCGCCCGGGACGGAACAGCCGAGCGCGAGCGTTGACGCATCGGAGGGAAAACAAAGCCGCTCTTCGATTTTCTTTCATCGGGCGGTTGCAAAACGTGGAACTGCAGGCGAGCCAGCCTTATAAGGCCCGTGCGTCATCGCACAACGCGTTCAAAAAGGCTAGGCTTACAATCAACGGTGATTTCTTCAGAGCCCCATGCGCCTAGATGACAAAACTACTCAGGCGCACTGCAAAACCAAAATTTAACCGGCACCTATGAGAAGAGACGAGCAGAATCGGAGACTCTTTGGCACAAGGCCTCCGATAAACACGGTTTATATTGGGATACTGACTTCAAGGCATATTTATTTCTCTTTTAAGCGCTCGAACGAGAAAAGATGAGAGACTTCGGCCACAACATGTCACTTGTAAATAGAACCGCGGCAAGTGCCAATAAAGGCACAGGCACAAAGTGTGCGACTAACAGAGCACGACAAAATGTCAAAAAACGAAATATGCACTTTACCAGGCCTCAACGGTGGACAGGCGCGAGTGCGAGTTCCATACGATGACATAACACGAACTTTTATGCACAATTTCTCGAGCTTGGCACCAACGTAGCCTTGCGAAATCCCAGCTGGTGGGGAACGCGCATGCGTACGAACCACGTGGGTTAGATTGGTACCGTGCGAGCAACCAAGGCTTTGGAGCAACACGGTGGTGGCACCCTAACGGTCGGCCAATGGATGATGTGAAAAGGCGCGGAGCCTCTGAAATTTGTGCATATCCGAGTGTCCCAACGTGTCATTTCGTTGGACCTCAAGGTGGCGCATTTACCGGCCTTGTGAAGTACAAATTTTTAACCTCACTATTTAAGGGAAAAAATAAATCTAATTTTTGGTTCATTAAATATTGCGGCTTGGTGACGCTAGCCACCGCTCAATTTAAAGGGTACAGCCACATTCATCCATCCATCCATAAAGTATCTGGGCGTATGGATAAGCCATGGTACACTGTCCTAGTACACTGTAGCCATGGAGATTGTATGACATTTTATGGGATAAGCTATGGGACCAAGTACCTAGAGTTACTGTACATGTACCTAAAGGTAGCATATACAGTGATTCTACGAGTATCTTGGGGAAAACGAAATATACGTAATTACCAAAGGTACCAGGAATGCAGCGGTGATGAAAAATAGGACACTATGGAATTACAATAGGTATGGTGTTGTGAGAAAAATTTGGAAAGAAGTCATGGTTCCTGGTCTGACGTTTGGCAATGCGGTCTTGAGCATGAGATCAGAGGTTCAAGCAAGAAGAGAAATTAAGTCTAGGAGCTCACGGCAATACACCAAATCAGGGAGCAGAAGGTGATGTGGGATGGACATCATTCGACGGCAGGAAAGCTCGCATCAAGATAAAATTTGAGGAGCGATTGAGATAAATGGGGGAGGAGCGTTGGGCTAGGAAGTTTTTCAGCTACTTTTACATGAAGAATGTCGATGCAAAATGGAGGAAGCGAACCAGAAAATTGACGGGCAAATACTTGGAAAGCAGCAGGGGGCCAAACAAAAAAGAATTATTGGTTAAGAAGAAGGTGAAGGAAGCTGAGACCGACATGTGGAGAATTAGCATAATTAAGAAGTCCGCACTAGAGATCTATCAAACTTTTGCGCACGAAATTGCCAAGGAAAGGATCTATGATAATACTCATAGTAGTAATACTCGGTAGTTCTCTACTGTTTGAGGCCAGGACGGGAGTATGGCGAACAAAGACATATCGGGCCAAATACGAAGGGGTAGACACGGTATGCAATGCGTGTGGAGAGGAAGAAGAAACTGCCGAACACTTCATAATGTTCTTTAAAGGGCTTCACCCTGTAGTTCAGGTTGATGGCGCAGAGTTTTTCAAAGCACTGGGGTTTAGGGACAGTGAGGGCAAAATAGACTTTAAGTGGGTAGAATTAACTAGAAGGAGGTTATTTGATTGGAGGCTAAAGTAAGGCACGAGTGAAAATTGAACCCTTCGCTGCAAAGTACCCTCAACCTCACTATTTAGAAAAAAAAATCAATCAAGTTTTTTATTCATTAAGTATTACGACTTGGTGGCGCTAGCCACCGCCCAATCTAAAGGGTAAAGCCATATTCATCCACTCATCCATCCATTCATTAGAGGCCAAATTAGAGAGAAGTGGACTTGGCTGTAACCTCTCTTTAGTCAAACAAGGAAAACTCATTGATCAGGCACTACCAGGAATTGTACGCAGATAATATAGTGCTAATGGCCGACAACAAGGAAGATTTGCAGAGATTGATGGACATCTGCGGTAATGAGGTAGATAGGTAAGATTTTAGATTCAGTAAGGAAAAATCAGCAGTCATGATTTTTAATGACAACGAAGGTAGTGAGCTTAGAATACAGAAAGTCACGCTAGAGATAACAGATAAATACAAATATCTGGGCGTATGGATAAGCAATGGGACCGAGTACCTAAGGGAACACGAAATATACGTGACGACTAAAGGTAACAGGAATGCAGCGGTAATGAAAAACAGGGCACTGTGGAATTACAATAGGTATGATGTTGTGAGAGGAATATGGAGAGGGGCCATGGTTCCTTGGCTGACGTTCGGCAATGCAGTCTTGTGCATGAGGTCAGAAGTTCAAGCAAGATTATAAATTAAGCAACGTGGAATAGGTAGGCTTGCTTTAGGAGCTCACGGGAATACACCAAATCAGGGAGTACAAGGTGATATGGGATGGACATCATTTGAGGGCAGGGAAGCTAGCAACAAGATAAAATTCGAGAAGCGATTGAGAGAAATGGGGGAGGAGCGTTGGGCTATGAAGGTTTTCAGTTACTTGTAAATGAAGAATGTCGATACAAAATGGAGGAAGCGAACCAGGAAATCGACTGGTAAATACTTAGAAAACAGCAGGTGACCAAACCAAAAAGAACTATCGGTTAAGAAGAAACTGAAGGAGACGGAGACTGACATGTGGAGAATTGGCATGATTAAGAAGTCCGCACTAGAGATCTATCGAACTTTTAAGCAGGAAATTGCCAAAGAAAGGATCTATGAAAATACTCGGGGCAGTTCTCTACTGTTTGAGGCCAGGACGGGAGTATTGCGAACCAAAACATATCGGGCCAAATACGAAGGGGTCGACACAGTATGCAGTGCGTCTGGAGAGGAAGAAGAAACTGCCGAACACTTGATAATGTTCTGTAAAGGGCTTCACCCTAAAGTTCAGGATGATGTCGCAGAGTTTTTCAAAGCACTGGGGTTTAGGGACAGGGAGGGCAAAATAGACTTTAAGCGGGTAGACTTAACTAGAAGGAAGTTATCTAATTGGTGGCTAAAGTCAAGGCAAGAGTGAAAATTAAACCCTTCACTGCAAAGTACCCGGCCAACTTTACTACTTAAAGGGAAAAAAAGATAAATCTTGTGGTTAGTTCACTAAGTATTACGGCTAGGTGGCGTTAGCCGCCGCCCGATCTGAAGGGTACAGCCACATACACCCATCCATCGTCACGGCAGCGGGCGGTCTAGCCAAGAAGGTATTTATTTAAACCTCCTTGGGTCTAGCTCACTTTAACCAGGCTACCAGCCAACGCCTCCTCTAGAAAGATGCCCGAGGAATGGCTCGTGCTCCCAGCGGAGTTGGCCTGCCTCCAGTTTTAAACAAGCGCTGCGCGGTGGCGCTCGCGACCGACACTATCATGTTGAACCAAGACATATTGGGCCACGGAGGAAGACCTTTCCTTCCTCCGTGTATCAGGCCGAATACGAAGGTGTAGACAGAGTGTGCAGTGCGTGTGGAGAGGAAGAAGAAACTGCCGAACACTTGATAATGTTCTGTAAAGGGCTTAACCCTATAGTTCAGGATGATGGCGCAGAGTTTTTCAAAGCACTGAAGTTTAGGGACAGGGAGGGCAAAATAGACTTTAAGCGGGTAGAATTAACTAGAAGGAGGTTATCTGAATGGTGGCTAAAGTCAAGGAACAAGTTAAAATTAAGCCCTTCACTGCAAAGTACGAATCCTGAACCTCACTATTTAAAGGAGGAAAAAAAAAAAGATAAGTCCAATGGTTAGTTCACCAAGTATTACAGCTAGGTAGCGCTGGTCGTCGCCCAATCTAAAGGAACAATTATCCATCCAGTTATTCATCATCATGGCAGCGGGCGGTAGTGTATATTGGGAAACTCTGTGGTACCAGCTAAGCGTTTTACATCTGCGGCCCATAGGGGCGCGTTAGTCGAGAGTTTTAAGCAGGAAATTGCCAAGGAAAGGATCTTTGATAATACTCGGGGTAGTTCTCTACTGTTTGAGGCCAGGACGGGAGTACTGCGAACCAAGACATATCGGGCCAAATACGAAGTGGTAGACACAGCATGCAGTGCATGTGGAGAGGAAGAAGAAACTGCCGAACACTTGATAATGTTCTGTAAAGGGCTTCACCCTATAGTTCAGGATGATGGCGCAGAGTTTTTCAAAGCACTGGGGTTTAGGGACCGGGAGGGCAAAATAAACTTTAAGCGGGTAGACTTAACTAGAAGGAGGTTATCTGATTGGTGGCTAAAGTCAAGGCACAAGTGAAAATTAAGCTCTTCACTGTAAAGTACGAATCCTCAAACTCACTTTTTAAGGAAAAAAAATAAATATAGTTTTTGGTTCATTAGGTATTACGGCGTGGTGGCGCTAGCCACCGCCCAATCTAAAGGGTACAGCCGTATTCATCCATCCATTTATCAAGACCTGCAACTGTACATCACTGTCTTGGAGGCTATGCAAAGTGTTGCGTTGTTGCACCGTCCGCCACAAGTGACGCTAGCGACCGAGAACATTCTAAAATGAAGGAGGGAAAAGGCGTCGCAGTTGTTTTTTCTTCTCATGCGGCAGGCATCTAAATAGAGGAGGCGTTGTGCCAGCTAAGCATTTTTCATCTGCGGCGCGTATGTCGAGAGTTTGAGACCTGCAACTGTGCCTTACTGTTTCGGAGGCTATGCAACGTAATGCGTTGTTGCACCGTCCGCCACAGCCGCCACAGGTGACGCTAGCAACCGAGAACAATTTATAATAAAAAAGCAAAAGGGTGTGGCAGCTGTTTTTTTTTTTTTTTCATGCGGCAGGCATCTTTTTAGAGAGGGCGTTGCCGGTACGCAAGAGAAATTTAGGAGGCTATGGCCTGACCAACGCCTCCCGAAGATGCCTGCCGCATGAAAAGAAAAACGGCTGCCACATCCTTTCTCTCCTTTATTTTAGAATGTTCTTATACGCTAGCGTCACTTGTGGCGGATGGTGCAACAACGCAACATTTTGCATAGCCTCCGAATTATCGGTCTACAGTTGCAGGTCTCAAACAATTCTCGACTGTCGCGCCCCTATGGGCCGCAGATGAAAAACGCCTAGCTGGTACCGCCTGTCGCCGTGATGATAGTCTCGGTCGCGAGCGCCACTGCGCGGCGCTTGCTCAAAACTGAAGGCAGGCCAACTCCGCTGGGAGCGCGAGCCATTCCCGAGGCATTGTTTAGAGGAGGCGTTGGCCTGACAAAGGCTAATGTGGACGAGAGCTTTGCGTTGACAGTCTGCATGGTCAGCTTCGAAGATGCCTTCGAAATTAACACCTAGTACAACGAAATTTCATGACTTTGGAAGCCATCCTTACCAAGATCACTCGAGCCTGAAATCAGTGCGCATGCACGTATGTACTACGCCACACACAGGCGTGTCAAACGAACTGAGGGATAATATCATGGCTAAAGTACTAGTGTACAAGACCGAGAATGAACGCTCACTTTCGCATCATACCAAGGGCACATATTTTAGGGTACGCTGACCGCGAAGAAGTCTAACGTTCGCTGAGCGCCCAAAATAGTTCCTTGAAATGAATTACAAGCATAAATGTTCGATATTCAAAAAAGCTTTCATGGAAATCGGATAATCAATATGCCGTAAACAACGCCTCTTATTTTCTCTTCGGCCTATAAGTATACATTGCTCAAGAGCATCGTCAAACCCGCTGTTCACGATATGCAGCAGTTGGCACAAGTGCTGTTCAAACAATTTTTTTCCATCTGAGGCAGAACGTATAAATGTGAAAGCAACGTTGAGGTAGTGGTTTCCGTCATGGCACGGCGTCATGGTTTCCGTCCGCCATTTTTGTTTGTGCCAACTTACGCTAGCCAAAATGGTAGTGCGCTAGCTGTACGCTATGGTGTGATGAGGCCGCGCACATTGATGTGTACCAAAGTTATTCTACAAAATTGTATTCTGGCAGGCAACACACAAACGTGCAAAACGGACTGACCAATGATATCGAGGTTGAAGGCGAGACTGCTCCGTTTCTTCTTGCCATCTCACAGCGACGGCACGCCGCCGGAGGAACACCGGCGCGCCACTGAGAAACGTAAACGCGACGAAAGCATGGACGGTGACGGTGACGACGACGACGATGTCATTGTCGAGGCTCGGAACAGCCGTAAGCACTTTCGCGCCGACGACACTCGCCTGGCAGCGCCGGGCAGACCAGAGAATCATCGCGAGAGCTGGCTACGCTGGGCGATCCGCAAGCCTATGCAGAACTTCTTCGTCAGCCAGGCGGTGCGCTGTCTCAGCCCAACTGGCGCTCCCGAACCTCCTCGGGACCGCCTTGTCGTGCCTCGGTTACAACCACCAGACCAGCAGCAGACGACGTTCTGGTCCCCAGAACGGCGCCAGAACTACAGACCTGCATCCCTTTCCGCATCGCTGCCGGCGGTGGCCGAGCCAAAGTCGGAACCCTCTAGGCAGGTTATTAGGAACCACGATTCACCGCTGTATTATTGCAGAACAAGAGGCGCGCCTTCTCAGAGATCTTCGCCCGACAGTGTCAAAATGCGAAGCTCGCCGAGTCCAACGAACTCCGGTTGCGCGGCTCCCTTACGTAACGGTGGTCGCTACATTACCTCGACGCCGTACAGTTGCATGCGACTTCAGGAGAAGCGCGAATACCAGCTGCTTCTGCAGCAGCAGTGCACCGCTCCACAGTACCAGTTGAATCCACGCTTACGGGATGTCAGCACGAGTAGCACTGGTGAGGCGAGCAGCAGCGCTGCATTTGCGAAGCCTGAATGGTCCCCTTTGGTATCACCCCGGGAGCAAAATGCGAGGAAGACCGACAAGCCGCAAAGTGAGAGAACAGCACCTGCATCACTCTTCGTGAAGTCGCATACATCTGCGAAGCACTTGACATTCCCGAAGCTCAAAGCACCCTGGAAACCCACTACTGCGTCAGCGTCATCAAAACCTCACCTGACATCATCAACACCTGATGCTGCTACTGCGAAAAAGTCGACAACGTCGACTACATCATCGGTACGCACAGTAACACCGGAGATTCCCGAACTGCCATCCAGCCACTTCTTTTCGCCGACATGGCTTCAGGAGCTGAAAGACAAGCTCAAGCACATGGACCAAACAGCCCAGGCAAGCATAATCACCAAGGAGAAGAGCCTGGAAGGCCGGTTAAGGAAAGCCTATTCGGTGCCATTGAAAGAAAAGCCTATCGTAACGGAGGTCGAGGCCGAAGTGACGAAAGAAGTACTGCCCAAGCTGACACCCAAAATGGAGTCTGCCATTGACCGTGCGCTGAGACCGACACCTCCTGATGAAGTGATTGCCACGGGATTCAAGTTGACGGTGACGCGCAAGGACATGGAAACACTCGGCGGTTTGAACTGGCTAAATGACGAGGTCATCAACTTCTACATGAACATGCTCATGGAGCGTGGCCGCACTGAGCCAGGTCTACCTTCAGTGTATGCTTTCAATACCTTCTTCTACCCCAAGCTCCTCGCCAGCGGTTACACCGCCATCAAGCGCTGGACGAGACGAGTGGATATTTTTTCGCATGACCTCATCCTCGTTCCGGTGCATTTGGGCGTTCACTGGTGCCTGGCAGTCATCGACTTCCGACATAGCACGATTCGTTATTATGACTCCATGGGCGGCCAAAACCCCAAGTGCCTCGAGATGCTGCGCAAGTACCTGCAAGAGGAAAGCAGGGACAAGAAGCAGAAGGAACTCGATATGTCTGACTGGACGTACGAGACTGTGAAGGACATTCCGCACCAGATGAACGGGAGCGACTGTGGGATGTTTGCTCTCAAGTACGCCGAATACATTACGCGGGATGCCAAGATCACTTTTGAACAGTTAAACATGCCCTACTTCAGGAGGCGTATGGTGTACGAAATTCTGACCAACAAGCTTCTCTAAACCGAACACGGAACGTCGACTCCATGGTGATCCACATCATCCATCTAGCATTTAGACATGACAAGGCTTCGCGGTAGCCTGTGCGGCTACTGGTGACACTTTATTTCTACACTTGCCATCTGCGTTAGAGGTTTATTGATGAATGTGGAACTTCATGGCCATTTGTGTTCATCATAGCGGCACGATGATTGTTCTGAACTCGGCATGCCCAGGTCGCCATTCTGTGGGTGTGCTGGTGCGACCTTTGCCTTGTGTTATATAGCATTTTCTAATCTTTTTGCAAATTGTGGTCATTTTAGACAGAACGTGTCATGAATCGTAGCACCTGGTCGTCGCCACCACGGAGTATTTATTATCAACAACTCCATTCTTACATAGCTCATTTTCTTTTTTTGTACCCAAGTTTCAAACAGTCTGTTTCGGATGTAGTTTTGTACTATAGGAAGTGTCTTTACCACTCTTTTTTGTTGTATTTTGGTGAAAAAGGTATATTTTATAATTGTGTAAAGAATTACGTGCTTTCTTATCTCTATAATTTTTCAGAAGTGAACAAAGCAGATGGAGCTGTAATAAACGCGCGTCGTATTATTTGTAAGCACTGGACCCCAGCCTGACCTTGAAATTTTTTGCTCACACACACGAACTGAATGGCTGCAAAAAAATATTTCACCAGTGCAAAAAAAAAACATCGCAAGTCATCATACACATGTTCGTGAGATCTAATCAAAAGAAGGATCATGGCGGGTAGGTGCAGAGAATGTTAGAGGGGCCCTGCAACACTTCTTCAGCGTGGTCAAAAACACTGTCGATGGGCAGTCGACAGATTCTGTCAAACATGTGAGCCAAACATTATTACGGAGCACGCTGCAGGGAATTCACAATTAAATTTCAATCGGCTGAAAATCGCTCGCACTTCCATGGACAGCTGATGCCATTTCCTCTGTGGCACATGCCCAACGGCAGGTGTGCACGGCCATTGGCTGTTTTGAGCATCAGAGTTGTGTAGTTGCTATGGTGAGACCAACGAGGATTAAAAATATGCTGGAGTGAAAATGATTGCCCAGGAGTAAAGCTGTGTGCATGGCAAGATGGCGGTCACAGTGGCCTTCTTACTAGGGGTATCTTGAAGTATCACTGTTCAGCCAATAAGAACGGAGCGTTTCCCTCGCACGCCCTGTAAGTTCAGGGTCACATGGTGCTCCAAGTGCGTCTTAGTGTTACTAGTTTTCCTTAGTAAGCCTATAATTGGAGGCAAAGTTTTTTGGAGATTCAGTCACCCACGCTCGTTTCTGTGTGTTAATTTGTTGGGATCTTTGAATATATAACTACCGTAGCATTTACACTAGCATATCAAAGCCACTTAATCTCTAAGTGTGCACTACCAGAAAAGAGCATGTTTCCGCCATCTTGGCAGTGGCAAAAGCTGGCCTCACTTTTGCTGGCAAGGCATTGCGGGAGCTTCCACTCCAGCAATTTTTTAAACCCTCCTTGGGCGAGACACGACACTTTAGAACCGCACTCCACAGTTCACAATGTAGATGTAGAGCATGGTTCACTGAAGGTCAGCCGCATGTTCAAAGAAAGCAAAAAGACACACAAGGGCTGAAATCAAGCTGAAATCAAGAAGAAGAAATGGATATGGGCCGGGCATGTAGCTCGTAGACAGGATAATCGCTGGTCATTAAGGGTAACTAACTGGATTCCCAGAGAAGGCAAGCGGGTTAGGGGGAGACAGAAAGTTATGTGGGCAAATGAGATAAAGAAGTTTGCGGGTATAAATTGGCAGCAGCGAACACAGAACCGGGTTAACTGGCGGAACATGGGAGAGGCCTTTGTCCTGCAGTGGACGCAGTCAGGCTGATGATGATGATGATGGCTGAAAAAGACGAATAATTATGCCTGAGGCGTTTGTAATGAGTTGGAGAATACGACAAGCCGCCCGTCAGGCAATTCGCATTGTGTGGCTACTGGTTGTTTCTTTGCTGTTCTAAAACACTTTATTACTCACATTCATGAGATTCCTTTCTCTGCATCAAACCTGCCTAGGTCAGTTTGCAACGTAGCTTCAAGCACCGGCATGACTCCGTAGTAGAATACTGGGCTGGCATGCAGAAGACCTGGGTTTGAATTCCATTGTGTCCATAGTGATTTTTATTCATTTTGTTTTTTGTTGTTCTGCCTGATGGTAGTTACAGACACCGGCGTTGGTGTATAACTATGGCTTCTTGCGATCTCGCAGCAGTTTTCGCTGTAAAAAAAAAAAAGACTCAAATTATGATGCGTGCTGACATACGCTTGCACACTTTCCCGATTGTCATTCCCCCTCGTGTACTCGGTGGGCTCTCCGAGACTAAATGAGAGAGAGAGAGCATGCAACAAATCCCTGCAACTTCGCTCAAACTTGATGTATTCTGATGATTTTTACGGCAGTCCATTTGTGAGGCAATGAACTCCAACAACGAGGTCATTTGATTATCACTTGAAAAAGTGTTGCAGGGCCCCTTTGAATATCCGAACGGAACGTTGCTAAGTGCTTGTTCGTAACTGACTGAGTCACAGAAAACTACTTTACTGCTGCAAGATCTTGCCCGAGATTAGATTCGTATTCAGTCTCATATGATGCACTTTTAAGATTTACTACTAGCAGATATGATTGCAGGATTGTAAGGTTTCACTTGTGGCCTCTGAGCTTTGAGAGAGAGGCTGTTGGTAGCGCTGCATCATGTCAGTGGGTGAATGAAATGGAGACGCGATCCTATGAAATGCAATGTTGGGGCAGGCATTTATTTTCGACTTTCTTGGCCAAATAAATTTGGACTGCATGCCCATATTACATCTGTTGCTGTATTTGTCTGTCCATCCTTCAGTCAGCACATTCTTCAAACGCTAAACAGTGGCCTGAGGAGTGCTAGACAACAAAATGGAGAGTTGAGCTAGTTGGCTGGTGTTCATGGTGGAACAGTGCACTATGAATATCTTCTTTGTGATTCGTTTCTACACTATTTCACTATGAGTGCTAGACAGCCCCCTTTAATAAGGAGCCCCTCGCCACCAGGCCCCATTGCAAATTTTGGATCATCATGGGGAAGCTGCGATTCACTGTCATTGAAGCATGTCACTAAAAAATGTTTTGACATTTTGCGACACCTCCAAGAAATGGGCTTTGCTGCCGAAGCCAGCTCTCTCCACTTTGCTGCAGTTAGCGTCCTCAAGAGGCTTAGCTTCTTTGCT
The DNA here is from genome assembly GCA_013436015.1 of Rhipicephalus annulatus. Taxonomy (NCBI): domain Eukaryota; kingdom Metazoa; phylum Arthropoda; class Arachnida; order Ixodida; family Ixodidae; genus Rhipicephalus; species Rhipicephalus annulatus. The sequence goes on along the minus strand of WOVY01001445.1, from coordinate 88,917 downwards.
TTCTCTTCGAATCAAGAAAGTGTGTCCTTGTAACTAGTCCTGCGTCCTTTTTTATCTTTTGCTTTTGTTTCTAGACATTCTAAATTCATCGTGGCTAAAAGCTCGAAAACACAGGCATGGACTAGAAGTGGACACAGCAGCCTGTGTTTTTGTGCCGTCAGCCACAATGAATTACCACAAACTCATTTAAGTTTTTCATCTTGCATCCTAAAGTCGCGTTCCATGTTTTGCGGCAGTCCCTGGCCAATCTGGAAGTGTGCACCCATTTCCAGACAAGACATGGAGGTCCTGAGAATAGAGTTTCATAACAGCGCACTAAAGGAAAACCTGGCGCTAGAGTCTGTGGAAGCTGCAATGTATAACACCTCAACCAGCATGAGAATCATGGGTGGAACAAGCATTTGCCTGATATTCATTATTTCGGCTCTGTGTAGTCTGCAGCTGCTTTGTCACCAAAAGTTAAGCAGTCTCTTTTAACCACCTTGACCCTTTTAGGTTGGCACAGATCGATTGACAAGGTTCACAAGGGGTACTTTTAACCAAAACAAATGCCAAAACACAACAATAAACGAAGCCAGAAGTGCACTCAAAGCTGTAAACATGAAGGCTAGGCTAATTCATGCACAACCCATAATTACCATATTGGCTGAACAATCACAGTGCTCGTGTGAAAAGGTTATTCTCCTCCAACCTGTTAAATAATGAACCATTTCTCGTACTGTGTGGCCCTGTTAAAGGGGCCCTGCAACACTTTGCCGAGTTATATTCAAATGAATTCGCCATTAGAGCATGACGGTTCACTAATAATATGCCTTAGAATGAATATTTGAAATTCCTTGAGCACGAGCAGAGTTACAGGTATTTGTCGCATGCTTCAAGTGTCTTCTCTCTTCTTTTGTGCCAGCGAGCACGCCAAAAGCTACACAAGGAAGGGGATGACACTGGAACAAGAGGACGCATCCCTTGTTAGCACATCACGACCTTAAGCACTTTCTTTTCTAGTAGTCATTCAAACATGCAGCTTATGTCACCGCCGGGCCTTTTTTGTCTGGTGCAGTCATGCGTCGGTCTTCCCTGCACGGAGACATGCGTTCAGGCATGTCCAGACATGTCTCGACAATGCCTTGCCTCACGTCATGCTAGCGCACGTCGCGGTGTATCGCCGATCCTTATTGGCCGCCTGTGACAGCCATTGCCTTTTCGCTTGCTTTTGCCCGGCGCTCACGCGCTGTGGCAGATGCTTGCAAGCCTGCTATGAAGAAGCCATGCTCTGCTGTTGCAGGCAACTTCAGTGGTTTCCCCTTAGTTTGTTAATTGTGGTGTTGCAGGTCAGTGTACTCGATCGGTCTTGCGGAGTTTCCCTACCAGCCTACAAGCCCGTGATCGTTGCATTGTGTTGTATCTTGGGTTAATAAACCCACGTTTGTTGATGCCCTGCCTCAAGTGCCATCTCTGCGTTGCGTTGGAGAGCCGACAAACTTGGCTGTAGCCTCTCCCTGCTTGACGGCAGTGGAGAACACTGCATCCCCTCCCGGTCGCTTCATAGGGTAAGTCTTGAGCAAACCTATCTCCAGAGTAGAGAAAGCAATTTCTGGCTGAATGAGAATTAATTGTAAACTCTAGGCCACACTCCGTGCTATGTTTGTCTTGCATGTTCTCTTCTTAAAAGTCTTAACTACCAATTAGCAGCGTTTTCTGACCATGCTCAAAAAGTGTTGCAGAACCCCTTTAACACTGGAAAATGGGGAATAAATCATATAGGGCAAAAAAACTATGCCCCTGCGCCATTTAGTAGGGTTGCAGTGTCTGTACAGGCATGGCAAGTAGTATAAACTGATTCCACAATAAGACTATGGGCTCAGTGCAACAATACAGCTTCTCATGCAACATCTGCATGCAGGAATACTTGGCATAAAATTCTGCGTTTCTATTTTTATTCCTGTAGGTTAGCAGTACCAGAAGGAGCATCTACACAAAGACAGAGACTGGGACAACCATGTGGTATTTATTGCAATCAAAGTGATCAGCTGGTACAGAATATTTGTCAGTTCAAGAGGATTTTTCCTACACAAGACTACAATTTGCATTATTATATTATATGTATATTTATACATACATATCACGAATGACACGCTGTACAAGACAGAAGACACACTCATTCTCGGAGAAAAAGGAATAAAATGATACGGCACACTCCTTTTTTCTTTCTTTCAAGTTGGGGACTGGTGTGTCGTCCCGTACGCTGAAAAAGATAGGAGCTTGAAGCCCCACGGTTCGCATCATAGCCTACTAAAATGGTTCTCCCTGCTAAACAAACGAAACACTGCACTTCTTTTTTCATAATCTTTTAATGGAATGTCTCAGTTTTGACTCTCAGACATACAATAAGTACAAACACAAGAAATACAAAAGTGGGAGGGAGTGGGGGACAGAAATTGTGTAGACTACACAAAAGACAATGCCGTTTCTTTCTTCCCTATAGGTACGCGTACCAGCTGCCAAAATACAACAAAAATATTTGACGATTACATGTAAAAGAAAAGAAGAATGTAATAATTTGTGGCACAATTTTCACTGAAAAGCGAGACTTCCCTGCAACGTCCTGCTGGCTCCGGCATCGAATCTCGACAGCATTACTGGCGCAAGCACATTGCGCGCTACTAGGCACACTCACACCGTTTGTTAAGAATGCTCGAGCGTACGTGCGTACAAATTCTCGGCAACACTACTACTTGTTGCAGCCCTAGAGAAATGATAATGCAGAAGGCACCCCCTGTTACCAAAGTGAAACAGCAACGACTCGCGTTTTTCATCGCTTTTGAGTCGTGCCTTAGAGCGAACCGTGTAAGATGTGCCCAGCAGATGGGTGCGGCATAATGCGCTTCCGCTGCGAAATGCTACGACTCGCTGCAGGGGCCAGCAGTCGAGTGTGTCTGTCTGGATGATACGTACGATAGCAAACATTACGAAATAGAGGACCTCAGACAACAAGCGAGAGTGGGCAAGTTGGGATGAGGGCACTGGTGCATTTATACAAGCGGCAACTCACTTAGGCTCCAGATACTGGTGACCATCGACGGTTAGATGTCACTATGCGCGAAACAGTCAACTCAAGGTGGTGAAAGCGACCACGGACATCAAACAGCCACGCAAGAGTCTCTCAAAGACTGACAACAAAAAAGTCCATGTTGCCTGCTTCAACAGGCACCTACTCTTCCTTCGTGATCGGGAGACTTTCAGCGAAAAGCCGGCTGGTAATGTAGTAGATATGTTGCTTCCTCCTTTAGCGCTATACGACAAATCTTCTGAGGTGAAATAAACGCAGCTCAGACTCTCAAATCGAGGCAAAGTGTAGCGGGCGTAAGTAAGTGCACTCGTACGACAATGCAGACTGGCAACACCAAAAGCAATGCTTGGAGGCCTTCGTACGTACAAAAAGAAGAGTAAGCAGGTTTTAAGGGTACAGCTTTCTTCAGTATGATAGTGATAGAAAAAGACGCTGTGATGTCGCGCGGGCAGTGGGCGAAATCAATCAAATGTTAGTATACAAAACCTGTACTCTGGCGAACGTTAATCAGAAGAAAATAAGTGGAGAAAGGTGCCACGAATGGCTAACTTTCACGCGGCTGCAGTTTATTCTTAACAGCTCCTTTAAATGACAAGTATATTTGAACTCAGCAGTCGTCTGCACTATGGCACGATAAAAAAAGGTCTCGCTCTCTCGAGCTGTGAACGCGTGGAACGGCGCACATCCTACACTGCCGCAAGCAACAAAGAACAACTCAACGAGCAACTCAGACAAAACAAGAAACACTTGCGCCGTTGCCGTCGTCGTCTCCCGATGTTCCACACGCCCTCAAACAACCCTCGAATGCTCGAGAAAACGAGACGCACGTTTAAAAAAAAACAACAAGATGTGAAGGACAATAAACAGCAGTGCTATATGTATGTGTGTGTATGTGCAAAAAACCTTAAAAAATCTTCTACTGAATGATGACAACAAGTGCAGCTCAAATACATAACAGCTGAAATATGACACCCTACAACATGGCAGAAAAAGTTCACAAAAAAGATGCCGATAAAAGCACTGTCCCAGCTGAAGAACCTTAAAGTACAAATAATAAAAAAAGGATACAAAGCTACGAGCGACACATTTGTTCACAATACTCAAGTGACACTGGCACTGAGATTATGGTTGTTAACATGATGAAATACTTTTTTCTTCGTACACGAATGTTGATTTCGATAAGGCTATGCTTGAAACAAATCAAGTCAACTTAACCCAGTGAAAGTGCATTTGAGGCATAGTAAATACTTGCCACTTAATGCTACATTCAAGTACAATGCACATCCTTGCATTGTGCTGCAAGTCATCACACAGAAATGCTGCAAAAGCCCCACTACCTTATTTCTTCACTTGTAGCTCATACAAATGAAGCAGACAATTCAGAGTTGAAGTCGAAGTGCGAGTAATACACATATTTCAAAGCACAAGGTCGCTTCACAACAACTCTTTACACCAATGAAAAGAACTGGCATCACGTTAAACGCGGCGATTTTAAAAAATATCTTGCACTGGTTGTAGGTAGGGTTGCTGGGGTGGGTCATATGTGAAAAAGTACAATACCTGCATGAAGTGAAAAGTTGGAAATGCACAATGAACATAGTATAGGCTCGAGTAATCGGCCAACAGAGACCACAGCTCGTGAGTGACAGCGCCGGATTTAAAAACTTAACAGCTCACAAACCATTTAGAGAAAATTTGTTCTTGAGCAATAAAAAAACTGCCCAAATTCAGTTTGAGTAAAATAAGAAACAAAAAAATGGAGCTGCCAAAATAGAGAAGCGATGGGATCATGAAATATAAGCTACTGACACATTGTTGTTAAAGCCATAAAGAAACATGGCTCAGAAAAAAAGAAAAAGAACATTCAGTTGTTTTAAATAAAGACGGGTTGGTTTTCAAACTTGCGAAGAAATATTTAGAATGGGTAAAGTCATAGCTTTTATAAAAACATGTTTGCACTGCATTTTTGCTGTTTTTGCCAATGCCTTTATAATCAAAATGAGGAACTATAATTAGCAATCGCCTCATGTGCGTTTTTAGAGCACATGAAGCTACGCAGGCTGTCGAAAGTCGGATGCAAGACTCAAGTTACACACACCTCCACAAGTTTCAGCCTCTCCACAGCCTACAGAGGCACCAAGCAAACATGACAAGTGCGGCACAGTAAAAAGAAAACAGTTCACAAACCAGCAAAGGACTTATGATATTGTCCCACCCAAATGTTATGACAGGCCTTCAAGGAAAAAAAAAATTTCCACTAAACAAGGTATGCTAAGTCCAATTGATCCATAAAAAATCCATCAAATGTTATTAATGAGATAATGAAAACTGAAGAAATAAATGGGCAGCCTTGAAGCACATGATCAGCCTGCAAGTTCGGCCAGGGTGTTTTAACAAATTCACCTATATGTCTTTTGCTGAAGGGACTACGAAAGCATGCGATTCCGTGCACTCACACACACTGAACGCCTCAGAGCACAGGCCTATCTGCATTACTCTGCTATCTTCTCACACCTTGTCGAGTCTTGAGATGCGCCTGCTCAGCGCCGTGTGGTACGGGTCTTCGCTGGAACGACGCGCTTAACCCTTCTTTCCGCTTCGGCACAGCCAACCACAACCAATGTTACATGGTCTATCCTCGACAACCCAGCATAGGATAGAGAAAAAAAAAAGAGAGTAGGCATAGGCATGATGTGATAAACCGCTAACGCTTCCTCCGACAGCATCAAAGAAGCCAATGATGTTGCAACACCAGCAATGTGATACCACCGTCAATTATTTGCCCATTGTTTAGCGGTATTCACAGTAGAAAAATTTAGCGTAAATATACTATGTGTGAGTTCATGCACATTTGTGGAGAGAAGACACATTATAAAACTTGAAAAAGTACAAATGCTTTTCTTTAAAGGTTCCTTGTTCCTTAATTGTCCCTTGTGCAATCTTGTATTCACGAGATATCATCGAACTCTGCTCAAATCCGATCAAAATTGAAGTCTTAGAAGTTGGAGCTAGGGTGCAACAGCGAACAGCCACAGATGGCTGAAGTTATGTTGCGTAGCTCTCTGCAGCTCCTATTTTACACTAGGAACGGCCTATCTGGCATTTTGAAAGGAAAGAAAGAAGAAAATTGCAGAGCTTTTTGTAAGCCCATGCGTGACTATGAACAGCACTTGATTTCAAACAATGTGTCGAAGTTCGCATGCTGCATTTCACAGTCCCGTGAGTGCCCCATAAAACTGACCATACACCCACTGTAAATTGGAACTCCGAAGAAAGGGGGAAAAAAAAGCAATGTTCAATCAGAACAAAAAATGTGCTTTTTGGCTCCTTTCTAGAAGTTCGAGCATTCACAAATAAATATGTAGCTGAAAAGCAAAAAGAAAAAAGAAAAAGAGAGGGAAGCAGGAAGGACCCCTCACGATCGGGGCCAGTTCCGACTTTTCAGGAACAATACCGAAAGAAGAAAGCGAAAATCACTCCACCGAGGGGAGAAAGGAAACGACAGAACACCGATACGTTACAATTTACAGCTGATGTTGCGAAAACTACGCTGGCAGGCAGCGCAGCTGTGGAGGAAATCTTTGACATGTTTGTGTCACATGAGCTAATTTAACACTTCTTCTACAGCAGACTGCCCGCTATGCCAGGCTGAAAAACGTCTTTCACTCCAGGCAAGCAGCTCAAACTGAAGAACAAAGACTAAAAAACAACAACAAAAAAGCTACAACAGTTCAATGGCCTGATTATGAGCGTCTTGAAAAGTTATGCAAACCGCACATCTTCCCAGCTGAAACATTCAATGCTACGAATCGGAAATGCGCAAGATTACCAAGCGACAGAAAGTGCATCAAGCTGTCATCCATTTTTAAAACACTTTTCCAGGGCTTGCCTCTACAGGGTCTTCGCCATAATTGTGTAGCTGTGAATTCAAGCCAACTGGAAATTCCCCAATGTTTCTGGAGACCCACATGCTGACCCAAGTCTAGCACGCACATGACCAATCTCCGACAGCTAATGGGCCTAAATAAAAAGTTTCTGGTCACATTTTTAACGATCTCTGCAATGAATTTCTCGCATAGGGTAGTGCCCTCATGCACGAGGAAGCATTAGAAACTCTTCTACAGCCAAGGGAATGGTGGCAAGATTGATATAATAACCAAGAAAAAAAAAATAGAAGTGGGGCACCAGAACTCTCACTTGTCTACTGTGCGTCACTGTACTGTATCACGCAGGGGGGGCTGTACAAATGCGAACGAACACACAGATGTTTTCAGGCATAAAGCAGAGATTTGCACCAGGGGGGGGGGGGGGGGGCGCATAATCTTTGCATTCAGAGTGACGGGAAACACCACCTTTCTGGCATAACGGTGCCTGAAAAAATGCAGATATTCCATTAAGCGAGGACAACCTTGAAGGTGTATACTTCATGAAGAGGTGAAGCCAATGAAACATCTGCCAGAATAAAATGGCCAGTTCCTTGCATGCATGATTAAAATGATAAAACCAATTCGGAAGTGAATTTTCCTCTGTAAATATCATCGCTCTTGCGACTAGTGCATGTGCTTCCCTCACGCTGATTCACGTTCTGCGGAGCGAGTCCTAATTGTTTTGTGAAACTGAAACCGTGACATGTTAGAGCTTTGCGGCTTCCGATCTGCGCTGTCTCATTGGCTTCTCTTTTGCTGCAGCCAAAGCATCGTACGTTACCTTCAGCCTAGTTGCGGTGGGTGCTTTTCACCGGATGCGAGTGCGTGCTGGGCAGGGGTCGCTCGCATTAGGGAGCAGCACGAAGTACACACTTCAGTTTTCAAAAAAAGAAGCCAACATAGAAAGAAAGTGAGACACGTTCTTCACTTCTTTTTTGTCGACAGAAGAAGCTGAAAAAGTCGTGGTACAGCACTTAGAATCCTACCTAGTGGGCAGCTCAACCGAGGGTGTGCTTCCGCAAGAAACTTCCCAAGCTCGCAGTAACATTCTTTGAAAAGTTTTTTTCACGGAAACAAGACACCGAAAGCGTTGAAGGTAGCTGCTCGCAATGCGGCAGCATGCGCATGCAACTCTCGCTGCATTTGTCCCTACCGTTCCACAGGAATCAGCCAGGCTGAGTTACTCAGTCAGCCAGCCACGCCTAGAAGCTGTGCCATCCTCTTTTTTTTTTTTTTTTTTTTCGGCTGAAGAAGACAAAGACACTGACGTGCAAACCCCTCCCGGTCAGCACACTAGGTGGCATTCTGGATTGCTGTAACGATTGCAGTTGTAGGGGTCAGCTCGTGATCCGCAACGCCTTCGATATTAAATCGCGCAGCGACAGCGGCGCGAATGAAAAGAGGAACCACGCTTCGTTTCTGCATTCTTTGTGGTTGTGCTGCGGTCGCAGCGTGACGGTGAAATTAAACGTGGGCGTCCAGCCGCCCGGGCTAGTTTGGATGCGATGCGGAGCCAAACAGTGCTGCAAGCAGGATGACGCACAAAGGAGAAAAGAAGGAAGGAAGGCCTGCAAACACTTACTCTTCCTTGTAATTGAAAGTGTCCTTGTTTGAAGCACTGCTCGGCCTTTGCAATCACAAAGGCGTTACGGATCACTGTGGCCTTGAGGGAGGCCAACGACAAGAAGAAACAAATAAAGGAGAAGGAACTGTTGCCTCCTTCACCACTGCGGTGGGCATGCGAGACTTTTGCTGCCTAGGTGGCACGCCCATCAGTTCTCTCCCTAAAAGGTAAGGGTCGAGTCATCCCACTCGAGGTCACCCTTGGCCTTAGCCTTCTCAGGAGGAGCCCCCTCTTCCTCCTCGCTCTCCTCGTGGTAGCTGCTGCCGTCGTCCGAACTGTCCGAGTCGTCATCCTCGGCCGCAGCTCGGCGACCGTTGCTTGCCCCGCTGCCGGAGCTGGGGCCCACGCCACGGCGGTTTTCCCGTTCTTCGGCTATTTGCTGGAAGACAACCCCCACATCTATTAGACGAGAAGTGCCTAAGACAAAGAGGATGCTTTTGGAGGATGAAACATCCCCCCACAACAAAACACTTGGCCGTAGGCGGGTTCATTAAAGGGGCCCTGCAACACTTTTTTTGAGCACGGACAGAAAACGCTGTTGATCGGTAGTAGGAGCTCCTGACAACATGCGAGTCAAATATTATAGTGTAGCCCGCGGCCTAGAATTCACAATAAAGTGTCAAAGTCTGCTAAAGATTGCCTTCTATTCTCTAGAAAAATCACGGAATACGCTCAGAAATCACTTATAAAAAGCCCATCTATCAGCCATTAGCTCATTTGAACATGGCGTGCTCGGTCATTGCAGAGATCACTGCAAGAGGCCCCTACTTGTCCACGCGTGCGCGCCCGATCACACTGCGAAAGCTACACATTTGAAGAAAAAAGAAACAAGTGCTCAAGGTCATGAGGCGCACGTGACTTTGAGCACGTGACGTTTTTCTTTGTCCCTGCCATCCCTCCCTCCTTAGCTTCCAGCACTTTCATCGGGATAAGATAGAAGAGAAAATGCAATTGAAGCCTGTGACAAATCTTTGCAACTCCACTTTCACTGGATGGATTCTTAAAACTTTTTTTGGCATTGAATTCGTGAGGCATAAAGCTCTTCCAGGGAATTCATTTCATGGTTACTTGAAAAAGTGTTTTGACCCATTTAAGACAGGGGCGAGGGCACAAATTATTCCGCAATGGAAAGTCTTACAATCACACTTGAAATGGCGGTAATGAGTCTTGAAAAGTTGAAAGCATGCAACTGCAGTGGATACCACCTCAGAATATTACGTAGCTGTGCATAGTTCAGGTATACAGCACTGCAGCTACTGTAAAGCTTCTAAGCTAAAGTTCGTTTTTCTCTGAAAATACACTAGGAAGCTTGTGAAAGCGGGCATTTTGTCTAATATTTCATCTTGTAACAGGCACTAAAGGCAAAAAAAAAAAAAAGAGGTTCCACCAGGCTGTGGTGCACCTTCAGAAACTTCATGTACTGGGCATGCCTCGTGCTAGTGAAGTAGTGGTCCACTTACATCCATGGGGTTCACAGTGATTGTGAGTGAGGAGTCGTCCCAGGCCATTTCCTGGTCCTGATCATCCCCTGTGCGGAGGCGTGAACTGCCCTGCCGGTGCTGCTGGTGCTGGTGCGCAGCACGAATGCGGATCACTCCGAGCACAATCATGAATACCAGGAAGCCGACACAGACCACTATGATGATGGTCACTGCGTGACCTGCATCGACAGAGAAAAACAATGCCAGTGTGAAAAGAACACAGACACACACAAGAAGAAAAGTATAGCGAGCACATGCAAAAGAACAGGAGCAATGATTTTAGGGCTAGTTGGTTTGGTACATCCAATAATGCCATAGCACTGAAAAGACAGGGACAAAGGAAAGCAACAGGCCGTGAACATGTCTCGTCATTTTTCTTTGTCCCTCTCTCTTCAATTCTATGGCCTCATTGAAGGCAAAGTAGAGTTGACTTATTCTGATGGGACCAGATTGACAAAACTGAAAAATCGTCCAGCGAGTCAAATCAAACAAGAAGCAAGAGACAGCACATCTAAACACATTTTCTATTCATTTACCGTATTTAATCACATAATCCTTGCACTTTTTTTCGCGGAAAACCGATGCTAAGTTGGGGGGGGGGGGGGGCGAGAATCACGCGGGGAAAACTTTCCGCGAAGACGTACAGAGCAAAAAATAATACGAAGCGGCCGCAGGTCGAGATTTTTACTTCACAACATTAAAAACACAGGTTCAACACAAGGCAAGGTTTATTTGAGACACAAAAGGTGAAATCAAATAGTCGAGAAATAGAATACCATATGCAAAGCTTGTGGGCAATGTGGGCGTAGCGGTAGCGTTCGTTGCTCAACAGGAGTCCGCAAAAGGTAAACGAAGGACGTCAGTATTGGGCTGATGGCCATTTAACAGAATCATCCGCAGTTGCCTTCTGATGAAATAAATTTTACCATCAATCCCAATCTTAAGCATACGGAAGGCCCAACATGTCTTGGTGGCTTTCAGCTGCCGTCACCAGTAGCGAACACAAAACTCGTAGACACCGAAGGGCCTACCGGCGGCCCTGTTGCCGTTGTTTAGTGCATAATCAATCACTTTCAACTTGAAAGCAGCCGTGTAGCTTCCGTATCACCCCATAACGTAACAAGATTACAGACACAACATACAAATAATGCCGCAACGCGCACTTGCCACTTTGGCTTGCATTGGATAGGATTGAATTTCGGTTCAATAATAGTACGCTCTATGCTTAGGAGATGGCGCACGCTATCATCATCAGTAGCTGGAACGAGCAGACGACATCATTGCTGCAATTTCCAGGGGTGCGATAATTACTCGAGGAAAAAAAGAAATCATATTTTTGTCGGGAGATGTCGGGGACGCGAGAATTATGCGAGTGCGAGGATTACACGAGTAAATACGGTAATAGGTTATAGACGTGTATCCACAGCAACACAGATGTTCAAGAACAAAGGTGATCAAATAAAGCATCAAAAATGGTCTTTGGCAGAATATGGCAGCCTAGTAATGATGCCGAAAATGTTTTCATATAGACTTTCATATGCTCCATATCCGAGGAATGGTGTACTGCAAAACAAAAAGGACTTAAGTGACAAGGAAGACAAGGCTTTTCTTCATCGTCACTTAAGTCTTTTGTTGCAATTGATGCCACATTGCTCCTTTTTATGAGGATATGCATAGGCAATTCACAGAATTAAATGTACTAACTGGAAATGGACGGAAGGGGTGAAATATAGAATGTGCAATCGGGTGATAAATACTACAGTAAACTCCCAGTAAATCGAAATCTTTTAAACGGAATCACTGCTTAAGAGGAGCAACTGCTCATGCTACAATTGCAGGTGACTCTCGTTGATTCAAACTTGAATGGACTTCTAAACTTTGTTTGAATTATCAAAAAGTTTGAATTATCAGAAGTTCTCAAGTATATAAATCGGGGCTAAGTGACACCACACATATTCAGGCATTGATTTCGTCACATTTAAAATTTTTTTAATTAAGCATTTTTAAACCTTAACAGCACCCAATGAGAAAAAAGCAGAGGTGTAGGGTCCACAAGTTTATTGGCCATTTACTGCTGATCAGACCTTTTGAAGAAATCGTGAATTGCCAACTTGTTCTTTGCTAATTTGCCCTGAGCACAGACATCTCTGTACCAGTTGAGCAGCATCACGGTTTACTGTGTGTGTGCTTCATTTAGAACATTAGTTTAATAGCAAAGCCTTTTTCCCCCAAGGCCTAGGGCGCTTATGTGTGATTTTTAGACTGTTAGGATTATATAAGCATGCAAATTCTTAAGGGGGGATGTGGGGATCGTTTGTAACTTCTTTGTATCTTGGCCTAGGTTCATGAAATTTTGTATACACACTAAAATTCACATTGAAGAGATGAATGCAAATTTTCATAAAGATATCTTTATTAGTTCTCATTTTATAAAAAAAAATTCTTGAGTTTGTCACTCGTGGAGAGTCTGGCATAGCAAGGAAACTTGCTTAAGTGCTGGAACAACTTTTAATGTATGTGTACATATCGCTTGTAGCCAAAGACAGTGCCAGGTTTTTTTTTAATGCCCTAACAATATTCTGCTGAACATTATTTGCATATGCATGTGCTTTATCAAGTCCTGCCTTTCAGTGACTGAAATTTAAAAAAAAAATGGAAGCCTAAACTAATATTTGAAGACTGCCTTCAGTTATGGCAAAGTCTACGAGTTACAAAAAAACAAACAGAATGAAAATCCGTCCAACCATAGTAGCGCAATGCTTTCCACGAGCAAAGTGGTTGGCAAAAAAAAAATCATCACAGAAAATGCCTTTTAAAGTTTTGCCAATGTTGCACCTTTATTAAAATGCCCCAGGGCTATAGTCTTTGGCATCACTGTGAAGAGGCATTTTCTTGGACCTCTGCCCCTTGGTTTCTTCACTTTTACGCGCTTTTTTGAGACGCAGGCAGTCTTTTTCTTGAGCCCTCTGGAGAGCCATGGAACCAGGACGCACACCCAATGTAATACACGTTTCCGAGTGCATACGCATGCATCCTGAATTATATTTCATTACTGCCTCGTTTGCCGCTGTCTCTACCGCAAAAAGGGAGGCATGTTGGTCCTTAAATAGGAGAGATTAAATCACAGAATGCAAGCTCTCAGCTGCATTCTGTGTCTTTTCTCCTTTACACAGCTCAAGCAGCTGTGTGTCTGCAAGGCGTTAATACACTGGCAACAGTGCTTTGGCAACTGTTGGAAAGCTTGTACTTGTGGGCTGGTTGTGCACGTCCTTGTGCCTCTGCAACTCTATGTGTACACCAGCTCGTAGAACCAAGGGGGCATGGCTCATGGTGAGGACCGCGCGAAGAGAGTCGCGAACGCTCGATGCTTGCGCCTCCACCGCTCCCGCTGATACGTAGAGAGTCTCCAAGTGTGCCTGAATGGTGCGATATTCGTTTGACGACGTTGCGTAAATTTTCAAACCACTGGCACACGGTGAATCAAGGTTCCCGCCGAAGCTCGTCGACGCGCGGGGAACACACCCTGATAAGAGGCGCGCTTCCGCAGGCTTTGCCGGTGACGGCGACTTTTGATTCAACGGCTGTCGGCAGTTTCATCTCGGTGCTCAGTCGATGGCGTTGAGCAACTTGAAGTGTGCGCACACGGTGAATCATCGTTCATGTCGAAGCTTGTAGAAAAACAAAGATCACTCGTAAATAACGGGCGCACTTTCGCAGACTTTGACGGCGACCTTTCATCCGAACGATAGTCGACGATTTCATGTCGGCTACGCGAGCGAGCGCCTGCACGTCGAGAGTCGTTGTACTCGGGGAAGCATCGGATGCGTCCTTCGTTGACCATGTTCCGTGACGATCACCAGACGACGCGTTATCGATGTTGTCACAGTGCGACTGTTAGATTCACCGCTGGGTTCTTGGGGGTGACGCGGTGCAAGGCAACTTGGCATGTCAATCACGTGTCCCGTTGATTCCAGAACAGTCGTTGGATATTCCGCTGCTCCGACCAGCCGCCACCTTTTTTCACCGTAGGAGGCTTCCGCTTACGTTTTCCTAACGAGTGAGTCGTCGAAAACTTCTTTTTGAACGAGCGAGATTCCATAACAACGTGTGTACAACAAGTGTAAAAAAACGTGCAGGAAACGTGGTTTTCGATGCAGACGACCGCGGCGGCTCCTCCTCTATTGTTGTGACAGCAACCAATGGGGAGCCCCCTTACAGCGGGCCAGCCAATCGGAGGCGCCGTTTCATAAAACAGCCTTCGGATTGCCCGTAGTATACCGTATTACTCATATAATCGGCGCACTCGCATAATAGGCGCACCTCTAGTTTGGTCGCGGAAAATTCGACTTTTTTTAATTCCGCGCATAATAGGCGCACCCCGAACTTGGCCGTGATCAGAAACGATTCTACCCCCCAGCGGTACAGTTGGAACGCGGTCCCCGTACCCTGAAGAAAAAAAGAAGGCAAATCGACGAGCAAATAAAAAAAATTCGAAGTGCAACGACCTAACCAACGTGTTTGTCGAAATAAAACTTGAAAAAAAAAAGCGTCCATGAGCGAAAAAAAAAAACGGCTGTTCCATCAATTACTGATACCCCCCAAATCGCCGCGCTTTTTGGAGGTCACGTGTACAACGCCGGGGGCTCGATCGCCATCACCACCATCAGAAAAAAAGAAAGAAACGCCATTTTGCAAGCGGTGTGCGTATGTTGTGGTCGTGTATTGAACTTTGGTTCCACCATGGGGAAGTACGCGAGCTACACGGCTGGGTTTAAACTGAAGGCAGTGCAGTACGCACTGGAGCACGGCAACCGGGCTGCAAGCAGGCATTTCGGCGTTGGAGAAACCAGTATTCGGTACTGGAGGGACCAAGAAGAAAAACTTAAGGCGACGAAGAAGACACGACGGGCTTTCCGCGGTGCCAAGACCGGCAGGTATCCGAACGTCGAAGAGCAACTGGTCCGGCATATACGGGAGCTACGACAAGACGGCTGTGCTGTGTCGTTGGATATTGTGCAGACTGAGGCGCGCAGAATAGCCCGAGCGCAGGGCATCGAAGCAAAAGAGTTCAAAGCCAGCTCCGGATGGACACCTCGTTTCATGCGGCGCCATGGCCTCGCACTGCGAAGGCGGACCACCTTGTGCCAGCGCTTGCCCGCAGCATATGAGGACAAAGTGGTGGACTTCCACAGTTTTGTTATAAAGCTCCGACAGCAGAAAGACTTCATTTTGTCCCAGATCGGCAACGCTGATCAGACCCCCCTTTGCTTTGATATGCCGTGGAACACGACAGTGGAGGAGAAAGGTGCACGGAGCGTCATCGTCAGAACGTCTGGCGCTGATAAACAACGATGCAACGATGCTGGCGGTGACAGCGGATGGGCGTAAGCTACCGCCTTACGTTATTTTTAAACGTAAGACGCTCCCAAAGGCAAAATTCCCTCAAGGCATCTACATCAGAGTCCAGGAAAAAGGCTGGATGAGCGCGGAACTCATGGTGGATTGGGTGAAAACAGTCTGGGGTCGGCGGCCGGGTGGTCTGTTGTTGCCGTCCATGCTTGTCCTGGACAGTTTTCGTGGGCACCTAGTAGACCTCGTACGAGATGAGCTAAAGGAGCTGCGCACAGATCTGGCAGTGATTCCGGGCGGCCTCACATCGATACTGCAGCCTTTGGACGTGTCCTTGAATAAACCTTTCAAGGACAATGTTCGAAGGCTGTACACCACCTGGATGGCTGGAGGACAACATCAGCTGACTCCAGGTGGTAAGATTAAGAGGCCGCCTGTGGAAATGCTGTGCGCTTGGATCGTGGAAGCGTGGCAGGCGATCTCCGACGAAGTCGTCAGGAAAAGCTTCAAGAAGACTGGTATCTCGAACGCACTGGATGCGAGTGAGGATGACATGTTGTGGGGTGCGGATGATTCGGACACCGAAAACGAATCCCCGCTCGGCGAGGATGAATGTGTGATATCCGACTCGGACTCCGAATAGGGAAAAGGAGGAACAGCTACGACTTTTGTGTAAATAAATTTTACGTGTGTGTGCGCAGTTGACGGCTCTCGCTTGTTCATTAAAAGGTACGTAGGTATGTTTGTTTTATGCTGAATTAATTGGTAAACGATAAAGTCGCCTTTTACTTGACAAGTGTGCAGATTTAAAGCGCGAGAACCGAGTTGAAAAATTTATCGAAAATTTTACCCCGCGTAATTGGCACACCCCTAACTTCGAGCTGGATTTTCTGAAAAAAAAGTGCGCCTATTATGCGAGTAAATACGATAACTACGTGCGTTTCTTCTTTGCCGGTGACATTTGGAATGCATGAAAGCGGGAAGGCAAAGCGTATACTTCTCGAAGGATACCAAGATGGCGGCGTTCGGTGGCACGAGAGATGAACACTTGCTTTGTGAACATCGGTGTTTTTGTGTAATTTTGAGCCTCTTTCTTGCCGATTGCGCTGACAAACTTATTCTTTTCGGACATTTGGGGATGGTTTTCAGCCAAATCGGTTTGGTAAATAGGCACTGCAGATGCCGAAATGAGTGATTCCCAAAAATTGATCTTTTTCACGATTTTCGCGATCTGATTCCCGCGTCCCCCCTTAAATAGTAGTGGGAAAGCAGCAGATATTTTCCAGTATGGAACTGCAAAAGGTATGAATTAAGAGGCTTCCAAATACACAGAAAGTATAGAGGGCCAACCAGAAAATCCAATTTTGTTTGAATTGAACGAAAGTCTGGATTTTCAGAGTTTGAATTATCGCGAGTCTACTGTAGTTTCGTACATGAATAATGCACCCCTGTTCATCTCACAGCAAATGAAACCCCTGTTAAATGGAACATATTTTCTTGCTCCCTTCAGGTTCTATTTAGTGAGAGAATATTATATTGAGACTAGCAAAACAGAGCAGAATACTTAATTATCTGTAATGAAAATACGCTTCAGCTAAAAATTGAAAGACCACCACTCACTCGCAGAGCTCTTGGCCAGTGCCTCGGAAGCACCGCCATCGAGCAGTTCCACGTATTTTCCTGCATGTGTCTTTGCCGGCTTGGCCTCTACGCTGTGCGATGCCACCTGCGCGTGAGCAGCCATGGCAGGTGCGGCTGGAGCCACAGGCCGTGAGGAGGATGGCGAGGCTGGAGTGGTGCGCATTGCTCCGGTAGCAGGCGCTGCCGTTTCGTGCTGGCTGGGTGACTCTGGCCGTGGGTGGATCACTGTCAGCTAAAAGCACAAGAAAAGAACGAAGGGTCGCGTCATTACTAGAGCACACATGGACATGATCGATAGCACTAAATGATTAAAAATGGGCAAATAGTACGGTGTTCTAAGTATTTAAAGAAATATTACAGCATTCCAATGCACTTCCACAAGAGCTTACTATTTTTTATAGTTTTAAGTACTCCAAATGATGAATGGACATATTTTACTGTACGTAAGCTGCCTGAAATGGTGGGCTTACGACAGAGTGGGGCTGTTATACTGTGAAACACTGAAAAAAAATCTGCACTGCCATACAGCCATACTTCAGGGTTACATGTGCATACTAGCAGCACCCTGACTCAATTTTTAAATTTCTTTTTTATGTATTGAAGCTTGTTATAAGGACTTATATGGGTGCAATGAGGTCAATTTGAAGATTTATCATATTTTTCTACCTTTAACTTGCATTCTATTCAAATCCTGCCAGAATTCAAACTCAGTTAGAAAGCATTTGATACCAACCACCACTCGCTTCAACTTTGCTTCTAACCCCCTCCCCCATTCACCAACTCCCATTCTTTCAATCGGTATAACACTAAAGCAAAATGTGTCTTCATAGAGGTAGTTGAGCATTTATTGTGCATCATTTCACCACAAAAGCGAAAGAATGAATGCTACAGCAGCAAATTGTGAAGTCACGCAAAGAACGGCAGGCAGCTTGAAACTTGCAGCGTGCACGCCAAGCAGAAAGCACGTACGAAGAGAGCATACGCAGGACGAGCACATACTAACAACTGTCACAGCTCGACACTTAACACGCTGTTCAAACAGAAAGGAAGACTCGTGAAATGACCGCACAAGTATACAGAGGATAAGCGTGAACAACTGCCACAAATCTTAATTCTTTGTGTGTGAGCACCATGCCCCTTCCGTAAACTCGGCCGCAGAAGCAAGCAAAGTGGCCTTTGTGCTCTCTAGAACTACAAGTCTGATAAGCACGCACCCAGAAGAGGCCACGCCACGCTTCATTCAGACAGCTCTCAACGAAACATGAGAGGCGAAGACCTTGAAGGCGCACCCAACGTGAGCACATCAGGATATCTCGCTACTGATGAAGAAAACGCTCCGAAGTTACAGAGCTCTGAGGACTACCAAATGTTGTATGGTGCATATAAATTGCTTGCCGTCAGCGAGTTTGACAGTGTATGCCTCGTGGCCTGGTGGTCAGCATATGCTCTGTGGAGTTAGCGCGTATGCACTGTGGAGCGTGAAGTCGCTGGTTCCTGCAACAGAACCTTTCGTCCTAGTTTTTTTATTTGCAATCTGTTAGTACTATATATTCTACATCATAACAGTGACAGAAATACATCAACGAAGCTGTGGTGGATCCCGGAATAAAACAATTTCGCGTTAAAAGGAGACGCTCGTGCAATCCTTCAGTATATGCTTTCTTAATGAAATTTCTGAAGCCTATGGAATATGTACCACTGAAGTTGCAAACAAGACTGCACTAGTTTGTACTAAACATGAGTTTTTTTAGACTTGTGCGAAGACTCAAATGCTTAGAATATTCGAACCAGTAGTAGAATATTTGAACTAACTTAAATTCGAATTTAAATTATTGAAATTTCTCGAAGTATTTGCAATGAATGAATAGGTGCATATTAATCCGCATGTAATGGCATGCAAAGATAATTTTACTGCAGTGTCGGAATGCTGAGCAGTGAAAGCATCCATACAGGAGAAATCCGCTTTGCCGCGAAGCCTTCTTGCAAATTTAAAGGGGCCCTGCAACACTTCTTGAGCGTGGTCAGAAAACGCTCCCTAATGGCAGTCGAGGCTTCCAAGAACACCCGAGCCAAATATCATAGAGCAGCACGCCCGTCCTGCCAATTCACAATAAATTCTCAATGCCAGTTGAAAATTGCTTCTTCTCTCAGCAAATGACACCACAAGCTCAAAAATCACCCGTCACAGCTATTGCATCAGCCATTGGCCGATTTGAACATGGCGCGCTCGGTCGTCAGTGCAGCCACAACAAGAGGCCGCGACGTGCCCACGCGCGCGCGCGATCACACTGAAAAAGCTGCATATTCTAAGAAAAAAAGAAAGAGGTGCTCAAGGTCACAAGGTACGTGTGATGCATTTTCTTTCGCCGTGCCACTTTCCCTGTTTAGCTTCCAGCTATTTCGTCGGGATGAGAAGAGTGCATTAAATTGCAGTGCGTGACAAATTTTCGGAATTCCGCTTGTACTGGACTGATTTTAAGAATTTCGCGGTGGTAAATTTGCAAGGCAATAAGCTTCTTTACTGGCTCCATGACTACTTGAAGAAGTGTTGCAGGGCCCCTTTAAATAAACACGTTACCCTCAAACCAATTCATTATTTTATTAAGCGCGAAAGCTTGTTATGATAGCCTATATGCTCTAAGTATAATAAAATTTAAAATGTTGCCTAATTTACAGGTTATTACTCACATACTACCAAAACTCATATCCTGCTACTACCCAAAGTTGTTTCGACTAGCTGTGAAGGAAAAAAAAAGACATTTGCATAGAGACCTTATTTCAATATGAAAAAATATTGTGCAGGTTAGTTAGGTCATGATAAATATGCCCATTTACCCTTGTATGCCATATATACTATTCAACCAATATCACTATTCACTTCGAACCTAAAATTCACTATTCGCACAAGCCAAGTTTTTTTGTTTCGGCTTGTGTGATGTAACTATAATTTCACCTTGCATGTTTAGTTTAAAAGCCCCGCAAGATTATTCTATGAACAGGTATGCAGAAGTGTTTAATTATTCGCACAAAGACTGGAGTTGCTGTTTGTGATAGACATTTCTCTTTGGAGTCACGGGCCTTCGAAATGATGGCGCTTGCGACAAATGCAAAGAAACGAGCTTGGTAATACGACTTTTCAAAAATAGATGCTATACATTGGTGACAACTGCAGAATAATGCGTCGTAAGTAAAAATTAAAACATGAATTCACATGCATTACCGAACATCTTGTCCAGTAAAAGCAAGGTGTAACACACTTGGCTTTGCTGGAAAATATTCCTGGCTGCTTCCCTGCTCTTCTACGGATGATCTTGAACAATGAGCTCTTTCAGCTACAACAATCTGCTAACAGCATTATTTACAAGCACGGTCAACTCACTGTCTGGATGTATTCGTTGCTGACAAAGCGACCATTCAACTCTGAGCAGACCAACTTGAAAGCACGATTCAGGTAGTAGGCAGGTTTCTTGTTGAAGTAGAGAATCTGTCGCAACACGTTTTCATAGTGCTGCACCTTGTCAGCTCCTGAGGAGAACAAAACAAACATCAGTGCACAGGACACCTGTAACACTAAAGAGTATGACTGTAATTCCACCAGCAAAAGTTTGCAATACTTTTTGAAGGCAAGAAATACAACAAAGTACGATCACGAATGTTTCAAGTGACAAATATGCTCGGACGACAAAATTCTTAAGTTATGAACACTCTGCAATTACTGTCAGTAGTAACATAAATTCAATGTGGTCATAAAATTTCGTAGGCACTGCCATTCTTTGAATATGTTGGCTCTGTAATTCAACCCTTCAAAGTGCAGTTTAGGATGTTTCTGTTTTGTGAAGTCAGGGTGACAATGTAAAACCTTGAAGGCCAATTTAAAATGTTGCACAATGCTGTGTATATAGCATGTTTTCTATCTGGACATTGCATGCTTTCAAGCTGAATTAAGAAATACATTCTGCAATTAAAAAAAAAAAAAGTGAGCCGGATTACTGAAGCCTAAATTTTTCCACCTGGGAAAAATTTCCCGTTCAACAATATAACTGGAACTTAAAAATTTTTCTGCCTGGGTGTATTCAGTATGCTCTCACATTCTGTAGCACATTTCATGACACCCACATTGTCGAACCTTCAATTTACTTCAAACATTTAGGGAGAGAAGAAAAAGGAAATTTCCTGCAAGCCACATAGCCCTAACGCATAGGAGTCATGTCACGCTAACATTACCAGCGCATTCATAAATCAAGAGCTCCACTCGCAGTTGGCGCAAGCATTTTTATGGCCATATAGATGAACTGTGCTGGTCACTCTAAACATCGAATTATTTAAAATTATTTATGAATAAGGGTTGGTGCGATTCTGCATTTGCTGGTGAACCATTTTTATGCTACAAAAAGGTCAGCTGTCCAAAATGCAAAATCTTTGTTGTGTGCCTCTCACAAATTCCTACAAACTTCCTTAGCGTCCCGTCACTCATGTGCAACTCCCCATCGTGCTACAGTCCTCCACGTGCGATATCATCGTACTGACCGTAAATGACCAGTCCGTCTTTGCTCTCTCGGTGGTGGATACCCAGGTGGGCCATCATGTACGAGGGCAGCTGGAAGTGCTCGTGGTCCGGGTTCAGTGGAGGGTAGACCTGCACACTGCAGGAGTCCAGCCGTCCAGGCCGCTGGGACGCCACTGGTGGCGACACCTGGTTGTCCTCTTCGTCATCATCATCCTCATCCTCCTGCAAAGGCAAGACGTGCGCTTCACGTGAATCACATGACTCGTCATGACCGAATAAGTGAGGCTGGGCCATTGGCTGCGAACTATGCGATGCCCACAGTAGCATAAAGAATCGGGACTTGTTGGGCTCGTAGGTGCTTGCTGATTGTCATAGCATTGCGCAAAGACAAAAAAGCAAACACACAAAGACATACAATGCAGGCGCTGCGTAGCCTGTATTGTACATCTCCTTGTCTTTGAATTTGTGTCTTTGCACTACACTATGACGATCTGAACAGAGGATTTTTTCGTATCCATTATTACTGTCAAAAGTGGTACAGGCTAAAATCTATATGCCAATACCCAAGGGCAACCTTCTGTGGCCTTGCCATCAAATACACAAATCTACAAAGTCAGAGCGCTTATCACAGAAATGCTGAAAGTACATACTAATAACAGCTTACTGTAGTACCGGCACCCCAGTTTTAGCACATCAAGAAAATGTAATCAAGACCTTCGTTTTCTCTTTTATAACCCAAACCTCAAAACAACCAACTCGGATATAATGAGCAATCGGTTATAACAAAGCAAATGAAAAATAGTCTTGTAGTAGATATAGTGTTAGAAATAAACCTTCTAATGATTTTTCAGATTTAACAAACTTATTTTAGTCTAAGATGCAACTTTGTTATAATGAGGTTTGAATGTCATTATCAGCCTGTTAATAACAGTTTGTCAACTAAAATTGAACTTCCAAGTAATCTCATTAGAAGTTAAGCAGAATACAGATTCTTAATTGAAGTCTTACGAGAAGTGACCCTGGATATCAGCCTGTTAATAACAGTTTGTCAACTAAAATTGAACTTCCAAGTCATCTCATTAGAAGTTAAGCGGAATACAGATTCTTAATTGAAGTCTTACGAGAAGTGACCCTGGAGCCACTATTTGACAGGGGGAGCATTTTTCACTGTCATCCTGATGAGGACAAGACTCATGACCGAAATGCTGACTGAAGTGGCACTTCTAGTTTCACAACGCACCAAATCATTCCATCTAACTGAAGTAACAAAATGTTTCCCTTTATGTCCTATTAGGTTAGCTTGTCAAAGATAACATGAGATAAAATAAGTTTTCTCAGCCCATTTTTGCTTTTCTTCACGCACACACTCAAAAACAAGAGAAGCTCCTTCCGCACCTGCGAAGAGGAGGAAGCCGTGCTGGCCTGCGTAGTAGTCGGACGCTCGCGGCCCACCGAGATGAAGACGGAGGCGAAAAGCTCGATGCCCTGCTTGAAAGGCTCGTACTCCCGTGCCAGGTTGGGTGTGCCATTGATGGTGATGCTTGGCTGTTCGGCCGCCAAAATGGTCACCCACGACTCAACTGGGGGAACTTTCTGTGCCTTACCGTTGCTGCACCTAGGGCGTAGGGATAGGTAGAACAGCAGATAAGATTGAATAAGTAACTGTCAAGAAAGCAGATAAGATTGAATAAGCAACTGTCAATTTTTCCAGAGTTCATTTCTTGAATACAAGTTTGGCCAAGGTGCCGTAGCGTTTGACAAATTGACTGAGGTTAAAATTTCAATAGACCTTTCCACTGGTTTATTTAGGCTCATGCTTTCCATTGTTAATTTAGAACCAATCCACTCTGTATCGTATTGCTCTCATTTTCTGCACCGATGAGGCATGCGGATTTGAGAGCAAATAGGACGACATGCACACATCATGTGTGCTTTTGTATTCTTGTAAAATTTCACACAACATTGTGCCCACAGTGGGGTGGCGGCATTGGTTCAGTTATGAATGCAAACAAAACATGTTAAGCACCAACTCAAGGATTGGTGTGTAGTATGTGGGCAGACGACTATCGGTATGGTCCTTAGTGGAGCATTTTTGCTCCGTGCTGGCATCACTGCCGGCAGATGGATAAACTTCAAGCATTTGCTTCCAAATTCTAGCCAGCAAATGAATAAATCAGCAAGTGAATTGCAAAAGTTCAGGGTTCTTCCCCCGGCTTTTACTGGCTTCTTCCGAATCATCAAGTCAGAAACACCACAAATGACCATCTTTGCTACAGCGAACCTTTCGAGCACACTACCATGGTAAGCTTACATGACAGTTGTGGCCACTTGAACAGTGCGACGACCTGGTGTTGGGAAGTCACGAGAGTTGACGTAGGCCACACGAGACACCAGGTCTTCAAGGGTGTCTTGATCACGGGCCGTCACTGTCACTTCGCTGCGCTCCGAGTTGGATGTCACCTCCTGCAGCGGCAGGAATAAAGTGATGTGTTGACAGAGATACAATAGTGCCAACTGTATTGCTACAATAGTGAGCGCTGCACGCATTAGAGCTATGAAACGCAAGAAGTGAGGGCGACTGCTACCGTTACAGCATAAAAAGCAAGTCACTTCAAGTGCTGATATGTATACTGATCGCAAGAATCGCCCAACGCAAGGCTTTTCTTTTCTACACATGCCCGAATCCCCAGTGAACATGGTACAACAGATCCTCCATGAAACTCTTTAAAACACCATCTTACCGCACACTCTGCAAGTCCTGATATGCGAGCATTTGCAGTTGATCCAGCTATTTATGAACCAAACACATACCTCACAGCAATATGCTTGCATCTAGATAAAACTAGAACACTGATTCTTACTGGACAAAACAGCGACATGCATATAAGTAATAGGAACTTTGCTCTCATTCTGTAGCTGCATAGATTAGCTTTTCCAGCCTGCAAATCCTCACGCAAGTGCATAATAAGCATATACACTCAGATTTAATGCAAATGAATTAACCCCAAGCAGTGCAAAAAGAATTTTAAGATTTACAGCTACTGTACCTATTATAGCCTCATCCATCTGTTGGGGGTCAGGGAAGGCATGGCAGAAAACTTGGGTGTATGCCTGCAGCGTAACTTAGATTGTATGTGCTTACTAGTAAGCTTCTGCAAATATTCCTATAGTTTGAATATTCAAACAAATACCGCAGTATTCGAATTCACTTCGATTTGAATTTAAAATATTTAAAATATTCAAGTATTCGAAAGGAACGAATAGGTCTATATTAGTCCATGTGTAACACCTGAGAAGGTGGTTTCACTGCAGTGGAGGGATGGTAAGCCATGAAAGCACTAATTTAAAACTATGTTGAACTGCATGTAACTTCCTGCAAAGGTTGTTTCACAACAGCAAAGGAGTGCTGAGCCATGAAAACACCTAGTTGTTAGAAATCGGCACTGCTGCGAAGTCCCACTTCAAGGCTAAATGAACATATTAATCTGACATTGAGTCATCATTCTTGAAGTTTCAAAATTTGTTATAAGAGCAAATTAGCTCCAAATATAGTAAATATTATTACATGACATTTTTTGCAGATTATCATTTGCATTCTACCAAAAGTGAAATTCAGTTACTATTCAAAGTTGTTTCAATTTCTTCTTAACAAAAAGAAAAAGGCATTTGCACAGGCCTCATTTCAAATTAAAAAAAAAATATTGTGTGGGTGGTCAAGACAAATATGCCCACTTTCTTTTAGAACATATTATATGTACTGTTCGAATTTGATTCGAGACTATTTGACCAAGATCACTATTCGCTTTGAACATAAAATTCATTGTTCTAACAAGTTTACTTATTAGCCTCTCATTGCAATTGTACCCCTGCCTGCTCTTGTGGGGGCGCTATCACCCCCTGTACAGTCACATGCACCATGAGGCGCACGCACGTCTTGTGGATTAGCTTTATTTAGGATTAACAGCCGCTGATTGGTAGGTGGCACTGTGTTTGCATGAATTAGGGACAGATGACGGCGGAGAAGCTGGGCCGGCATACAGGAAATAGTAGTGAGACTCTGGGGATTAGCAGAGGGTGTCAACGGTAATCTACTGCGGTGGGCCCATGGGAGACACCGTGGGTCACGTCCTATGGATCCCTCGTAATCAGTTGATTGCTGGCAAGGCCCCATTCACGGTACCTTGTTATGTTGTTTGCGTGTTATACTGACAAATGGTATCTAAGGTTGTTTAGTGTGTCACTAGTGACGTATCAGATCCGGCTAGCAATATCATCGTTGTAACAGCAAGGAATAAATGTACACGTGTTTGGTTTGCACAACGAGGTGACTTTCTTCGTTCTGACAGCGGCTCTCTTCTGACAGCGGCTCTCCGTGCTAGACCCCGCACTCTTCACACTATGACTGTTTCATATCATTAGCCATTGGGATTTCATCTTCGAAGTACGCTTGTCTACATTCCATGCTGCTTGTCTATGCCTGCCAATACCATGTGGCCTTGTCAGTGAACAGGGTTACTTTGTGAAAAGTCAGCTACTACTCCGGTTGGACCATAGCCACTACATGGCCCCTGCTTTGCAGCTAATTGACTTATCTTCAAAAACATCCCCACAGTTCTCGTTGCAGCTGTCATACTGTTGCACATGCATCATTCATGACTGCTCCATCTGTCCTTTTGCTTCATTTACCATTCAACTGATAGAGGGTGGAATCTTGCAGGCATTCTAAAGAAACGCAGGAGTCCCTCCCTTGTCGGGTAAATGGCGGCACGTGAAGCTTGGCGTATGCGTGCCTAACCTGCTGTGCTGTTTTCCTTCTATGAGATTGTGCAGCGCTCCCTTTTTATGGATTTTTCCGTTTATTCTGAAAATGGGACCAAAATCTAAGGAGGAAGCAAGCCTTGTGGAGGTGCTATCACCCCTTGTAAAGTAGTTTGCGCCTTGTGGTGCACACATGTCTTGTGGATAGGCAGCATTTAGGTTTAACAAATGACACAGGGCTCATACAGGTCCACAACATCATCATTATGGTTAGTGCTGTAGTGCTAGCAGTGCCGTCCAGCGGAGAGGCTAGGCGGCCGCACAGTAAACATTTTGAAGTCTTTTTGGTGTTGGGGCGGCGATTCGGATAGAGGTCTTCAGGGTCCACAGGGAGTCAGTGGGATATGTCAACTGCGAGTCTTGTCCTGTTGATCCTCTCGTGACAAGTCGAACAAAGGTGAGTCCACCATCGCATTACCTTGTGTTTGTTGTTATGTTGATTCAATGCGTTGGAATATTGTATAAGGTTGTTTAGTGCGTCATTAGTAATACACTTGATTCGGCTGGCAACTGATATCGTCGTTTGTAAAAGTAGTTGAACAAAAGTACACAATGTTCGGTTTGCCCAACCATGTCTAGTGTGTCAGTGTGTTCCAAGAGAGTGGCTCTCTGATCGGGACCCTACAGCCTAAATACATTTAGGAGCCCTTTTCCTATCAGGAGAATAGTGGCAAGCAAAGCTTATATTGGTGCATGTGTGCCTGACATACTACTATCTTTTTTGCATTCTTTTTGTTTCATTCCTTCATGCTGATAATTGTACCTTTATCCATGCACAGCGACACAATGCTTCTACTGCTACAGGCAACAATGATGATAATGCGTTCATAAGCAGGCAACAATAGAACATGGAAATGAGAAATGCAAAGTGACTTCAATAAAAGATCCCATTGCTATACCCAAAACAGCTGATCGCTGACAAGCCCACGAATGAGAGAAGGGCAATTACTGGAAAGCAGCCCACACACTCATGTAACTGGAGCAGCTTTGAAGGTAACATTTCTGTATGCTTGTCAGCGCTGGTTTCTTGCGTACGACAGCGCCACTGCCACCACCAAAATCACTAACTCATAACAAGGATCCCTTGAAAAAAAGCAAAGTGGCATTCTGTGCTTACCGTTCCTGCAGCCTGCGAGTCCGCAGGAGGAATGTCGAGCCACTCTTTGCAACGGTGCAAGCAAGACAGCACGTCAGGGGACTCTGTGCGTCCCCTCAGAACTGACAGGCCGGTCAGGTAGCCACGGAAGTGGAACGCCATTTTGTTGTCCTTGCCTGTACATGCATGCGCCGCAGGCGCATGTATTACTTCAATAGCTATTCAACGTGAAAGTCGATGTCGATGGCCTGACCCCTGTCTCTCAAGCAGTCTAGAAAACTGGGTATGGGATAGTTGGTATTTCATTTCAAGAGAAATCACAGTACAAGGGAAGACACAGGACAAAAAGATGAACGAAGCAAGCTCTCGTCTTCGTTGGACTCATCCCATGTCTTCCCTTGCACTGTAATTGCTCTCAAGTAAAGCAGCGTCGTATACGATCAAGCCTTATTAGAACTACATTACCCACTTCGATGCCTGCCGCTGCATCTGGAGAAGTGTTTGCCATTTCACCCTAACAGACCATGTATGTCACTCTGACTCAATACATACTTTTCAGAAATTGCTGAGTTAAAGCTATAATTCTGTTTTTTCAGGCCGGTCCTCTGGAGAGCTGATCTACGTATGCTATCTGCTATGGCACTGTTTCTATGTTTCGTTAGATAGGGTCCTCACTTTGCCCAGAAAACATTGCCTGATCAACCATTACAGCCCCTGCAGCAATGTTGCAGAGGAAGCTACCGCATACCTTGCCAGCAGGCTCCCACAACAAAGGTGGTGTTGATGTTCTTGGTCTGGTGCAGCGGCCAGTCATCCACGATCTCGGGGTTGTTGGCCGTCACTTTGAAGGGCCGCCCGTCAACGTAAAGCGATGCCTGCACAGTTGTTTGGGCATACTCTACATCTCTGCACTTTTAAACAGATGACTATCGCAATTCGGTTACGTAGACTTCGATTTAACATATGAGTGTGCTCATGTAGTGAGTATTCACGCAATCTCAAGGTTCGCATCTCATTACCCGCAGGTGGTTTAAATTTTGCGGAGCTCTCTACAACGGCATCTCTCATAGCCTGAGTCACCACGGGATGTTTGCAACCAACCAATAATTAGGTTACTTTCTGTTTCAGTCCTGTTCGGGCAGAATGAAAAACACAGAGCGAGACTAGTCAGAAGGGCACGCGCACCTCGGGGAAGTTGACCGAGACGGCGTAGTGGTGCCACCGGTCGTCGCAGACTTCGGGCGTCTTCCACCGCCACTCAGCTGGAGTGAACTTGTTGGCCTGCTCCTGGGTAGGCTCTCGTCGCAGCAGCAGGATCAGCCGGCAGTTGCGCAGAAACAGAGCTGTGTGGTGCCGGCTCATTCCTGATCGTTACGAGAGAAAACTTGCTCTTAAACTTTTTCAGGCTGTTCAAACATTCACATCTCACAGCGGCACACACAGGCCTGACTAAAAGAACCCCTAACCGGGCAACTTACTGAAATGCTAAAGCAAAGACACCTAATCTATTCTTAGAAAGACTGACAGCTGAGCAAGTTGGTATGAATTCATACTACTGAAACGGCACGACAGGGTATGACGAATGCACACAAAGAAGGGTAACCCGACACACAAGTTAACTTTTATTCGCATGCGCAGAACATAAATATATACCCAGAGAGCCTATACTTTGAAAGATTATCGAAGCTTGGCAAATCCAAAAAGAAGAAGAATCATGCACCAGCTTCCCATCTGTAGCTTTGCAAAATACATAAATGTTACTCGAATGGGTAGAACTAGATAATGTTTGTTTTTGTATATGTTTATTGGTTGCTCCGACTGGTTATCATATGTTTATGTGTGCGTGCTATCTGTGAGAAGCCACGCGTGCAAGTATATTTATTTAGGTTCTGCGCATGTGAACAAAAGTTCAGTTGAGAGTCGACGCGTGTGTTTCGTATTCCCCTTTTTCGTGTGCATTCTTACCTTGCGGTGCCCGTTTCAATATTATAATCTATTCTTTTCTGCATTTTACAAGCTGTATTGCAGTGAAGCCTACTAAAGCAGATTTGTAGGCATGTGCAAATAGTAAATTTTAGGCTAACAGAGAAGAGTGATTTGTTTTAATGTTGAATTTAATTCGAATAGGTTGTAGAACGTAATTAAAAAAAAATGAGCATGTTTGTCATGACCTAGCTAACTTGCACATCATTTCAATTTGAAACAAGGCATGTGCAAAGGTCGTTCTTTTTTGATCAAAGGGAAGCACGAACAAGCCTCAATAGTATGTAGCAGGAGTTAACTTTCGGTAGAATGCACGTGATAACCTGTAAGGTACACTACATTTTAAAATTCACTAGTATACTTAGAGCATATGGAAAGGTATAAGAAGCTTTCAAACTTAAAAAAATGATGATTTAATGTACAATATAATATGCTCATTGTTCATTGCTTGAAGCGGGGTTTCGCGGCAGTGCAGCTTTCCCCTGGGAAGGTGTAATCATGGTATAGCATCTCTCCACTGCAGTGAAACTACCTTTGCAAGCAGTTACAAGCAGTTCATAGTCTAGTTGTTCATTTTGAACACTTCCAAATTCATACCACCTCAAGTTCACTTCAAAATGGATTCAAATACTGTAATATTTGTTTGAGTATTCGAAGCACACAAATATTCACACATGCGTACAAATTTTTTATTATGGGGGGCAAAGAAAATTCACGCCACGTATTTAGGGCAAACTTGCTAATTTCTGTATCTATCTTGCTTTGTCCTTCAGTATCGGTAACCAGCATGACAAGATCTGCCAAGATGGTACCGTTTAGCGGGAATGAATACTTTTAATGTTGCAAGTGGCTTAAGTCACTTAGAAAAGGCGTACTTACAGGGGTCCAGCAAGGTATTTTGGATGTGCAGGTGGATGGAAATTCGCTACTTGCATATGCCTTGCCATAGGCTTCAAAGGGGAGCGCAAGGGGGGTGGGGGGTGGCTAACCCTCCCTCGAACTTTGCATAATACTTTACTGTGCTGTAGGAATAATCTATATAGCTTACTAGCACACCCAGGTTGCAGCCTTCAGGACTGCCAGCCAATAAGGAATGTCGCGCACCACTAGGGAGTTTTCGAAAAGGGACCCCAAAAGTTTGGCACTTTAGACACTTACCCAATTTTCGGTCACTCTAGTCTTGGCTGAGAGCCGTCACTTCAGTGTGTGCTGTGACGTTCGTCTGATGCAAAGCTTTTGGGGCAGGCTTTGGGGCTCCCGGTAAATTCGAGAAATAGCGCCCCCAACGCAAAATCCAAATGCGGTTTGAGTTTCTCAAATGAGCAGTAACCTCTACGCTATTTCCTTGGGGCCCCAAACTTTTGGGTTCCCTATTCAAAAAATTTCCATTGACTACTCTTGCTGGTCATTTCACGGCAGTGAAAGAAAGGCCGCTTGTACTGAATGCGCCCCTCCCTTCGCAGATGCGACCCCCTGCAATAAGTTCTGTGGACACCGTAGTGTGCTGCAATACTTTTGCATGGGATTTGAAATGTTACAAGTGTCTTTTACAGCAAGTGATTCAATTTACCGGTGTTCAAAATTGTTGCAGGGTAGTGATGGCCCCCAGTGGAAAGAATGAGTGGTCAAAACAGAGCTATTTAACCGGCATAACCTTGCCCATTCATCAGAAGAACACATAAGTGACAACCGCAGGGAGCATGCTCATTGTAAAGTTAAACTGTCGAGTTTATGTGCCATCGATACACATGTCGTTTTGCATTTCAATGTAGTTGACAGCCCTTTCATAAGCCTAAGAATGCATAGTATGCACTTTGTGACAGGCACACAGTTTCGTTACAATAAGCTCCATTCAATATAGCCTTAACACAGCATTGACTACAACTTTTGTGAAGAGGGCCTGCCTTTTGAAAGAGTGACTGTGTGGTAGCAGAGCCAACTTAGTAAGAGTGATCACTGGCCAAAGATAACGCTTGTAATCGGTGAACTCGGAATCACCGAGTGGAAAAGCAGCACAGCAAATTCAACAACACGTACGGTGGTCATCGGAGTTGCATAGCACATGCTCCTTGAGGTGACTGGCATTGTGGGAAGTGGGCGCACGGTGGCGCATCCAGAAGCCCACCGTGAAGACGTTGGTCAGGTTGTGCGACACGGTGGACTCGGGGATGACGACGGCATTGGTGGCGCCGTCAAACTCGTAGATCTGGTCACTCTCACGACCCTCGTCTGTTGGCAGCCCCTGCGTCCACTCCGCTCCAACGCCGGGGCTTGGCAGCAGGTCTACACTGTCCGAGCTGGCACCTGCATTAACACACAGAGAAATGTTTACAAGCATTATAACAGATATGTGGTAGGCCATGACATATACTTAATGTGCCATCAGCAAGTCATTCAAACTTGACTTTACGCAAGTTGAATTTTTAGTAGTTGTTTTTTGAATGTATATTGTGTGCTTCTGTTTACATTGGCACCCTTTATATGAAAATAGAAACATCGAAAAATGGGTGTTTACAAATGCATCACACGGTCAGATCTCAACTTCAGAAATACACAATGAGGACAGATCACAGATTTAAAAATAAATATTACCAACCCCGTCTTTTTCATTGAGCACTGTGTTTTTTATAGTGCACTGTTATAGGGCACAGCTTGACAGAGTCCTTGAACAGAGAATCTATTGAGTACGCTCCCCAAAAATGTTCTGTCCAATTAACAGATTCTATGCAAAGAACAGGAATACGTAGTGACAATTTTTGCAAAAAAAAGTTTGTGTACT
Source organism: Rhipicephalus annulatus (assembly GCA_013436015.1). NCBI lineage: Eukaryota > Metazoa > Arthropoda > Arachnida > Ixodida > Ixodidae > Rhipicephalus > Rhipicephalus annulatus. The sequence goes on along the minus strand of WOVY01001445.1, from coordinate 56,646 downwards.
GATTAGCAACGCTGCCTCAATGCCAGATGACTGCGATGGACGCAGATGTGACAGACAGGTCATGGAGAACTAAGCAAATGAATGAATGGATGTATGAATAGATAAAATAACTTTACTAAGGCCCAATAGTTTGTGCCAGTAATCTAAATGAAAGCTTGTTTTTTTTTTTGTTTTATTGTCAGGCAAGTCTGTGTTCTCTCAGACAAAGCCAGTTGCTTTCTTACCACTGCGCTCTTGTGATCTCCATCACAAAGTGACAGCCCAAATAAGCTAATGAAATTACAAAACTACAGATTTGGAATATCCGGAATCGAATTCAATTCTAAGAACATCGTGAAGGCTCAGACAATTTACATCTAGCTATACGACATCATCGAACATTCTGAATCAGACCAAGGTGACTGTACAAATTGATTACACAGTGCTGCAGTCTTACAGGAGTGCTGATAAGAATCACATTGTCAAGATACTAACGATACAATGATCACATCCTGCACAGCAGCACAATAATTCAAACAAAACTGCAAAATAACCCAAAAGTGACAAGCAAAAAGTAGTAAACGTGGCGATTCACTGACCACAAAGTTTTCTCTGAGAGTCGACCGAGTAGGTGTCCCGGTCACACCCCTTGCCCACGTGACGTGTAGCAAGGGTCAGACGAGCCGACAGCTGTTCAGGTTCGCAGGCTCCTTCACACAGCTCCAGCTGCGCATCAGGGAACAGGGCCCTCCGACCAGATCCTGGAGTGTACTCCACATGTTCCTCCATGCCTGCAAGTTGCAAACAGTAAAGCTCAAGGGGTCACACCACGAGTGTGTTACTGTGGCTGCGTTCAATAGAGAGTTTTAGTTTAGTGCAGGCAACGGCCTAGCGCACGCATCGCCAGAGAGGGAGCACGGCTGCGCATGCGCTGTACATAAAAGAGATGCATGCATTTGCACACGTGAGGGATGCGTACACTAGATCACGGCGCTACGTTGCGCACGCTACAGCCGTTGGGCATCTTAGCAGTGGCTCTCGCGAGATCTCCACCTGGTGAGAGCATGAAATTCAAGATGGCCATGACCAACAGTAGCACAAGCAGCAGTGCGGTCATGGCTGCGCGTGAATCCCGCATGCATTTTACGATTTCCCTTGATTTGGAGCTCTTGGCTCTCGTGCATTGGACAGTTATTGCTGTTAAAATACAGGATCTACCGGGGATGCCTTTCAACGCCCTGAATATCCTCAGTTTTCATGTCTCGTGTCTTGACTCGTGCCAACTATGGTTGGCTTTTGTAGTTTATTGCCTAGTCACTAGGTGGCGCCAAGTACCACTCCAAGACGAAGGTGTTGACACTTAGGCGCAGTCCATGTGTCCGTTGTCGCGCAAGCTAAAGTAATACTGCAGCCTCAGCTGTAACGTACGTAGTGCGCAAGCCGTTGTGCATGTAGCACCTTGCGTGCAGTAAACTAAAACTCTCTAATTAACGTAGGAACGTCCTGTTTCACAGCTTGTGCTAGTTCGATTGTGTTTCTGCGTTGCCGTAATATCTTGAGCAAGCGCCCTCTCTACAATGAAACATAATCTGACGAGATTTTGAGGAGAGTCCCTTGCTCGGTCGCGGACAGAAATTCAAGACGGCAGTGCAAGTGCTGCTATAAATGAAGAATGCACATTTGCGTTAATAATGAAATGCTTAATTGAATACGCATGCACTCACTGCATTTTTTTTTTTTTTTCGGCCCACGTCGGGTGAATGGCAACAGTCCGACACACTAAAAATGACGAGAGAGAAGAGAGGGCCGCTTGCTCACTCCTTGGGACACATAAAAAATGGATGGGTGCACTTGCTCCGGTAGGGCTGCTTGCTCGGAATTTTATGGTAATATCTGCAAAACGTAACAACTGAAACAGAAATTCAGTTGCAATGACGTTTCTATACCGACTTTAGTCAGTGATTTGCACTTTGTAAACCCTCTATTTAAAGTCTGACAACTTCCAAAGTGATTTTTAAATGCTCTAATTAGTACAACGAAAGACCCACCTTTCCATCCGACCTTGCACACCCTGTTGACTTTGATGGTGACAGTGACTGGGTGGCTCTGCTTCATGCTACAATCAAAGGCAACCACCTGGAAGATGTGGTTGCTGCTTGCCTCCCAGTCCAAGGGCTCCGTGGTCCAGATGATGCCTGAATACACAAAATGAGAAACAAGTATGCTTGCTAAGCTGGATCATCACCATAAAATGAATTAATGTAAACTGCTGGAAAAAAGCCTATCCCTTCTAGCAATATCCAACTGTTAATGTCTTCCATCCAATAACTTCACTTGTCCACTCTATATCACTTATGCAGGTTCGCGCATTATCATAGACATCGTGCCCACATCTCTTCTGGAAGGTTCAAAACTAATTAAATAAATTAATAAAAAAAGAAAAGCCCCTTTCAATTGTTTCTTTTTATGTTGCCGAAAGTTTCAAAAAAGTTTGTCTGGTCTGGTAACATGATGATGAAGAAGCTGAGATCACTGAACAAGTGGAAGGAAAAAAGACATGTGATGTCTTAGGGCTTGTACGAGTTTCGACTCATGTGATTTTCATCTACGCAGGGGTACAACAACCATAACATTAGGAGCAATTTTTCGAGCAGAAGAATCATACTTTTGGAGCCCTAAAATGTGAATTTGGAGCAGGTTATGGGAAATAAAACATCAATTTTTTTATCACAAAAGACCAAACTTAGAGCAAATAAGGCTTAAATTTAGAAAATAAAGTATGTTCAAGCCATTAAACATCACCTAAATCGTGCAAAGTTAACATGAGCAATGCTGTTTCAATAAAACAATTATTTCAATCTACTTCACTGAGCAAAGAATGATAAACTCCATATTAGCACTTGCTGCGTTTGTCGAATCCGTAGACAGAATCAGTGAATCAAAATGTTGGTCAGCCAAGCTGGCGACCTTGAAATTCAAGGGGAAGGAAAGATAGAAATAGACAGCAAAGACAGGGAGATTAACCAAGCTTGGCTCTGTTGGCCACCCTACTGAAACTCAAGCGATTAGTGACACTGAGTAGGGGTGGCAAAAAAAAAAAAAAAAGAAATCTGTGCAGTATCTCTTTGTTTTCTCTATTTAGGGCGGCAGAAGTTTCATACACTGCTCCACATGATTGCTAGTAAGTTTTTCAGACGTCAGCGATCATACTAGTGTTCACAATTATGCGGTAGTATACACGCATGAGTAATTGAACGTAATTTGCAGTCCCGTGAGCAATGCTAACAACCCCTTCCAAATCATAATACGCTTTTCCGCAGGACACCACTGTATTGCGACGAAGGTGGTTTAAGCAGCGTTTCGCACGGGTTAGAACAAGGCCAATAAATTTTCGAACCCCACCACGCCTCCTCCCCCCCTCCTCCTTTTTTTTTAACGATTTAGGGCACAACATCTCAGCTCGCTCAAATGGCGCGTTCTACCAGATAAAGTAACACCGGCTCACGCTCGGCAGGGGTGCAACAGCTGTACCAATTGCACCAATCTGATACAATTCCCCATTTTTGCGCCGAGCTGCGCCAAAATGCCCAACCAGCCTCAAAATTTTCTCAGTTGCGCTAATTTCAGCCTGCAGTTTGAGTCATAAATCAATCCAACCGTGCAAACTCTAATCTGAAACCACGGTAACCTATCCACACTAACCTTAATCCTATTAGGTCAAGGCACTCGCGAGACGCGATCGACCAGATAAAGTAACAAAGCTGTGCGCATATCGGTCGACTGACCACAACGGATACACTCGCTCGCTGGATTTCGTGCCGACCGCTTGTGCCGTCACGATCTCGGACGTCAGCGTAGCTCTGGCCGACTGGGCTGGCTCTACGCCATCTCCTGACGCTGATCTTCGACGACAGCGTAGCTCTGGCCTAGTGGATTTGCCCTACGCTATCTCCTGACGCCGACAAGAGCTGTCGCCAAAGGTGCCCCGTCCTCGGACTCCTGCAACCGTGTCCATATTTCCTGTCTTCTCCTCACTTCCGTCGTTCGCTGTCCCTGCGCCTCGCTCACTCCTTCCTCTCTGTCTTTTTACCTTTTAATCCCTTCTCTACCCCAATCCCTCGTGAGCTACTGTTGAGCTGTCCTCCCTTTGAGAGACAGTTACGGGGTTCACTTTTCTTTTTCACTTGAATTAACTCTACACCCCCCCCCCCACCCCACCCTTCCGCAACGGATACCTATCAGCGGGATGACGCAACTTCAAGAGAAAAATGCGTTGCCGTAGCCGAACGCTTCCCAAGAAATATGAACTTTCTAGTCAGGAAAAGCAGCTATGTCATGTTAGTAAGTAGAGCTGGGAGTGCATACCGCGTTTTCCGCGCGCGAACAGAGCTAACGAGCTGCGAACCCCGGCAATGCCGGCGACCACGTTGGTCGCCATAGCAACGGCACATAAAACATTTTTCTGTCTTGAAGTTGCGTTAGTTGCGTCGTCCCGGCGACAGACATCCGGTGCTGTCACCGGATCATCACGACTCCGTCAGTGACCGCACGCAACTTTATCATCATCATTTCAACTCAGTCTTTCGCTAGAAACGTTGAAAAAAGATGCTATTCAAATGTAGAGAGAGAAAAAGACAAGGATGCTCAATGAAAGCAAACCTGCAAGATTTAGAAAAACTGCAAGCTGGACATTTACTGACAGCAAACAGTACAGCCTGCCGTCTCAGCTTCTTTTAAAAATGCTAAACTTTAATCACAAATGCATATCTCATTTTGCCGTCCTGTTTTGCATTTCTACCACTAAAATACACGAGTAGTTACGAGTGGTTGGAGTACTCACCTTCAGAATCGATGGAGAAGGGCACGTGCGAGTCCAAGATGTCGTACTTGCAGATCTCGCTGTTCTTGGGCGTGCAGTCCGCGTCGAGAGCGCGCACACGAAGCACGCGCTCGTGCGGTGGCCGGCCCTCGTCCACGCTTCCCTGGTAGGACTCCTCCTCCCATCGAGGTGCAAACTCGTTGACGTCATCTACTGTCAGGTGCACAGTCACGCTGCAATGAGGGCATGCAATGCCCACAGGTCAACTACAGGATCGCAACTCGGTGAGCACAATATGCAAATCATCCACTAATGGGCACGGTCGGGGAGCACACTAGCGGCAAAACACACGCGGCACGCTGGCAGCGGCAACAGACGAGCCTCTAAAGCTGCCACGCAGCAGGATTATCGGGGCGGCAGAGGAATGCGTCTCGGCGCCATTTTTCGCAGTAAACCACGAAGCGTTTTCTGAGCATGCCAATCAGAGCGGCTTCCACGCCCCTTCCGTGCACGTACGCGCTTTGCACAGCGGGTCACTCGGCAGGATGCTGGTTGGTGGGATTAAGGGTGCGTTCACACTTGGCCTCGAATACAGCGAAAGCGGCGAAACTCGCCGGAAACTGACTCGTTTCGCCGCCCGAGCGGCCGAAAAGCCACGCCGTGCGGCCAGCGTGCAAATTTTCCCGCCACGCGAAAGCGGATCCGGTTTCCGCTTCACGGCTTTGGCTGCGCTAGATCAAACCACATGATCTAACCAGCCGGTCGCAGACGGCGGCAAAAGTATGCGAACGCGTCGGCGGTGGCTAGCATCGGCTCAAATGACAGAAAAGCAGGGAGGTCCACCAGAAATTGGGGAGCCCGGTTTGCTACCCTGCATTAAGGAAAGGGGGAATAGAGAAGAGAAATAAATTGAATAAAAAAGTAAACACGCGAAAAAAGAAAAAAAGACAGAGCAGAGGTGCTATAGCTTATTCAATTGGCCACTACCACGCAAAAAGTTCAATAAGGCCTTGAATTATTTTCTGTGCGAAGGCAGACTCTGACAGCATTCGAGCACTGACTATTCTGACAGGGGCCTGTCGTCAAGGCGGGCTAACGCAGCAGCTAGCGGTTGTCTGTGCACGCTGTAACGAGAGCAGTAACAGAGAACGTGCTCTATCGTTTCATCGCTGCTGCAATGATCGCAAGCAGCACTGTCTATGGTGCCAGGATTTTTTTCACTGGAGCTGTGAAGGAGAGCACCGACGATAAGCGAGTTCGTTCAGGGGGGGGGGGGGGCATGCTAACTATACTATTTTTCAACTATGTTTGATTTTGGGAGGAGGGCATAAGGGCGGGGGCAAGCGAAAATTTGGGGAGGGGGGGGGGTGGCTTCAGGAGCCGTGTACCCCCCGCTGGCGCCGCCCCTATCAGCGTCTTCAACATGCTAAAACAGAACACTTGAAGGAAGCGCCAGCAACAGTATAGCCTATGAAAGAGAAAGTCTGCCCGCGTAGCAAGCGGTTATCGCTTCTTCTGGCGGCAAAAGAGCGAAGTTCGAGAGCCACTCTTCCTAGCGGCGACAACACGGATACTTGAGTAAATACCTGAGATACAGGCTATGAATACTACAGCACATGCACAGTGTACATGTGTGAGTACCTGGCTCGCTCAAAAGGCATTGTTCGAAGAGAGCCGACTGCTTGCTCAGCGAGCGATATATGCAAATCGCGCGTCGGTTCGTTCTTGTCGCTGAGCATACCGCGAAAAGGCATGTAGTACGCGTAATATCTAGTCGACAGTTGGTGAACATTGGTCAAAAGTTGGCACACTCGAAAAAGAAAGTGTGTGCCCTTTTTAAGAAAATAAAGTTCATCGTGGAGTATTTTACAGCGCAACGGGTTAGATACGGACAGAGAAGGCACACAGCACTACGTATCCGTGTCCCTATCTAACCCGTGGCGATGTAAAATATTCCATGATGAACATCCCCCAACTCTCCGAACTCACGATTCTGCTTCAAAATAAACAGTGTACGGCAGTAATATGTCGATAGAACATCGTTCAGACGTGCTCATAGTTTATTTTACTGATGGTCATTTCGTGGCCAAACGTCGCGCTGGCCTAGTAATTATCATGGTGGACTGCCGATCCGAATGGCACGGCGGCCGCGTTTCGATGGAGGCAAACATTTGTAGAAGACCCCCATATGTGGTCGAAACCTCCTCAGAAACCCTTTACTATACGGCCCCATGTCGTGAATGTAGGACGTGAAACCAAGACAGCTATTATTACCACAAACGGGGATATATAAGACTCACTTTTCGGAGACGAGCCCGTTGCATCCGACGGCGGCGATGTCGAACTTGTAGTTTCGGTGCTTCTCGCAGTTGAGCTCCTTCTTGGCGAACAGCTCGGCCTTGCCCGTCGCCTCGTCGGTGATCCGAACCTCGAAGGGCGCCTCACCGTGACGCTTGTTGGTCACCAGGAAGCGGCACACCTTGGCTGCAGAGGAAGAAGAAGAAGAGAGGGCGATGTATAAGGCATCGTTGTATGCTATATACGTGTACACGTGAGAGGACGGGTTGAATGTATATGCCAATATACACCACTTGGAGTGGAGTTGTTCACAAATTGGGCTGCAGTGAAAGGGAGGCACCGTCTGAGAAGTGGTGTATATCACATGGCTACGGAAACAGAACGATAAACTGGACTGCCAGCAAATAAATCAATAAATGAATAAGCAAATAAATGAATAAATAAATGAATAAATATATAAATAAATGACCTAGAGGGGGAGTGTAGGCTAACACATGCACAGCATACCCTCCCACCTCTGACACTGAGGCAATTCAGAATATTTGGCTAGCATGTATACGCAGAGGTTTTCCCGAAGATGTGGTTAGACGGCTGAAGCGTTAATTGGTGAAAAACGAAAACAGTAAGAACAACTAGAACAATAGAAAGTAAAACGAAGGCAACACAAGAGGAGGCTCAGTATTAACAAGCTGTCTCGCGAATGCTTTCAAAGAGCGTTGGCCAGTTTGTCTATACGCAGTCATATATATGCACACACGAAGAACACCATCTGGGAACACGTATATACACTTTACAGTATATACAACACCGAGCTCAGTGTTTGCAGGAACGCGCAAACTCTTCCTGAAGTGTGCACATCTCTTGCAGTAAGACAGATATGCTCGTGTAATGGCACAGATGACACCCACGTATACGATATAACACCAAATCCACATATATGATCCTGCGGTCTACTGATAGCTCCGCTCCCTTGTATACAGAAGCTGTCTGTGCATGTAGTACGTAAGTCAGTGTTTACCGCAAAAAGTTGCCCTTGAGGGTCGATTAATACGGATGCATTACGTCGTTTCTGCAAGCTTGCGCTGTTTGCCTTTGGAGCAACGTCCGTGATTTGTCCGAACCAGGTGCGGATTAACCGACTCTCGCTTCTCAGAATCTAACAGCCATTTTTACATCGGCTAACTGGCCGTGGACGTTATAATTAATTCCCACAGCTCCAATGTGAGTTCTCATAACTGCTTATAACGTGGCGGCCACTCCAATAAAGGAATGGCACCAGTGACGCTTATAGCTAACGGACGGATCACGGGGAATGACACCCAAATTTATATATTAAGCGAGACGGGTACACATGCTATAAAAGAAAAAAAGTGAGGCCTAGATGCAGACTAAACCAACCTCAAACTTGAAAACCGCTGAATCAGAAAAAAATGTTGGTCTTCGGGAAGAAAAAAAAAGAGGGTTATTGAAACAGACGTCGTATAGCACAGCTGGCACCACATTACTTTAGTAATATCGGCTATTGGCGGTGAGCATGAACTCATTATACGCTGACATATGCGAGAAACGTACATTTAGTTCGTTATATCAGACAATTAGGTACACAGTGTTCAACGCCCCTCATTTAACGACATGAAGCTAGAAACATTTTCAAAAACGTTCATAAATGTTCAAGCAAGGTATCCGGATATTTCTGTCACTGCAATGCCACCGGCACACGTACATTCGAGTAGACGACGGTTTCCTGAAAACTAGGCCTTGTAAGGCCCCTACACTACTGAGAGTTCGAAATTTAGTTGTGATGTTGCAGTTGTGCACGAGTCCACTACGAACTCATTGCCGTGAGAATTTTTCAAAATGTTACCGTAATTTGTCAATATGGTTGATTAGGCGAGTTGGTGACACATGATGGTATGAAATAAGAGGGCACTACTTTTAAGACACGGACCGAAAGACAGGGATAAGCACTTACTACCAACAGTGATAGCACAGTTACACGTGTTTGATTATCCAAGCGGCTATCGCTCGTTTTCCTTTTTTCTTCATCCGCTCGACTCTCATCTTGGCTATATGTACTAGAATATATCTTGGCCGAGTGCGAGGACGAAGGGAGGTGAACGCACCTGCAAGCAGACAAACATGTTTTGTCGATGACGAGAGCCCGAGAATGCTGACGTCACGGCTAACGCTGAGGGGCTCGAAGAAGAGTAGGGACGGTTTCAGGGAAATTCTGGGGCGCCCGCAGCACGTAGCGCTTCAGCGTTTGACCTTGCTGATCGAGACAGCCTTGTGAACTCTGTGGGCGCGTTCAACTTTATATGTAGAAAAAAATGATCAAACATATTTAGGGGTCCTTGTAAAAAAAAAAAAAAAAAACCTCCGTCAGTGACTGTCCGCGTGTATCGCAGAATCGAAAACGCGCTCAAGTGCAAAGTTCAATCAATAACCGTAACAATTGCGACATTGCGTAAGTACTACAACATCGAGAAATCCCCAAGGACGCGATAGCTTGCGATAAAATGGCAAAAAGTGAGACAAGTGTAAGCGCCGCGCAAGATTATATGAAGCTGCTGAGGAAGCCGCTAGGACATTTTGTCTACTTCCATATATATGTCTACAATAACGCACATTAGGGGGGGGGGGGGGTAGACACCAAGCTTTAAGGTCCCAAGTCGCGCACGCCAAACCCGACAGCATTAAAAGAGGAGTGGCAGACGAACCACTTTTTTTTTTTTGCGTGGCCTAACTTCATCACACACAAGCTATGTCACTCTAAAGCAAAACCCAAGTTTTGATACAGTTTTGCAGGCTGGTTATCATCTTTTCTCGGCTTCGAACAGACGCCGCGCCATCGTAAAAAACAAAAAAAAAAGTGCTGGCACGTACGTCCTCCAAGTCCTCTGAGGCCGCGACTTAACGTGATTACCATGCAGAGCTCCTAAAGTCATGTACGCGTGCGTATGCCGTTGCTTCTTGTGAACGTACTCATTTAACTTTGTGCGTGTGTGTGTGTGTGTGTGTGTTTTACTATTTTTCAACCACGGATGCGTGTTCCCAAGGGCCCTCCAAATCTTCTAAGACAGCAAAGTCTTAACCCCCCACCCCGTCCTTTGAAACAGCTTAGAAAAACTGGGTCACGGAAGGTCGAGCTCCTCAAACTGCTTTCGGGGAAGCCGACGCCAAGTGAAAATACCGGAAGCTAGGGCACCGAGCCGGGATTGGGAATGATTTTCGATTCCTCTTTTTCAACGGCGCGCTTGATAACAGCGCGCCACATAAAACGTCGACGTATTCCCCAGTTGAATTAGAATGACCTACTTCAATTTGCATATATATTCACTCAACATATTTAACCATTCGGAGGCGGATTGTTCATGTTAAAGTGAACTGACGCCATGGAAGATACGTGTATCGTTATTTTTCTATCGCTATTGCCAATTATAAAAGCTTTGCAGCGGAGAGGCACAGAAACTACTAAAAAAACCAGAAAATACAACGAATACCTATCAATGATAAATAACATTAACGAAAACAGTCACTAAGTAAGGTGAGAAGCGTGCCCGTCATAGGTTTGCCCAATTCAAAAACTTCGAAAATTCATGAGATGCTCACGTTTAATATTTAAAAATGTTTTTTGAAACACAATACAAACGAAACGTGAACTGTGTACACAGTTAAGTAATAGCCAATAACTTCTTCCGATTAACTGAATAGGCGTTCACAAGAAGATAACTTCAAATGAGGCTCGGTGGGCAGTCTCTTCATGGTGATTTGTAGGAAAACCCGTATATTCTTTGAAGAGCAGTCTGTATAAATTTAATGAAAACTGGCTAGCGAAATTTTGTCGCAAAAAAAAAAAGTTGTGAGATGTCCGCGCACGGCATCGAAAACCGTACATCGGGTAACCGAATTATCGGCAGGCGGTCTCCTTGGGAACCACGCCCAAACAGATCGGCCTGCCAGAATTCTGAGAAAACGACCCCTTGCGTTACACCACCCTAACCAAACGCACCCTTACCGAACAACGCAACCGAAGAAAAAGCACGCTGCTTTGCGATTCGCCCTACGATAACACCTCACGACGTTCAAGAATGAGAACACGCGGACACGACAAAGACAGCCTCACCCACAGACTATTATTATTGTCACGTCATAGCTTCTTTTTCTTTTCTTTTCTTTTAACGCACCACTGACGCGTCTGAATGTCCGGTCATGAATAAAACGCGAGATAAAAGAAATGACTAACGTCTGAATGTCCGGTCATGAATAAAATGCGACATAAAAGAAATGACTAAAGACAAAAAATAAAATAAAAAGCACCCTCGACGACAGACATTTCGTGAAATATCGAAGGAAAAGAAAACGCTGACGAAGAAAGAAAAGAGAAAGCGGCACAGATGAAAGAACGCACTCGAACAAGGCCGAACGGCCGACAGGACAGATAAAGCCAAGATGCAGCGAACCGGAAAGGTCGAATCAATATCCGCTCTTCCTTCCTCTCTTCTTCTCTGGTGAACGCTACATAGAAGACAGGAGAGAGAGAGAGAGAGAGAGAAAGAGAGAGGAGAATTCAAGGTTTACGCGTAAAGCATGGTTCTACTGCGAACAGCAGCAGTAGCTGGAGACGACAACGACAGTGGTGGTATTGCCGCAATAGTATGGTGCCGTCCGGTCTCCCCGACAACAACCGGTCAAGCCTCCTTTTACGAGTGCCAAAAAAACCAACCCGCCCACTACACGAGAGCGCTGACAACCGAACCGAAGAAGCGACGAACATCGCCCCCACGAGTCAGTACAGGGGAAGGAAAGACGGGAGAAAAGGACGCAGATGCTGTGCTGGTGTCGCGGCAATGTCGCAACAGGTCGTATATACGTGAAGGATGGGGGCGGCAGCTACGCGGCAGAAGGTACATAAAATAGCCAAAGCGGAAGGAAGCTGCAGAAAGCGTGGTGACCGCACTCTTTTTCTTTCCCCTGCCGTTGTCGCGAGAGGGTTATTTATGTCGAACGATCCACGTGCCCACGGACGGTTGCAGTAGCAATGCTTTCTCGCTTTCTGTCTTCCTCGCTTCGTTAAAGAACCCCAGGTGGTCGAAATTTCCGGAACCCTCCACTAAAGCGCCTGTTATAATCATATGGTGGTTTTGGGACGTTAAACCCCACATATCAATCAATATTCCTCGCTTTCTTCTTCTCTGAGCTACTTATTCATCTCTGCAGTTATTCATGCTTGCAACGCTTTTACTACAGCTTTCGGATGCGACTCGCTTAGTCAGCCTTCACACTTCCAGAAGAATTAGCAGACCCTCAGTGCGAACTGGTAACGTGAAGCGTTTTCTTTATTAAGGCGAACGACTTAGATGCCTGATCAAAAGCGAAATTCGACCGTCGTTGTCCCGCGGCGTCAAGTACAAGACAAAAAAAAAAAAGATCACTTGGTGGCGTCCCTCATCGCCAGGGTTAGTGACGTTATTAAACATCGTAGCTTGGTCAAAGGTGGTGTTATCATGGAGGTATAAAACCACGTTAATAGCAGAAAACTTTCGAAGGATAGCGAGACAGGATCAATACATTCAATTCAATGCTTACTTCTCTTTCAAAAGAACAAGGAGCAGTCACAACAAGCTACTGCGGTGAACAGCTTGACAGTTGTTTTAAGCTTCGAGTCGCACTACAGTGAAGGAACAATTAAGAGACTTGCGAATTTCTGCTGCGGCAGTAGAGACGATCCAGCTGAAAGTTTGCCGTCGCCGTTATGTCCCGTTTCGAGTTCCAGTGCGGTAAGATGCCAAAGTGAGCGATGTAGCATGCTATCTTCGAACGCGTGGCACGGTGGATGTGTGGCAGCTTGGGCTAGTTGGTATGGCATGACGATAGTTATAGCGCGAGAATAAAACGACGACACAGAGACAAGAAGGATTTAGCGCTCGTGTCCTTCGTGTCTCTGTGTCGTCGTTTCGTTCTCACGCTATAACTGTCGTCAGGCAAGATGTAGTCGAGATGAGTGTACAGTGGAGGTGCGGTGATGAATGAGCGCCCGCGGGCAAGAGCTGGGAGTGGAGGGATTGAACAGAGGTGCGTGCGCAGTGGTTGGAAAGGGGTCGCAAGCAAGCGCTTAGTAAGTGAGGAGATTGGGGCGACGCGTGCGTCTCCGTTCTCGTCAACCTGGCGGGGCCACTGTCCCGTACTACTGAGCGCAGCGACGGCCGCAAAACGGTCGCAAAAAGCGACACCAAAAGGGAGTTTTAGTGCTGGGTACGCATTCTCTCGGGGCGTTGCGGGCTTGGGAGCGCGCGGCGTTGCGTCGAGATGACTGCGAGTCGAGACGACTGCGGTCGCTTCGTGTGCTGCGGCGCCGTGCGCCTTTAAATGTTCTGGACATAGCCTATCTCTAAGTGGGAGTCAACACGATGCGTTTGCTCACTCTGGTTAGAGCAGACGTTCACTTCGGTTTGGCGGCGCCATTCTCGCGAACAGTGCTCCCGGCCGCGGAGTAAGAGGTGCGCAGATAGACGTGTGACGTACGAAAAAGAGGAGTGTGTGTGTGTGTGTGTGTGTGTAAAAGGTCTCAGGACACTATCCCATGTAATCCTATAGGAGCGTGGCTTGGGAACTCTTGACTCCTCCTGTAGGTAACTGGGCTTTTATGTCCCAAAACCACGGCATGATTATGAGAGACGCCGTAGTGAAGGGCTCCGGAAATATTGACCATCTAGTGTTTTTAACGTGCACTGATGTCGCACAGTATACACAGGCCTGTAGTCCTCTACCATTTCACCTTGACCGAAATGCGTCCCCCAAAGCCGGGATCTAACCCTCGCTGTGATGTAGAGTACTCGCGGATTAAAACAGGACAACTTAGGGCTAAGCAACGCACATACTTTCGTTTGCACCGTCTACAGCTAAGGTCATGCCGGCGTGATTTCGGTTATCTCGAGCGATTGCGCATATACCACGTGAAACTGATAAAAACCGATGATGAGTTTGAATACGTGAGTGATCGCTAACATTATACTCCAGCTTTTGCGCAATACTCACACTTCACTCTTAAACACCCGGTGTGATAGTATACGTCCGTTCCGTTTTCGATACCGTCAGTAAGGAAATCATGTACATCATGAAGAGACACGTCATTTCTGCTAGCCTACTCCTCTTTTTTTTTTCTCGTTATAGCCCTGGGACTCGAGGTTCCTGTTAGTGCACTTTTCTCCCAGAGCACAGGCATCCTTTTAGCTGTTGTGGACGCGATACTGAATGTATGCGACCGCTACCGTGCTGCTCCGATCTCTTGCACGGGCGCACCGTTAGTTGCTCGGCCTACACTATACGTACACTGGCGGCATCGTTTGTTTCCAGGCGATAAATATTCTTCGCGAACAACAAAAGGCCACGGAGAGAGAAAGAGAGAGCACAGTGTAGCTGCTGGCTCAGAGCTGGCCGCACACTTCGCAGCGGCGCTGCAGGCGCGTAAATCAGACGAAAGCTCGTCGTTTTGCAAGGTCTCCTCCTGACGAGACACATTGGTGGAGATGAATATTGCGCTTCTTGAAAAGAATGACGAAAAAAAGACAATCACAACGTCGCTTTACAGTTTTCCGATGACGGTTAGAAAGATTCTTTCGAAGAAACGCGGCTTTCCTAAAGGGCAGGAATAAAAGGAATAAAACGGAACTGACCAGTCGCTAAGCGCTACTTTCGGAATGGCTTACACGAATGAATCAGGTCAATTTGCTTTTATTTTTTCGTCTGGCTAGCCACACTTCTCCAAAGGAAAGTGGATGTCGAGAACGGTATTCTCGGAACTAAACCGGCTCGCGCCTCTTAAAATGGCGCACTGTAATCGAGTTTTCAGCACTTTTTTATGTGTCATTTATATCATCCAGCAAAGCGGTGTGGGCGACGGGATTGTTTCTGACATCTATACAGCTTTCGACACATCGGTTAGGCCTCACCCTAGAAAAGGGCGAAAGCTTCGGTTGCCGAGAAAGAGAAAAAAAAAAGAATAAGGAAAGAATGAAAGTGTTAACAAATCGTGGAAGTACACGGCTTCTTCTAGTTATTTCATGAGAAGCCCCTTCGTTTTTTTAACGCCTCCTACAGACGCCCACGAAGTAACTTTCACCATCCTTAATTAAGATCGTATTTTTGTTTTGTCACTGTACACAAACAACAAACGCAAAAATTGATTGATTAACTAAACGTAGCATTGGGCTGCTGTTGTGAAGAGAGAGCGAGATAAACAAAAAAAGAGAAATACAGAAAGCAAGCAAGCAAGCGAAAAGAAATAAAAAAATCGCAGCATAACCACGGAGTGACTGATGATGAGTGGAGCAAAGCGTCCATCCGTCCGTCCATTCTCCTGTCTGTCTGTCCATCCGTCCGTCCTATAACACACACTTCTATCGAACCAACGCCATCAAGGAAATGAGACGAGAAATGGTGACGAGACAGCGCCATCTATTACACTGTTCGGGAGATACTGCCGGTTAAGCCTGACGCAAGACAACGTTACACTAAGAGGAGCTTTGCCCCTAAATAGAATAAGTGCACACCTCACTAAGGCCAAACAGAAGGACGGAGTTTTCAGAACGCGGTGGTTCATTACGAAAGGAATAGCACGAGTCTCTCGCGAGAGGTACATACGTCATCCACCCACTCAGCAAAGTCTCGTTCGCGAGGTTGAAACCAGCCCAAGCACGACGTCACACAAGGCTGTAAGCCCGGTGCATTGTTAAGGAATACTTATACACTGTTATACACTTAAATTTCCAGAGCCCTCTACTACACGGCGTATCTCAGAATCATTGTGGTTTTTGGGACGTTATACCACATGGAGATATTATATTTATCATGACACAGCAATAGCTTAACAGCAGCCACATGCGAAAACATCGACTGGAGATTAAGCAGCGCACAGAGGAATTCGTTGTAGCTCTCGATTAACTCTGCTGGTACACTAAGTATTATTTATCCGGGATCAATAAATGCCCGGCACATCTAGTTGGCACTATCGTTGTTTTAAATATTTCCAACTGGCATGTTCAAGTTCGGCAAGCAAACTATCCTTCGTTGACATACTTATGACTTATTTATTTTTAATTTTTTGATCTACAGGTTCTACTGACATCGGGCGCGTCGAAGCAGCCACAGTTCAACATTATGACCGACATACACAGGCGAAGTCACGTTATTATATTTCAAAACTGCTGAAACATGACATATTGAGGGCTTTTTAGGACAGCAGACTGGTAGCGCTTGCATGGCAGGCCTTGTGTTTATTTTTTTTCTTGATGTGGGAGCAAACTTAAAGAAAAATAAACAAAACAATTACATGGACAATTCGCCTCGCCGTAACTGATTACAAATCAATTACACCGAAAAGAATCTCAAATTAGGTCTTGGACAGCATTTCTCTTTTCCGTCTTCTTGGTAAATTTCGCAGCCTCAAGGAGAACGATATTGCCTTTTTGTGTGCGCGTGTGTTTTGGCTTGAATGTCTCCAGTGTTCAGTACCACTGGCAAGAACTAATAGCACACCGTCAGACACTTGGTGTGCTATTAAGAATAAGAGAAACCACGCTCGGATAAATGCCAAGAAAAAGCGTGACGAGGAGGAATTACGCTTCAGTACGATCGGATGTCGCAGTCACCAACCAAGCCTAACCGACCATGGAGAGCTAAAGTTA
This sequence comes from Rhipicephalus annulatus, assembly GCA_013436015.1. Lineage (NCBI taxonomy): Eukaryota > Metazoa > Arthropoda > Arachnida > Ixodida > Ixodidae > Rhipicephalus > Rhipicephalus annulatus. Next base: position 39,864 of record WOVY01001445.1, on the reverse strand, counting down.
AACAGTCCGTCGCGCATAACACGCAAATCGATATAACGTTTCCTCCATACTTAACGGGGCATTCGCAAATGAACGCAACCAGAACAAGAAGAACGAAAAAAAAAGGAGAAACACACCAATTCTACGAATCACGGTGACGATTACACCACGACAACGACGCCACCACCATAAACGCTACTCCCTCGACACCCGCCTTGCAAGCTGGCTTTTCCGTTTAACGCCGCTGTTAGGCGAGAAAACAATCTGTCGCGAAGCGGGAGGGTACAAGTGTGGAGGGAACAAGCATCGTCGAGACGTGCAGCGAGCGAACAAATCTTTTTTTTTTTTTGTGCGAAAACGAGAAACTAACAGCCAGCAACGACTCGTCGACCCTCCTCCCTCTCGTCTATTCCCTGTCTCTCACACACAATCTCCTCCTCCCGTGTAGAACACGACAGAAGTTTTCGCCCCGCGCAGCCAAATTATCCGTTCAAACGACCTCGAAGAGGGAAATTAAAGAAAATTCTAAAAAAAAAGACGGGAGTAAGCAGGAGGAAACGAGATCGGTCGTAATTTCACCGCCGCCTGGGGAGCGAGCAATATCCGCCGCTCGGAAAAGCGCCAACGGGTGTGCCCCGACCAACGAAACGGTTTCTTTCACTGCGTACGAACGACGTCATCGGTTCGCAGTGGGAAAGGGGAAAACGTGCTTACGGAAGAAGGTGCCCGGCAGGGGCGTATAACCGGAGATCGATACTGCGAGGTTAGAGCGGGAGAATAGAAAGAGGTTACAACAGGAGAATAGGAGAGAGTGCAACGAAGTAACAAAGATACATTAAAATAAAATCGAGCACCAATTGCAGGACAGCGGCGCCTGTGGTTTTGGGTTGCGCGAGAACAAGCTCCGATCCGTCCCGACGACGCTATCGTCAAGCGAGCTATTCGAGCGATTCCGTGCCTCACGATGCATTGAGCCGCACAGGAGAACGGAAGTAAGGAAATTGATGATGTTGATGCTAACGTGATTCTGCTTACAAGCTGTGCTTTTGGCGATCGATCGATCGATCGATCGATCGATCGATCGATCGATCGATCTATCTATCTATCTATCTATCTATCTATCTATCTATCTATCTATCTATCTATCTATCTATCTATCTATCTATCTATCTATCTATCTATCTATCTATCTATCTATCTATCTATCTATCTATCTGTCTGTCTGTCTGTCTGTCTGTCTGTCTGTCTGTCTGTCTGTCTGTCTGTCTGTCTGTCTGTCTGTCTGTCTGTCTGTCTGCCATGAATATTAGATAGATAGATAGATAGATAGATAGATAGATAGATAGATAGATAGATAGATAGATAGCCGATCGCGGGCTCTAATTTCGCCTGAAAGCGAACCTGATCGCTGCGACGGGATGGAATGAATATTTAGCGCTACATCCTCTCCGTCCACCCTCCGCCACTCATAGAGAACAGACGGAAAAGGGTTGACAGCACCGCGGCGGCGGTGAAAACGAGGGAGGGAAATTGATACTGATCAGGCGGCTTTCGCCGCTTTATAAAGCGAACGCGTCGTGTATAGTGCAGCACATTACGCGCAAGCTGGAAACACACGTGCATAAATTACATCAATGCCTTTTTCTGGGAGGCCTTGATTACACCTGAACACAATCCCGTCATCTGTCTTCTTCTCCTGCAGGGTTCGTTTATTTTCAAATAAAGTTGTTCTCTTTCACGATAAGATAAGTGAATAATGTTTCTGACAGGAAAAGAACTTTGTTTCATTCACTGTTCGTTTTAAGTACGCGCTCGGCATCGATGGCAGTGCTTCGAAGTTGCGACGCGCTCGTGCAAGTTATTACAAAAATGAGCTGGTGCATGTAGTGTCTCTCTGTGAGTGAAGAAGAAAAAGAGCTTTATTATAATGTCCAGCGAATTGAAAAAACAAACAAACTAAAACGCAACTTTGTTGCAACGTTGCTTTATTCATAACTTGGAAGTGCGATGACGCAAGGCATCGACATTAGGCATTACGTACAGGCAGCCACAGCGTGAAAAAAAAAAAATGAAAGAATAAAAGCTTCGTACGAACGTCAGCACATGTCATGCAAGTGTGCTTAAATCGATGTTCGAGACGCTCAAAAGGAAAAAAAAAAAGAATGACTCAAACAGGAGGATCGAATTCCTAACATTGAGCTACGGAAATGTTACTTCTGCTTCATTACGAAAAACGGAATAATTATCTCCACGACATATCGGTGACCGATGGTTCCGAGTGTGACCAACCTCACAGAATGAACGAAAGTCGGCAGCAGCCGCAGCTGTCGCGGTAAAATTGAGCACCCCGAGTGGGTACTCAGTCACATTTCGAGCAATCGAGATTAAAGACCTGCCGTGACAAGTCACATCTGATTTTCTTGCATGTCTTTCTTTCTTTTGCTTTTTTACCTGCACGGAGCGTACTTACTTGTTCTCTGAAAGTCACGCGTATCACATAAGAGAGGAGTCTAGAACCTCTGAACCAGATAACTTTACGAAGAGGACATGAGACAATGTTCGTTCGTCAGCCTGCGTACTTGACGTGATAGGTGGTGTCATCTGGCGGAGGGGAGATGAACCAGGCAAGTAAATCGCCTTTTTATGCAGTAACCCAAGTATATATAGTCTGCTTTGGTGCTGGTGTACGGCAGCTGCATAAATAAATAAATAAATATGTGATTTAAAGGAACAACATTGAAAGGAAACCACGGCACACCTCGATGCCAGTGCTCTCTCTCTCTCATATATATATATATATATATATATATATATATATATATATATATATATATATATATATATATATATATATATATAGTGGTTCTTCCTCTTTTTTACTTTCTTTCTTTTTCTTTTTTTCTTTTCGTCTTTTTTCTTCCCGCTTTTTTCGTCTTTCTTTTTTTACTTCCCTCTCACTCTCGCAAACATCTTTCAAGGCGAGAGGGACGCGGTAGACACGAAGTTTGAAAGTTCATGTCAGTATAACTCATCCCCTGATGAAGGGAGGACCCCTCCCAAAACTGTGGGGAAATAAATATATTTATCCTTGTTCACAACGCTCCCGTTGTGCCATATACCATATACCATATATATATATATATATATATATATATATATATATATATATATATATATATATATATATATATATATATATATATATATATATATATAACGTACACGACGCCCCAGGAGACAAAACATTTGAAACTGGCAACTTCCTTCTAGCCGCGCCGTCCGAATCGATGCAGGCGAGCCTTCATCACGACCCTATACGAGACTGAACCTCGGAAACGAAAGTATACACACTTGCGAGTGGTGCAAGTACGTTACAGAGGACACTCGTTAAAACGGACCCAAAGCTGAAGAGTTCATTAGGACTAGACGTACTTCGGCGACACCAGCGCATGCCGTTAATGAACCCGGAAGAGGCGCGTCGGTGTGCACACGGCGAGCATCGCAGAGCCACTGAAGCCCGTCGGGAAACTGCATGACCTGTAGAGACTTGTAACAGGCCACGTTGGCAAACTACAGGACTGCGCGACGAGTTCGTACCGATTTAGGGGTTATGTTTGGGCGAAAAAGTCCTATTCGAAATTATACATGAACGCTCCATATACGACATGCATCATCAAAAAACCAACAAGAAATCGTCAAACTATATAGGATATTTTTTCGTAAGCCAGTGATAGTATGTGCATTACAGTGTTTATGATTTTTTTCTTGCTTTACTTTTTTCTGTTGCTTTGCGTCTCTTTTTTTTTTCAATATCAATGCGATGATGTTGGAATTGCCGCCTTTAACACAGCCTATCCCTCCGTTTTTTTCACAAATATATAAAAATGGAATAAATTAAATGAAAAAGAAAGGTAACTCTGCGCAACCTGTAATTCTTCTTATTAATGCGATGTAAGTGATATCGGCTCCGTTATGAAATTTCAGCCCAGAGAATGGACGAAAGGAAAGCAGCAAGATAGGACGTAGTGCTGTATCAGCACACTCAATGGGATACCCCAATCTCGATCATTCGATTTAATTATACGAGTTGACTTGTTCATGAGATAGTACCTCGCTTCTTTATTTCTTTCACACCTGTGACTTTCCTCACTTGCGTTGATATGTGAAAAATGAAAGCTCTGGTCGATTAAACATCGTCATAAGCACCTGAACTCACAAACAAAAAAAAAAGAAAGGGAAATTAAGAAAACAAGACGATGGTCGTCAGCTGCCTTCCATATAAGCCGCCACGCAGTATTATTCGATTTGCAATTAAACAGTTAAAGGGACACTAAAGTCAACTTTTAGGTCGCCATTGATTGTTGAAATGGTGGTCCAGAAACCTCGTAGTGTTAATTTTCTGCCAAGGAGAAGCCTATTTTAAAATAAAATCACGTTCTAGTGGTCCACATCTGGTTAGAGCACTTCAAATTACCCGCCTCAATAAGCGGACCGACCGGTCCGTCTCATGTCACTGTTGCCGTGCACAACGTTGCCCGGCTTTACTGCGCTAGTAGCAGCACACCGAAAGCATCGGGAATTACAGCAGCAAAAATGGCCATTGATCGATTTCCCTCAATTGGCTCCGATATTGCAGACGCTTTTGTTTACACTGCGCTCCGCTAGATGACACAACCTGTCCCGTGTAACTACGCGAAAATTGATTTTTAGAATCACTTGCGCTATTCCTCGTAGTAACATCTGGCAGTTCTTTTTTTTTTTTCACGAATCAAACAGAAACGAACAATCAGCATTTTATTGCGTCTCTTGATGCACGGAAAGTTCTTCATTTAGTGCAGTTGGACCGATTACTAGTGATTATTTGTGGGCGGTCCGTGTGATGTCATCGGGATCATTTTTAAAATGTACTACTGCGGCGCTTGTGTTTTTGTGCATCTACCTTAATTTCTCGGTAAGTAGGACACTGTTGTTGATAATATTGTCGTTTTAGGTGTTGTCATACATTGAGCTTTCACTCGGACGTAAATTGTTATTTGACTTTAGTGTCCCTTTAAAGAGATAATGATATGGACTCACCGTCAAGTACCCTGATCCTGGGCATGATCTCGACATTCCGGCTGTTCTCCTTGACGATGGCATGGTAGCCCACATCCGCGTTCACGTGCTCCAGCCGAGGGGCTGCGAAAGAAAGAGAGAGAGAGATGTGAGAGAAGAATCACAGTGCATCATCACTCTATTCACTTTAGCTCTGCCCCTCGGTGACGTCATCACACGAGAAAACTTCCCTCATAGACAGATATAGCAGGTGTGTTCTACAGGACATCACAAAATCATTGAAAATTATCTTGGGACTCTACAGTTGTGGGCTATAGTAGTTAAAATATGCACATTAGCTTTGAAAGCACGCAACTAACACGCGCCATCACAAACACATACATGCACAAAGAAGTTGTAGTCGGAAGGCTTCCTTGCGGGATGAGGAACAGAAAAACAAGTCGTATTTTGGTGGAGCGCATACTGCGTCAGCACGTTTTCTTGCGCACAAGCTGCGAATAGAAAATGATTTTGCTTAAGCGTCAGGCGACACCAAAAGAAGTATTGCTGTCTTTACACTGAAGACATGGAAGATTTTGCCCGTCCAACTTTGCACTTATGGTTAATCTGTGCAGTTTGAACGAAGTGTGATGTGGTAAAGCCATCTTTTATGTCGCCTTAATCGGCAGAGTGATGCAGGGGTAAATATGACAAAATGTAAGCACTTGCAGAAGTTTCACACACACACACACACACACACACACACACACACACACACACACACACACACACACACACACACACACACACACACACACACACACACACAACCCATCACAGCTTTGCAAGCATAAAAAAATACGACACGATGCTGCAATCAATGTCTGCACATCTGGGTAAATTCGACCGTGGTTACCATAGAAGCGAATGGTTCGCGCCTCTTCATACGCTCCAAAAAATGTTCAAATAAAAATTCGGTGCGCGAACAAATGGTCTCCGCTGAAGCCTACGCAAGCGAGAAAACGCATACTACCATTGGGTCGATTTTTCAGGCCGCTATGGCGCCGTCGTGATTGTCTCCAAGCTCATCAAATCCACCTTCCGAAGAAAGCGGCCAGAAGAGCGCCTTTCTCCGGTAGAGGTAACATTAGAGAGCGAGAGAGATGTTCAAACCACTTTTCACGCACTACTGCCACTCCGTTCGAGAGTATTGCGCCCAGCCACTCAGTCGAGGAGCACCAGGCGAACCTTTGTGAGGGCTTTTCTTATGCCCGCCACTCAGATCAGACAGAAGTGGAGGAGGTAAAACGAGGCACAGCAGCAGAGCGGCATCCGGTAACTGCTTTGTGGAAGCCACAGGCAGTCAAAGGCTAACAGACGCAAACAAAAAGAAACATTAGATGGCAGTGGGAGTTTGAATCGAGATGGGTAAATGAAATGGAGACCGCTATAAAGCCTCTACACAGAGTCGAAAAGCTATCCCTCAATTGAAGTCGCGCAAGACGATTCGAACTCATCCAGAAAAAAAAAGTAACAAGATATTAAAAAAAAACTGCCTGCGCAATAGTTCAACTCGAATCCAGTGTGTCGGTGACGATGGCCGCTTTGCGGGATGCCAGATTCGGGAACTTGGAGACAGGTCAGGAAGATGCGAGTGAGAAAAAAAAACAAATAAAAAATGTAATTCTCCTCAGCATCCTGAGCCGACGAGAAAGCGGACACTTAAAACTAGAAAAAAATAAAATAAAAACGAAGTAGCGCGGAAACGAGGTGTTAGTAGATGTAAAAAAAAAAATCAGTTGGGAAGCTGTAAAACAGTCCTAAATGTGACGCAAGAAGGGAGAGCACCAGAGGGGCTACCTTTTCACTACGAGCCCCCCCCCCCCCCCCTCCACACACACCCAACTCAGCATCCCATTCGGGGCGTTGTTCATCCGCGACAGCACCATTGGGACGACGCACAGAGAAGGTTTTCTAAAGGAATGTCGGCAAAAGGGGGATTCGCCTCTTCTTGTGCGCAAGCCAAATAAGAAAAAGGAAATCAGACGCCACTCGCGTCAGGAATCAGGAGGGATCTCATGTGCCAAACATTAAATAAAGCGAGGAGGATTAGAAATAAGGAAGAAAAAAAAAAGGTGGCTCGGAAACGAGAATAGTTGTTCAAAGAAAGAGCAATGGAAAGAGAAAGGGTTAGGCGCGTCTTAGTGGAACGAAAAGAAAAAAAAAATGTCAGAAAAGCTTCTGGAGTTCCGAGAAGGCGACAAAAGGAGAAAAAAAAAGTTAACGAAAAAGGTGACACGATCGCGACAGGCTAGATAGGAGAAAAAAACACACAAGAAAATAGACAACGGCAAGGCAAGGAAAGTGAACGTCGGGAAGTTATGTCAAGGTGCAAGGTTGACATCTTTCATTTATGAAGCAACTTGCATCTGTGTCTGCATGTGTCTTGGACGAGACGCTTTCGGAAACAAAGCGAGCGAATTGGGGAAGAAAAAAGTAAATATGGCAGCAAAAAACACCTTTGGCGCGTTTGTGAGCTCCTGTTGCTAGGACCATGGCGAGTCAGGGAGAATCTGGGAGGCATTGACCTCACCGACACGTATACAGCAGCAAGACTCACTACCCCCCCCCCCCCCCTTCCCTCGCAACTTCTTCAAGGAGTACCGACAAGATTCGGAGACACTGCAAAAGACACATTTGCCGTTTGCTATAGTATGAAGTGTTAACGCTGTCAAACAACGCGCAGAAAATATTTTACCTTGTAAAGTACCGCGCCTTCAAGCCTGTCCCACTGCAATACACAGCATCCCGACGAGTCAACAGAGTTCCGGTTGTGCGCACTGCATGCCGCTCAGACTACGGATATCACTGTCAGGGTCACTGGATGACAATTCACCCATCGTTGTTTACGTATACCACGAACAGTTCGCGGCGTTCCCGCTAGTACGCTGCGGGTAGCTGTCTCTCCATGACGCAACACTGATATGACGTGTCACTGCGAAGCCACTTACTCTCGACACCGAAACCAAAAGTCTTTTTTTTTTTTTACAAGACAGCAGTAACAAATATATATTAGACGCATTCCCAGGCACCACATACTCGTTTTGGGTTTCTCTACCTCAGTATACTTACTTACAGCAGGAATCCAACTTTTTAGGAGCAAAGCTCCTCTTAGTCTAATCTTGTCCCGCGTCAGGCGTAACCGGCAACTCCCGAACAGTGTAATAGATGGCGCTGTCTCACATAAGTACATACAAACTGTGGCTGAGTGAGGATATTCTAGATGGCGCTGTACCGCTACTCTCCAATTGGCTGCTGCGCGGGCTGTGCCTGGGTGCGCAGGGAACGAGTGCCCCTCTCAGTCTCCTGGATTGTCGCCGTACGCGTCGCTTCGTTGGCGGGGCATGGACGAAGCGGAGCTGTGGGCGCGGAGGGCCGCGGCAGCTCATGCTCGTTCGTCGCCAGACGGACAAAGAGGCAGGCAGACAGATGGACGGGCGGAAACATGGACGGAAGCACGGACGGACGGACGCTTCGCCCCACTCATCGTCATTCACTCCTTGGACATGCTGTGAATTTCTTAAATTACCCTTTCATTACTCATTTAAGCAAATCTCTTATGACGCGCAATTTGGCGTCGTACGTGAAATCAAGCAGGTGTGATATCAAGCTCCCAACTGGAGTGCAGAAAAGCCGTCTTGAGCTCCAATTTACGCAACTTCTCCTTCCTGTAAAAGAAGGCAACTAGGCGCGTGACACCTCTGCCATAATTCAAATTCACTCACGTTACTTCGTGCGTTTTCTATAAAAAAGTAAAAAACAACAATAGAATTTTTAAAAGGCAATATTGAATTATTGATCACCAACACGCACGGGTACATAAATAAGTTTGCTGCTTAAACTATTACTATAGACCGGCGTTACTTGCCTAAGGCACCGAAATTACTAAATTGAGAACTGGCTAGAAGAAATACACACTATTTCTTTCGTGAATAAACTTATGACACATAGCGTAATTTACCATTTTAGCCAGTTAACGTGAGGTAGCAAGGCACGTTCCTTTTGCGGAAATTATTCCAAGGTCGGCCTTGTATATTGTCGCGAGAGCAGGGTTTCGCGACAAACCCTGTTCTTTTACGGCTCACAAGGGGAGCAGTCAAGGTCGCCCCCGTTCGGGATTAGAAGGGGAAAACTTACTCGGAAAAGCGTCTAGCGAGAGGCAGGTCCGGCGCCACCGTCCGAGTTTAAGCCATTGTTAGCAGGCACGCGTGTCGTTGAGAATGACCTGGAGACGCGACCACTTAACCTGACCGAGACATAGTGGCGGCAGGTAAACGACCAAATTCTTCCGCGCTGTTGTTAGGATGTCGGGGCGCCTCGCTGTCGCATGTACACCTGGTAAGCAATAATGTACCCATCGCTTTTAAGGACGCTTCTAGGAAGCAACAATTAACGAAAGAACTTACGGGGCCCGAGCGTGGGAACGGCCGCCGACGGTAGTCGGCCGAAGGAGGCAGCCCGAGTAATGTTGTGCAGCACGGCCTGGCATGGGAGAGAGTGTCACGTAAGGAGGACCTTTCCCTTTGCGTGTTTCATTTTGGGGACGAGGTTTTTACAAATGTAGTGCCTTTTATGAAAGTGTTTCTGTGATTGGTTGTGATGCTGCGAGTCCCAACATGTGATTGGTTTTTGTGAAGGCTCTTTGTTCGACCAAGGGTTAAAAAGAGGATGTTTGAATTTGAAAAGTGAGCGGAGTCGGGGGTAAACGGCGGATCTCACCACCGGAGACCAGGCCATGCCGGCCGAGGGGTATGCCACCATTTCCTATGTTTTGTATTTGTGACCTAGTGCATTTTGTAAATTGAAGTTGTGTTAGCTAAATAAACCCCCAATAAGTGCTCCCCGAAATCATCGTGTTGACGTCTCATCGATTGCCTCCGCGGAGTTTCACCCACACTTATTCGTCTCCCTGGTCGTCCGATGCGCCTAACTTGAACAACCCCGACGTTTTCGCTACAATATTTTCGAAATATAGGCCCGCGTTTTAAAATTCAACAACCAAGTGCCCATAGTAGTAACAAAAGTTTTATCCAGCACTTCAAAACAATGTGTATTGAAAAAAAAAAGACCCGAAAGCCCATTAACGCTACCACAAAATTGACCGAGCTTAACGCTATACCTGTGCAAGAGCTTGGACGTTAGAAAATTCACGTAAACCCAACCAACGGCCGCCACCGCGCGCAAGTATCGGACGCTTTCGGCGGACCATTGTTTGCTTGTCGTTCAGTTCGAGAAAGCCTTGAAGGTAACGAGCGCCGTATTTTACGTTTCCGCCAAATGCTTGCCAAACGCGCGGCCTGGGCGGCCAAGGTTTTTTTCAACGCCGCTCCAGGGAGCTGTATTTCGCTACGCGAGCGCTGAAACACTTTCACTTTCGGGCGTGCGCCTCGCCGTGTTCTGCACTGTTATGCAGTCGGAGCTTATACCTCTACTTTCTTTACTTTGTTTAATCTACGCCACATATCCTTGGTCACGCCGTTAGCGACCCGTTCGCCAATCGACGGCGGGGACACTTGAAATTTATCGCCCGGCTTTAAATACGGACACGGGCCATCGAACGTGAGCGTACGTGTGGCTTGGTGCCGGCTGTATAGAATGCGGAGCCGTGGGAGCCTGTTTATTTATTCTCTGAGCCCGCAGACAGAAAGAAAAAAAAGGAAAGATCCACGTTTCGAAAGGGAGAATCAAACCGCCAGAACAAAAAACGAAGTTCGAGGGTTTTCTACACACCCGCCTTCGCGGAGCACGTAAACATGCGACTATATAGGGTATACCCATTCTCATTATCCGGTTATCTCTCTCTCTCTGGAACAATGTACTACACTGTTTATTCCAAACACCCTCTCCACTCTTTTTGAACCGAGAATACCGTGGAAGGTGGGAAGAAGATAGGAGGAAGAAGAAGGGAGGATAGAGGATCTGAGCGTGCGCCGTAGTCGCCACAGCTTCGGACCGGAAACGAGCGGACCGCAAACAGCCTGCAGCCGCCGGGAACGTTTCCCCTGCTCGCGAAATACCACTACGGCGCCGCGAGGCTTTGACGTAACATTCTTCAGTCCCCCAGTGTTTCTCTTTTTCTCTCTCTCTCTGAAAACTGCAAAGGAGCGTCTGGTAAGATCTGCAGAAAATAGCGCACCTTACCTCCTCCCCTCTCCACGACGGCTTTCTCTCTCACTCTCTTTCGTGGTGAGAAACGCGGCAGAGCTAACTCAGACTCACCGTTCCCGGTGTGGCAGCTTGGGCTAGTTGGCATGGCATGAAGATAGTTCGAAGGTTTCGGTGCGGGCACGTATTTATATTATCTTCACTTTTCTGTTTCGTTTTCTTCTAGATTTTTCTTTGCTGTTTTTCGGTGCTTTGTTTTTGTGTTGTTTGTTTTCGTTTTTTCTTCTCATGTTCTGCTCTTTGTGCCATATGGTTTTTATCACATGGTTACTGTCTCCTCTATATATTTTCGTGCTCTGCGCATATAAACTCAGTTGGAAGTTAGCGCTCGTGTCTTTCGTGTCCTTCTTGTCTCTGTGTCGTCGTTTTGTTCTCGCGCTATAACTATCGTCACAGCGTTCCCGGCCACAAAACGGAGAGGATGGAAAAGATTACAGGGTGCAAAGAAACTCTGGTGACGTGTTATATGTGTGCGTGTGTGCGTATTAGGCCTAGCGGCCCTCTGAGAACGTTGGAAAAAAAAAGAGAGGATGACTCGGGAACACCGTCATCGTATTTGTGCGCGGAATCCGGCTATCCACGGGGCCAGAACACCACACAAAAGCAGCGCGCACAACAAACATCACTCGCTCGCCTCACATACACACATATAGCGGAAGTGGGATCGGAAGGTGGCGGAAAAGTGTGCACGGCCTAGACCAGAGCATAAAGGCCACCATTTCCGCGCGTCGCAGGGATTCTGGGGGACGCCGGAAGTGCTTCTCTCTCTCTTCCGTCGTATACGCTTCCTCGCAGCATCATTTCCGCTCTCCGGCCGGCTATATAACCTGAGTACCACGCCACCCCCATACACGCGCACTTTTGCAAAGCTTGGTTTTACGAAACGATGATCACCCATCTCACGTCTCTCATTTTCTTTCTTTTACTATATTTATTTCCTTTTCTTTTTAACCAAGGAGCGGTTTTTCAAAGCGGTACACGTAGACAACTGAAGAAAGTGGCTGATGCAGCTTGACAGAAGAAAGACGGGGATAAGAGAAAAAGATACGAAAACGTATTCATAGCCGAGCGCAAGGGGTGGGGGTGATAGTGGGAGTGGGGGGATGCAAAGCCAGCCCCATACGTTAATAAATTAGAGAGGGTAGTGCTCCGTCACCCCCCCCCCCCCGCCTTCTCTTACAGTGACCGCTGCGCACGCCCACAGAAACCATGCCCTGTATCTGCCATCTCATTTCATGGACTTCTGTGCCTTCAAGCGTTATCTTTTTTTTATTTCTTTAATTTGCGCCACGAAAGTGTAGTATAGTAACCTGAACGCACCATGATAACGACGTTTTGTGTTAAAAAAGTCAGCACCACGACGTGCACATTAAAGCCCATGGACGCCCCGAAGAAAGGGGCGAATATGCGATGCCCCCGCCACGGGGTTTAATCAATGTTCCCATGAGTTGTTAAAAAAACTGCTACAAGAAAAAAAGTTGTTAAAAGAACTGGCTCCAAAAAATTCAGGACTTGAGCTTGTCATTCTGTTGTTAAAAGTGCACATCGTCATCATAAAAGACCACAACACAGTGAAGACTTATGTCGCAGAAATCATCTGCGGGCGATGATTGCGGGACATTATGCCCCGGCTCTTTACGAGTGCTCAGTGGATTCCATTCCACTTTTGCACAACCGCAGAAGAACTCATCTCGAATATTTCTTCGTTGCGACTGCATGTGTGCGCGCTGCGAACTCTGATAAGCGAGTGCGCGTACGACCTGTTCTCTTTCCTTTTTTCTTTCTTTTCTCGAAACTCGACTTTCACCCATCATCTTCCAAACTTTTCCTTATTTTTCTCGATTGCTGATCAGTTAATACTTCCATTTCGTTTGAAAGCACGCAATGCGCAAGCAGCGACAGATTGCGGTGTCTTGTGAGAACAAAAACACAACTTCATTTTCGTTCACAATTACACGGCTATCACAAACGCATTTAGCCCCTGCGATCGAGTGGCACAAATTCAGTTATTGCAATAAAGTATTGTTTTTAAGCTTTCGAACTCGCCATCACGACATAATGCGGCACAGTCACGATCGATGTTGATAGACACGATCTCTAAACGCCATCCTGAGAAGGTCATCGCGGGCGAAAGCAGTGCTAAACTAACTGAAGTCATCAGACCTGCATGCACCGGCAGTTTATGTAGACCAATGGCGTTATCATGACTGAGGTGTGTCATGGTATCACCCTCATCTTTCAATCTCCCTCATCCCGTTCCCACCTGTATAGCGTAGCAAACCAGTTATCATCGACCGGTTGACCTCCCTACAATCCCTTGTCTAACATTTAATATATTCTTCATCTCGCTTTTCCTTCCTCACCTATCACGACACTGAATCCACTGGTACTGCTCCTCCTAATTCGGTATCAAGTTGATGCCCATACGCTACAGAAGGCCCAGCTGAAGGCATACGCCTTGATAACATTGGAAAAATGATAACGTACCTAATGTCACTGCACAACCGTCTTTGCGCAGCGAATTCCGGTCCAAAAAGTTCGCGATGCTTAAGCTGGTTGCTCAAAGTACTTTGCGCGAGTTCGAGTTTTAGGCCATTAATTTTGCACTCACCGACGTAAAGATTTAACGCACCGCTGACCGTCGAACCGAGCTCAAATATGGAGACGCACGGATTTGAATTCGACGGAGAGTTCGTATAGGCGGGAGCCGCGTGTTGTCAGAGACCGTCGAGGGATACGAAAACGGCGCGCGAGAAGTTACTGATATATCGCTCGAATAGTTTGTTTCCAAGCAAAGTTTTTTTTCTTTTTTTTTTTGGGGGGGGGGGGGTGCTTAGCGAATCTTTCATTGGACTGTGGACGAATCTTTAATTGGACACATGCATTCGTCGCGGACATCCAAACATGCGCGGGATTTTTTTAAATTTGAAACGACGCTATCTGAATGCATTAGCACTTGGGATAACAAACAGGCGAGAACTGTTATCTTTTTTTTTCATAGTGTCCATGCCCCACGCCCCTTACACACACAAACACACACACACACACACACACACACACACACACACACACACACACACACACACACACACACACACACACACACAGAGAGAGAGAGAGAGAGAACGATAGCTCTCTGCACTGCTTCCGGGATCGGCCTCCCTTTCCCCAAGCGACGACACCATTTCTAGCCATGTGATCTCATGTGCAATCAAACGACGTCACGTGATGTGACGTAATAATGACACAAACTCTGGCGATCGGTCACGTCACGACATGATGATTTTTTCGCAGCACTTCGTGTTCCCACCATCACTCACTTTTCGAGTTTGATAAGGCACCTAAGGCTTTCCTTTTTAGACAAGTTCACGAACACAGCCAGTCGGCCATCGTAAGTATATTCTATCACATATTACACACACTTTGCTAAAGACAAGCATGTTTGACGTGACGACTTCTTAAGAAGCCTCGTGCTTCGTAGAAAGCAAAAGTACCACTTTTATATTTTCTCTCTGCTGCTCAAACTTTATATAAGATTCGGGGAGAAAGGAGGTGTACAGTTCTCACTGAATTCGGACCAAATAAATAACCTGTAATCTATAAATATCCACCATCGCTTGCTTCGATTCGAAAGTCTGGCTACATCCAAGTACATTGACTCTAGAAAAAGATGTCTCGTCAAGGCTTCATGACCATTCGGCGCAGCACATATATACCAACGCGCTGCACACCACAAAGGAACCGAGAAATTCGAAGCACCAACGCTTTTTACCTTCGCACGAATATCAACCTCCTCGTTCCTGTTCCCTTCCCACGTTTCATTATTATCATTTTTAAATCACAGTTTATAGTTTTTTTTTTCATCATCGTGAGCTCCACTAACGAGAGTGAGCGGACAATTCAAGAGACTCGCAATGTTTCGTAACGTGAGTATACAAACGCACGAAAGAGCTACAACGTACAACGCGAGCCACGTAACTATATACGTTACGAAACACCAAGAACGCGTCAGAACGAAGTGTAATCTACGCTGCAAGCAGAAGCGAGATCTTTCATTTGCAATAAATTTTTGTCTATTTTATTTTTTTCTATTTTTATACAACGTTCTTTGTCTCTTTTGTTCCTCAGTTGCTTGATTCATCCTCCTTGCTCCATCGTTCCATTTTTGTTCTTAGACCGTCTCCGCTTATTACGTTCTATCGTGTTTTCTTTGTTTAATTTTTCATTCTTTTTGTCTTTCGCTGTATAATTCCTGCGCTCCATCCCAAAGAAGAGAGGCAGGGCGTGAAGGAACGCATTAGGCCTAGATCCCTCGCTGGAAGCCAGGGATTTCGCGCCGGGCAGTTGAAATAAACCTGGCCGATGCGGCCGCGCGGAGGCTACGCAGAGGCAGGGAAAAAGAAGGAGGGGGGGGGGAGGACCGGAGCTTTACCGTGGCCATAGCTGTGTATAGACTGGGCTCAGGCTCTGGGTTTGCGCGCGAGTGAAAAAGGAGCCCCGATGAAAAAAAAAAAAAAGCGTGGAATCTTTCGCGTTCTGGCATGCCAAGCGCTTTGGGTATTTTTTTTCCTTAATTTTTTTCTGTTCTCTTTTTCCCCAGCGGTGCTATATGCGGACTCAGGGGAGCCAAAGTCAAGGCTGCTACAAAGCGTCGCTCGGAAACGAGCAGCCCGCAGCAAACGACCACGGGGCGCGAGAGGAATGCCCGTATAAACCGAGAAGATATAGATAAAAAAAAGATAAAAGAAACAAAGCGGCTCGTCGTAAAACGTTCTCGGCATAATGGCGCGTATATACGGAAAGGGAGGGGCGGAGAAAAAACAGCGCGCTGAAACAGAACGTGCCGAACGACGAGTGCTGACGTATTCGGCTACGATAAGTGAGTATAGGCAAACGCTGGGAAAGATTAGCAGAACTATGCAGGAAAACCGAATAAATTGAAATTTAGAAACAGCTGTGAAAGTGCGATATGCGTACATAATGCAAATAAACTATGCAGAACCTTACTGCGTTGGATCAGTGTCTATGGCATTCTACCACTGCAAAAAAAAAAAAAGTATCGCTGTTTTTATTTTATTTCAGGTCGAAACGTTTATTTCATATTTTTTGTACAGATAACAAACACTTGTCCGACCTGTAGCTACAGGCTAGTAGAAGGCCCGAAAAAAAAAAGTAGGGCCTTCATACAGATACAGTTAATAAATGCAAATATATGTCCAAGAATATATCCAGAACAAATATTGATTAAGCCTGAATTAGTAGACAACAGATGTCTAGCAAACCGCGATACGTACATAATGGGCAAAACGATAGAAATAGGACCTTTTTGTTACATAATATTACAACGTTCATTTCCGGTGCGGAAACAAACGTTATATTGTTAGTTCGGACGAAATGCTCGACGTTGTACCAGACGGTTGAACTTTCTGGTGTACGACGTCTATAGCTATCACAACGATATCGTGGCCTGAGGACTTGAAACCGAAGATATTACTACTAATTTTACTATTACTATCTATTAATATTAGTAATGTAAGGATTTCCCCCTAATAACACCGAGAACGGATGCGCCACGTACAAGTGACTCAGCAGTGCGAATCCTCGGAAAAGGCACACCCCAGAGGGCGCGCGTGCCCGGAGTCCAGACCAGGTGCGTGTGTGCTTATGCATACTTGCAGGTGCGAGGCGGCGGCGCTCGATCGAAGCGACGCGGCGGTGAGATATCGACGCAATAGCGCGGCTTTCTTATACGGCCAGCAATCGCGAACGAAGGAAGCCCATATAAGCGGCGCCGGCGACGCGGGAACCCGGTCTTCCGGGACGGATAAGCGAACGCATGCTCTTATTCCGGGCGAAGGAACCAACGATCGGTCGCGGGCGCCCGCCGACGGGAGGCTACCACGCACGCACGCAACAAACACGCTGCGTGGAAAATGGCGTCGAGAATCGAAAACACGCTTCCAGTCATCATCATATCCTGCGAATAGCGGAAACAAGGAACGCGGTATGTAGAAAGATGCATGAAAGAAAACGGGGGTGAAAGCCCCCCCCCCCCCCCCCCGAAGAAGCGCTGAAGAGGCTGAGTGAATAAAATAAAAAATAAAAAGGAGGTACGTAGAAATAACGCAGTGAGAGATGACATCCGCACCGGCAATCTTATAGCTGGGGGACATCGATGAAGGCGAGACGTGTCGCATATAAGCGCGGCGCGGTTTCCGCTCAACCCGAGCGATAAATAACGCAAACCCGGGGTCGTATACCGCGTTCAGACCTGCGTCGTCAACGTGCGGCGACGCAGATAGCTCTCGCCAACGAGCGCAATCACAAAATATGTATGCAATCTCATTGACGATGACGCTTGCGCGGTTTGTTCGACAAGCGCGAACTATAAATGAGGTGAAACAGGCGGCGCGTCGTGCATCCCGTCGAATGAGACTGCGGCCGGAATGTTGCTGCTATGGCCTCCGAGATGGCGGGCGCGACACGCCACGTGCCTGCGATCTCAGAGGCCATGGTTGCGGCGAAGAACGATCTTGCGCATTCGCGTTAGGAGTAACGACCCGCACGAGAAAATGCGAGAACGGTTACGCACGACTTGTTTACGCAAGGTACGACGACGCCGAGAATATTTTTGGCAGCAGGTGCGAACGACCACCGGCTGTAGCGATTCGCGAGAACGGTCGACGCGATTCGTTTCGAATTTTCGCGAACTCGCTTATATAGTCTGGCCGGCTAAAGAAATTGATCCGGAAAGAGAAACCTTAACGACGACCATATCTGTGCACCGAAAGATTGCCCGAAAATGTAAATCTGGCAGTGACGAAA
Source organism: Rhipicephalus annulatus (assembly GCA_013436015.1). Taxonomy (NCBI): domain Eukaryota; kingdom Metazoa; phylum Arthropoda; class Arachnida; order Ixodida; family Ixodidae; genus Rhipicephalus; species Rhipicephalus annulatus. The sequence goes on along the minus strand of WOVY01001445.1, from coordinate 21,801 downwards.
CAAACACCGAAAGACAAGTCCAAATAGATTTTCGTGAATTGTCTAATACGTATAGAAACCGTTTCGGAATGACATACGCCTATAGTAGCATTCGGCGAGACGAACGTTTCAAGCGCCACTCTAGAAAGATAAATTCGTTTCGGAATATTATTCCGCATCATTTAGAGGCGTGAAACATTCGTGTCAATGGTCGCGCGCAGCAGCGTGCGCAGTTGCCTGTATACATATGTAGGAAAGGATACGCTCAGCCATTCGAAGATGTCTCCCATGCGACCCGTACACCCGCAGACGCGAAAACTTGTTTCCTCCTCAAGGAGGCAGGCATGCATTTTAAAGTATGGTGTGGAAAACTACAAGATTTATACCACAAATATACAGTTTGTCGAGCCCCGAAACGGCTGAAGCCCGCCAAGTCAGGTGCTGCGTGCAGGAGGGGGTTCTCCGGAAGTATTTCAATTTTGCATGCGTACAAACGCAAGTACAAGCGTATATAAAGTAGGGTTGAACCGCCTTCGACAAAAAATTTATGACGTGTACACTTTACGTAGTTTCTGGTGTTTTCTTGTTGCGCATTGCCCACTTCGTGCGCGTCGTCACCGCGTCTAAGGACGGATTCTCGGGCCATAGATGCTGCTCCATTTTTTTCTCTCTTTATCTCTTCCTGGGTTTCCCAGAGGAGACATAACACACGTCGGTGCCCGAGCGTGCTATAATGATCCGCAACGGCCGGGGTCATTCGGAAAGTTGGCTCGTGCGAGGGCGGATCCCACCGCATCGTTCTCCGGTGAGGGAAAAAAGAACCACTAATCGATATATACGAACTGTTAGATGCATTGATCGCGTACAGCAGCCTTACCATTTCAGTGGCACGGTTGCGAAGAGATACAAGTTGAATCTTTGTGTGCGAAGAGATACAAGTTGAATCTTAGTGCTGGTGGCGGCTTGCGTTCACGAAAACATGCAGTGTGATTGAGACGAAGAACACCAACACTGAAGCGCCTCCTGTTTGTGTTAATGAACGATGAACAACGTGTTAACAAAGGTAATATTATCAGGCCTTTTACACGCCAAAACAACGATATGATTTTAAGGCACGCCGTATACAGTGGAGGGCCCCAAAAATTTCGACCACCCGATGTTTTTAAGCGTGCACTTACACCGCACGGTAAAGACCCCAAGCACTCCGCCTCCAACGAAATACCGAATTAGACGGAATCGAAACAGCTACCTTTGGGACAGCAGCCGAACTCTGTAACCACTGCTCCACCACACGGCCGACGGTGATCGTGTTTGCTCGTTTGATTTGATTGAACGTGATCTACAAGTGCGCACACTGCATAAGCTTCGTGCTTTGCACGTTACCAGGTGTATATAACATTCAGGAGGGATAGATACCAAACAAAACGGCGAATCCGCGTTTAAGCAGCCAAAACTGATGACGTATACGGATATACAAGTGCGATGTATTGATCGGCTAGAGGCACCTCTCCACATGAATATTTAACCTGATGAACACCTCCCGTGCTTGTCAAATGCGTTTGGCCAATACGGCCTATTGAAGGTAACCTTATTGTTCTCTACAATATTGTTCAGGAATGTACGTCCTCGCCAGATGAAGAAATCTTCATACGCCCTCACTCTTACGAATTGCACGTGCGGCATGTTCTTGGCCGATAAAAAAAAAGTTGTAGTTCCCACTCGACGCGAAATCAAGAGTGGTTTATCCATGCCCTTAGACCATCGTTTTGTTTCTGAAATGCACTTTCTTTCAATTTATTTTGTTGAAAAAAAAAACGTCGATACCTAGGTGTGGCTGTGGCTACTCTTCTTCTTTCAAACAATATTTTACATCGTGTTGTCAAGAAGTCCATAACAACCATAAAACAGCTCAAAATTTACACATGCATAACGCAAATCTCTGCATTTCTGCAAAAGCGACAAAAGAAAGAGAAGCAACGACAAAAAGGTAAACAAACAAAAAAAATGGAGAAGGCGAAGGGGTGGGTGGGTGGGTAAGTTGGAATTTTTGAGCGCTTGCGACAAATCTACTGAAAGCGCGGCGCGGTGGTCAGTATATACGCCGAGGGAACGCGACCGTTGAAAAGCGAAAACTATTGAGACATAGAAAATAAAAATACCACGAGAACAATACGTAGCATAATCGAATGCCGAAACTCTCCCAAATGCTCGAGCGCGCTGGGGATCGTCCTTCGTGTGTTCAGCGTTATCGGAGGTCGGGAGGCCACAGCCTGCAAATGAGGAACTTTGCGAAGGTCTTCTAGGGAAACGGTGAAAGACAAAAAAAAAAGAAAAACAAAGAGAACGATAGTGGGAGGGAGAGAATCGATAACAGAGTCAATTACCTAAAGAAAAAGAAAAGTAAAAGAAAATAAAGAAAGTTAACAGTGATCTGACGAGTTCTCGCAAAAGTGCCGCGTTTGCCACGAACGACAGACTTTGAACATTTTGTACCTAAAAAATGGAAATAGTGAATAAGTGAAACAACTTTATTGACGATCCGGCATAAAAAGGGAAGGGGTAGGGAAATTAAAGCAAAAAAAAAAAAAACTAACGTGCTCGGACACTGCAAGAAGGCGCAAACAACACGACAGACACACCTCCTCTGGGACTTATAGCGCCACCGCCGGGTTAAAACCAAGACGCAATTCCAACTGACATCGGCAGCCAGAACATGAAAATAAAACTGACATTTTGTCAACTCATTTGTGCGTGGATGTGCTGGTGTGCGTGTGAACTTTATGTCCACTGCATTTCGAATCAACATTTATTTTTATTCACGAGAATGCGCGCATGTTTACACTTTTCAGCAAGCACAGACTTGCCCCGTCTGTAACCCGCTTTAAGAAGAGACCTCCACTCATCTTTCGGGTCACACGACTCTCCAAAGGCAGTTTCCGTATAACCTTACAAAGACTTTTACACACGCGGCAAGTCAGGGCATTTGCAAAACAATGAAAAATCACAGCACATCCACGGAGTGAATGATGATGAGTGGGGTGAAGCGTCCGTCTGTCTGTCTGATACTGCCGGTTACGCCTGACGCAGCACCAGGTTAGAACTAGAGATGCATTGAAGAAGAACGGCTATTTGGGCTAGTTTGGTTGGAATTCATGATAATAAGGGCTGCAGCGCGAGCACGAATGTGCTAGAAGAAAAGTGAAACGAAAGGCGAGGCAGGGAAAGCAAAGAGGACAACGAGAGTTAGAACTATAGAGAGCTTCGCCCCTAAAATGCTCTTTTTCTTATTCTTAGGGAGCAGGAAAAGAGCATGCAGCAGGCGCAGTCTATAGCAGGTCTGTCTGCATACTTTCCGCTGCCAACGCTTGTACGTGTAGCATCTGCCTGTTGGATCTCCTTTTTACGTGAGATCGGATTCGATCATTCGAATCACCCCGAGACAACGTGTCCGGGTTTAATTCGACGCGTCGTCGCCCGCGGAACGAAAGCCGAGTTGCGGACGGCGGCGTCGGTGTCCAGCAGCGGCTTCGCGCGTCGCACAATGGACGAAATATGAGCGGGCCCACGTGCAGCCGCGAGCTCGGATTTCCGACGCATATGCGATCCTCACAAGGAACGCGTGACTCGACGAACACCAGTATTACTCAAATAGTTGTCTATACGGACGGTAGAAGACGCGTTGCCTTGCGCTAAAAAACTCCCAAGCATTTCCCCGAGGGTGAACATGGTTAAGTGCGAATACACGGGGTGATGCTATGAGGGGTATTTATTAATTCGCACTATTATATTTATTAATCACACTATGGTGCCTTTATGGTGTAATGGTTCCTGGGAATCGCAATTTGATCACACGGGGGAGATTACGTTAACTCACTGGCGAATGCTAACAGATTTTAACTTTACTCCCCCTCACGACCCGCTCTCGACGGGAGACTGAGAGAGAAGGCGGGCGCGCGAGAGAGAGGGGTGCGCGCGCAGCTGCAGTGAGCGAGGAGAGCGGAGGAGCGAGCGAAGGGGGAGGGGCTATAAGGCGCGTTACTGACACCGATATGAGCGTCGCTTCCGTGGCTTATTCGGTAGAGCGTCGCGCTGCAGCCGGCCAAGTCCTCTTTCTTTTAAAGATAGAGAGAAGATTGCGGACGCCGCCGACGGCGGTGGAGGGTTTGGGGTCGCTTATAAAGTGTATTCACACTTAAAAGTGAGCGAAAATGAAACAAAAGAAACTAATCGTCGGCGCTCTATTAACGCCGTAGTTATGAGTATATAGCAGTACACTTATTGAACTCCCTGCTAGGCCCGCCTCATGAGCATCTATCTCATGATGTACATCGTACTAAGCTTTGTCCTGCGTGCCGTTTTCTTCCTTGCATCTTTACGAGCGCTACAACAAAGCAGGGAATAAGCTCCAGTGTATTATACTTCAAATCCCCATCTTTTACGATTTTTGCTTAGCGTCATTTTGAAACCCTCCTTTTCACGAGCCAAATGCGCGACGTACAAGTGAGAAAAGCCCGTTCGAGGGGCCCTCTCGGGTTTCAACTTTTCAAGGGTGATAATCGCAACCATTTTCGTCGTAACATGTAAACACCGCTACGGAAAAAAATGCAGAGATAGTACTCTCTCTCTCTCTCTCTCTCTCTCTCTCTCTATATATATATATATATATATATATATATATATATATATATATATATATATGGAGAGAGAGAGAGAGAGAGAGAGAGAGATTGCATCGCCGCATATTTTAATGTAAACGCGCGAACGTGATGAAAACGGGGGCCGAAGAGAAGCACTAGATGCTGCATCCTCGTCTCGAACAAAAAAAAAAAACGATTCACCAAAGCTGTCCCTTTCACTACATTATCATTTTTTCCCCTCCTTTCCTTTCTTCATTATTTCGTTTTCAGTAGCTCGCGCAGCAGCTACATGATGCGTGGGTGGTCGATATTGCCGCCGTGTCGGGAACGCGCCTTCATTTATAAGAACGTGCGCCGCATACCTCCATACACACTCAGCGAGTAACAAAAAAAAAAGGGAGGGGGGAGGGGAGGGTCGATCGTTTGTTTCTCTCCCCTCTGTCTCGTCTCGTTTCCGTTCCCTTTCTATACAGCTACATTTTTGTCTCAACGAGCAGCTGAACAAAAAAGAGAAAACAAAAAGGGAAAACAAACAAACAAAAAAGAAATTCTTCGTGCGAAATGCCTTATGCGCAGCAAATGAGCCGCGGGAAACGGGAAGCAACGAGAGCTTTCGGCTACATCGTTCCTCATTTTATCATTTCGTTCTCGTTTAGGGCACGAGAATGCATGCGCCAAATGGCGACGAGAAGAGACGCTTATTCATACAGCTATAGAAACCCGACCGCTGCAGGATTGTTGCAGCGGTCTTTTTTCTCCGTGTCGGAGGGTTTCATTTCCTGTCGTCGTCTTCATACGAGAGTCGTTTCCGGAACGATTGAAGAAGCCACCCACACAGCCGCGTCTAGCTCGGGATTCAAATCAATGCCTTTAAAAGGACGCTAAAGAGACAAAAGAAGAAAAAAAAATTCCTCTCTACTCATATCTTACTTTTTTAGCGATACCAAGCACATGACGTTTGCCGCGAGAAAAGCGCCCCGCCGCGGTGGTCTAGTGGCTAAGGTACTCGGCTGCTGACCCGCAGGTCACGGGATCGAATCCCGACCACGTTGGCTGCATTTTCGATTAGAGGCGAACATGCTGTAGGCCCGCGTGCTCAGATTTGTGTGCACGATAAAGAAACCCCAGGTGGTCGAAATTTACGGAATACACCACTATACAGCGTCTCTCATGATCATATATGATTTTGGCAGGTTAAACCCCACACATCAAATCAATCGACGCTTGATGGGCGAGAAAAAGCGGGCGCAGCGCCGCCACCTTAAAGTTCCCGCCCCAATCGCGGTGACGTGACAGGTTTTGGCTGCGACTGCTAGGGCCGAAGTAGCTTCTAATGAAAAAAAAAAGTGAGGGAAAAGGTCTTCGTAGTGGTCCAGAGACGTAGCATGTAGATATTCAAGAGGTTTCGCGGAGCCAGGGGTGTCCAATATACGGCAAAACACTTTGAAACAAGCGACATTACTATCGAACATGTAGAGGGCCAATTTTAAACAATTCAGACTTTTGACGTTGATTTGCTCGTCTATAACTAAACCTATGGTGGCGTAATCAACAACGTCTGAGTTGTTAGAATGTAACTTATCAGTCTAATGTAATGTAGCTAATTTATTGCTTCGCTTTGGTGCCTCGTAAATGCGGCTTCAGCTACGAGGGAACGTTACGAGTTCTGGCCATCGTCGCTGATGTTGTCGACAGACAAAGAACAGCCGCAGAATCATGCGCTTTTGTGCAGCTCGTTAACTAAATGCATGCGAACGCACGCATGCACACTTCTAAGCCCCCCCCCCCCCCCACACACACACACCTAATAGGCTGACGTGGTAAGCCGGAGTCCGGGCGGAGATTCGCAACGTAGCTTGTGTGCGTTACATTCCGACGTCCATTAGCGGAGTGCTGTAGCATGGGGCCCTGAACGTTTCAACCAAGGATCCACAGAACGAACGGACAAGAGTGGGACGACCACTGGTCAATATAGGGTCGGGTCTTTGTCGAGAAAACGAGTAGAGGATGGCGGGAGTGATAGCGGAAGAAGATTAGTGAAAAAAGATAGAAATAAAGAAAGGGATGAATGGAAGCAACAGCGGACGGATTTTCATCCCGACAGTATATAGACGGATTCTCATCCCGACACATGGCGATAGGCATCTTTCCTTCTCTGCCTCTTCGTGTCGTTAAAAGGAAACTACGCCGTTTGACGCCAAACCCATGCAGCGAAATTGGCAGCTGTTTTAACTGGCAGAGTAGCTAATCAGGCCCCAACCGAAGTTCCCTACATAAAAATCGCACGTTAAGTAGTAGCCGTCACTTGTCGGCAAAGTTTGTTATGAATTCCACTGTACTTGAGAAACCACGGACCAGTTTTCTCGAGGCGGATCACTCGCTTGGGTTGGTGAAGATTTGTCAGCAACATCTGCAATAACCACCGCTGAACATACAACAAGATACCAAAAGCGAGAGGTTGGTCACACGTCGAACGTTGGTTTTCATTGAACAGCGTCTACTCTACGCAAAGCTATTGAGCCGACCATGGTTACAAACTCACAAGGTTGCTCACACGCTTAAGGCCTGGTCGGGATCGGTCAGCACGACCTGTGCTGCATCTGGTCAACTACACAGAACAATTCGCAATGCTGCTGGCTCACAGACCAAGTACCGAAACCGGCATTGGCCGAAAACTTTTTGGCCAAGGCAGAGCCAGATAGCTAATCAGAGATCGAATTCAAGACGTTTGCTGCGGCTCAGTTATGACCCAGCCGTGATTACTCGGCAGGACGCACATGGAGAAATGCCGGCTTTTACGAAGGTCAAAGAAAGAGCGGGCGTTTTTCTACAAAGTTGTAATCGCCGACCTCAAGCATCACGTCGTCGTACCGCGGTTGCTGTTCTTCGAGTTAATTCCGAGAAAGGCCAACAACAAGGACCGGTGTATCGTCGACAGCGCTGCACCGTACTAACGACGCGTGTAAGGCCTCTGAGCAGCGGGCAGTGTCGCTGACCACCGGCTTCTTCCATTTGCAGCGCCGCGCTTATAGGACTCCCGCGACCGCTGCAACGGCCAAGCACTCGTCAGGAAGCGTGGCTCTAACAGCACGGGAAGGGAAGCAGGCTGTCTGGGTGAGAGGTGTGGTGGCGGACGACGCGCAAGATTAACGAACGGAAATGGCTGGGCGGTGCGGTACTTTCTGCCTGCCTCGCGGAGACAGCGGGAACGCACTATACTGCGAGGATAGGTCGTAAAACACTGTAACGGCAGCGGTGCGTCGAGAACGGCCGCGTGGAGCGATTGTGTGATATCTTCGCGCGGTGGCCATCTCCGGCGATGAGTCACCCATTAGGAGAGCGCAGCTCTACCCCCTGGTAGACGGTGCACGTATATATCACCTCCATAGCCTTGCGTCATTTTGTTTTCTTCCTTTTCTTTCCATCCTTCGGTGCATCCTTCTTGACGGCGAGGCAGGTGCTATACCGCACCTGTGCAAGCGACACTATACTGTTCTCCTACTAGCGATCAGAGTGGCGATAGCAACAGCCACTTTCACATTAAGACGACGGCGTAAGACGAGCTAAGTTGTTCCACTGTTTGCACAATGCCTCTTACGCGGGGCAAATATCGTAATGCAGGGTAAGCCCTAACCTCCACAGCGTGGCAACTGATAACAAGCATCGAAATTAACGTACCAGTCGTACCACATTACAATAGTTTCCCACAATATTTACTAGAGTCAACTGTGCCACTGCTAGTGTTGAGCTACCGTGGTATGATGGGTAGAACATGGGTTTGTCCTCTCTTCCCACCTGCGGCTTCAAACGCACGTGTGCCTTTGTTTATAATTGTCTTTGTTTCGGGTCAAAGGTTGGCTCGCTGCAAACCTCGTAAGCCTTAACAGGGTCAAGATGGCGAAGTGGGACTGCGGAACAACGTATTAATCAGCAGTTTTAATGACATGGAGCCGCACGGAACCAAAAGAACAACGTTTAGAAAGTTCCGCATGCTATCCATTACTCCCACGGGCGCTGAAGCGCCATGCAGAGGTAGCTTCCATAGACACTACCGCCAGATTTCGTTCTCGTGTATGCTCATATTATACTCTAGACATTTCACGCATCTCTTATCTGCCCCGGTTTTCTTTTGCGCCACTTCCTTTTTCTAATGCGTTGGCATTAGGAATGGCGAAATGGAGGTATGTGTACTATTTGGGTAAGAAGCATGTCCAGTGAAGCCTCCTATATATTGATGTCATAATACCAGCTCTGAGCACTGCTGATAAACGTTTGGCTAACGTTGGCAACCGATGTAACTGGAATTGATAAAGACGACACTCATTTTTGTTACTGTTAAACTAATAGCGCTTTTAATATTCAACTCTCGTTCATCGATTCCTAATACTGAGCGCTAAAAATCGTACACAAAGAAACTGCGACACCCATTCATTTGCGACCTGTGTATGCATACACAATTGTTTGCGTTTTTTAATTTATCCACTGATATATACAACCAATCACAAACCCAACAACTCTCCCCGTTCACCAAGCTATAAAGCTATATCCCGCACAGGCTGCGTAAAAGATTTCAGTCAGCACTAATTGTGATGCTGTGTCACGAAGTTGAGTCGACACCTGCGTTGTGGTTCATAACATCGCCGTCGGCGGCATCATTGGGTGGACACATCGACAACACACGGTGGCAAAAAAGGACTGCCTCCTGTTATGACCGTCATCGGTAGGCGCCATGCTGTCGCTGAGAAGTGTAGCCGGGCCGCGTTCCCACGCCTGGAACCCAGGTTTTCTTGGAACCAGCGTCGAGGAGCGGCGCTCTTTTAATCCTCAAAGAAGTAGCCGACTCGCCGCTTGTCTATGCCCGCCAGGTATTGTCCCGGCTAGCCGGCGGATGAGACATCATGTCGCCACGAAGCTGTAAGTCGTTCCAGAGGGGAACAACAAAGACAGCATATCCCTTTGAAGAAACGGCGACCGCCGCCACAAAGTGCCCTGCTAATTGAGCGGACAGATTGGCGGACCGTTTGATGTCTGCTGTCCGAAGCTTGGGACCCCTCGAACAGCGACATACACGACGAGCAAGAGCCTCTCTGGCGCCACCTTTAAGTGCAGTGATCTTGACTCGAAATTGGATGTTCACGTGCGCCGTGCCTGCTCGTACCTTGCACCGGTTGTGTGTGTGTGATTGGTGTTCTTCGCAAGAAGGAGGAGCCCGACAGGGCTTATAAGGACGCCGGCTGAGTGCGGGACGTCGCTCTGGACCAAGTAAAGGTTCAACCACCACGTTCGTAGTTTGTGATGGCTCTGAACTGTGTAGCGGTTCAACCACCACGTTCGTGGTTTGCGAACTCTTAACCTCATGCTGTAAATACTTGTAAATAGTGCCATAAACCTGTTTGTTTTTCGTATCCCCATCTCGTAAGCGTTCGTTTCCTCAACCCGAAGCTACACCACGCTACCACAGCACCCCGGGATCACAACAACTGGTGATCAACGGTGGATTCCCAACAACTGGTTGGCAGCGGTGGGATACGACTCAGCACCCCGATTCCCAACAACTGGTGAAGAGCGCTGGGATTCGAAGCTACAAGTGACAACAACAGTCGGCCCAAGAGAAGCAGCTGGCTCGAGACATGGATCACGTATGGGTGAGTGCTTGGCTTTTCCTTGAGTGAACCAGGTTCTAAAAGAGGGTTAAATTTTAGAACTGGTAGTTAACTTTGCCGAAAGACTCAGTTTCGCCGTTTCGGGAAGTTATTTGGAAGTAGCGAGCACTCAGTACGATCATGAACTTACGGGAGCTGCAGAAGCCGGACTTGTTGCTGTTGTGTGAGGAATTGGGGATCAATACAAAGGGTTTGGCACGGAAACCCATAATCATACAAGTCATTAATGATTTGGGGGCTGAGGATGAGGAGCTTAGTGAAGCATGGGACCTCATCAGTCAGAGACAGAGACAGCAGAAGGAGGAGGAAGAGAGGCGTGAGCGCGAAAGGGAGCGTGAAACAAAAAGACAGCAGTCTGAGAGAGAGAAACGCCGCTTAGAAAGCGAGCGTGAAATAGAAAGACTGGAGCACGAGATTGCGATCCGCAAACGAGAACTCGAGTTGAGAAATAGGTCGGGCAGTAGTCCCCAGCAAGTGGTACCTTATCGCAACTTGAAGGCCGAGTTCTGGATGTCTAGGTACATGCAGCCATATACAGATTCAGGGGATATTGGCTTGTACTTTATGATATTTGAGGCGGAAGTGCGAGGAACTGTCATTTAAACGAGACACATGGTGTCATAGGCTACTCACGGTTCTGCCTTGCGAGGCAGATGAAGCTGTTGCGCGACTCAGTGAGCAGCACGCGAACACTATGAAGTTATCAAAGCAGAGCTGATCAGAAGATTCGGAACTTCGGTCAGCAAAAAGAAAGAAAGACTCGCACCGGAGTCTGAAAGCGAGGCGCGTCGCAAAGCGCCGGAAGTTGAGGCGCGTCATGAAGCGCTAGAAACAGAGATCGCGCCAGAAAATGGCCCGCAAATTCCTGAATGCATCAATGTAGAGCATGCAGAGAACGAGGCCGTGGCCGGTCTGGAGGTGGGGACGATGTCGGGGGACGCTCCTTGCGTGGATGAGGAGGGTGCCAGCAGCCCTAATGGGCCCAGTAAGGAGCTGGAAACCTTCTTCGTGCCTCAGGGGCATGTTTCGACATCGTCAAATGTAGGCATGGTTAACGCAGTGGCAGATGAGAGCAAGAACGCCACGCTTCAGCAGTGCAGCGATAACACCGAGCAGCTTTGCAAACATCGCAGAAAAAGGAAGAAGCGGAGGCGTTCGTCACTGCGCAAGCCTAGGTCGGGCCCCACTCCGTCCCAACAAAGAAAGGGTAGGCCACTAATCCGTTTAAGGAAACGTCAATGGTGGCGTTCCGGTAAGCACAAGCGGCGAGCCAGGTGCAGAGGGAGGAAACGAGGTACGCCACCCAAACGAAGCACGCGGTTCTGTTTGACAACTTCGGGAAAGCGGCTTTTGCCGAAGGGTCAGAGTCGAAAGGGCAGAGTGGCTAAATACCGCATAGGCGAGAACACAAAAGAAAAATGGCAACGGCTTCCCCCCTGCTTCTGGTACCCCTTTCACATTACCGAAGAAAGCCGGCCGAAGTGCAGAATGAGGCGTGACGGCAGGACACAGCCTATCGGTTGCACGTTTTGTAGCCTCCGGCGTGCTCGAAATCCGCCGGGACCGCGACCCCATCGTGTGCGATTCAAGCGATTCTAATTGAGAAAAGGGGGCGGTCAGTTTGAGTAATTTTGGTGCGTGCGTGTAAATTGTGCCACTCAGTATTGCATTGGAGATGCAGATTTGAGCCACTTTTAAATTTGGTAAGCTTAATGCGGAGTAAATTTTCAAAAGGAAAACCGCCGAATTAAAGGCTGAAAATCGAATTAGTTTAATCAAGTGCGAAAATTTGCGTAGGTAAAAAAAACAGAGAACATGTGTCGTTTTTCTAGTTTTTTCAAAGGTTTAGTGTAATATCGTATGCCTTCACTGCCATTGGGATGTGGCATGAATGAGCATTTGGGGAAGAAGTTACCATAGGCCGAATAATTTGTAAATTGCTTGAATTTGGCGCGACACGGTGGAGCTGTCGCTGCGCGCTATGAGAATTGAAGACCATTGGTGCATGGTTTTAGCATTAACCTATGTAATTGTTGTGAGGTGCTTTTGTTGAGTATTGCACCTAGGATTACTTTTATGTTGTTCACTATGTGTTACAACGTAACTTAAAAGTAAGTCGTTAGACAAACTGCGAGGGATTAAGCGTTTTGGTTAGTAGTGTCATGTAGCTTGCAACGCTGTAGGAATGAGAGTAGTAATTAAAAAGCTCAGGAGAGCTCAGTGTCTTTTTTTTTCTCTCAGAAGCGTTTGCATAAGCTGGTTACTTTAATCAAATGAACCTTTTAAAAAGCAATGTTTTGTTGGCTTTTTGGAGAGCGATTGGTCAAGTGATCATATGAGCGAAACAGTAAGCTTTTTAGATTCTGAGCAAATTAAGAGTATTAGGTCACAGTGTAGGCCAAAGATTCAGAAAAGCTAGATAGTTTTATGTCTCAGTGGTAGACAATTATGGGCGGCCGTAAACAAAGACGGACGTTCGGACAAAATTAGCGCTCACTGAATCCGGAACCGAACCGATGCTCTCAGCGGGACAGAACCGATGAAAGTAGTCAGCGATGAAAAAGAGCCTGCTGTTTTATATCAGGACGACAATGATAACAAGCAAAGCTGCGCTTTACTTGAACCAGAATTTGGGCTCTCGTGAGATAACGTACTGCGCTTCAGGAAAGGAGTGCGCCTGCTTTGTGTAGAGCATTCATCAGTGTCAGTGTTATCTCAGGGAGGGCTAAATTTAAAGTAGATACAGGCCATTGTCCCCTTGGCTGCAAACCATGACATCGAAGAACAGTCGCCTTGTGAGGCGGAGCTTGATTCTTCGAAAATATCATTTTGGCATTAGGAAAAGGGCAATTTGAATGGAAACGCTGGCGTGCTCCGTCGCTCTTTCTAAACCATTCTGGAGTGCTCTTGGTGTATCAAAATTGATATTTTAGTTTTTTTTGTCGTGCATCTTATTATGTAAATTTGTAAGGTAGCACGTCTGGTTTTTCAGCTCAAGTGAGTCCTGAGAGTTCTGAGAGTGAGCTTTGTTAAAGCTAGTAATTAAAATTGGTTTGTCATCCCTCTTTTGGCTTGGTTTGTTCGAAGGGGGCCGAGTGCTTGCTTGTGCATGTGGTCCAGTTGCAGAAATGGTGTCGAAGATTCGGCCTTTACTCAGACCATGCCACAAGCGAAGACGAGTTCTTGGGATTCGACTACGGACCCTTTCGTCGTCCCTGCGAGCAGCAGTGTTGACCGCTGCCCTCCGTGACTCATCTGGCGAGGGGGAAGCTGTTATGACCGTCATCGGTAGGCGCCATGCTGTCGCTGAGAAGTGTAGCCGGGCCGCGTTCCCACGCCTGGAACCCAGGTTTTCTTGGAACCAGCGTCGAGGAGCGGCGCTCTTTTAATCCTCAAAGAAGTAGCCGACTCGCCGCTTGTCTATGCCCGCCAGGTATTGTCCCGGCTAGCCGGCGGATGAGACATCATGTCGCCACGAAGCTGTAAGTCGTTCCAGAGGGGACAACAAAGACAGCATATCCCTTTGAAGAAACGGCGACCGCCGCCACAAAGTGCCCTGCTAATTGAGCGGACAGATTGGCGGACCGTTTGATGTCTGCTGTCCGAAGCTTGGGACCCCTCGAACAGCGACATACACGACGAGCAAGAGCCTCTCTGGCGCCACCTTTAAGTGCAGTGATCTTGACTCGAAATTGGATGTTCACGTGCGCCGTGCCTGCTCGTACCTTGCACCGGTTGTGTGTGTGTGATTGGTGTTCTTCGCAAGAAGGAGGAGCCCGACAGGGCTTATAAGGACGCCGCTGAGTGCGGGACGTCGCTCTGGACCAAGTAAAGGTTCAACCACCACGTTCGTAGTTTGTGATGGCTCTGAACTGTGTAGCGGTTCAACCACCACGTTCGTGGTTTGCGAACTCTTAACCTCATGCTGTAAATACTTGTAAATAGTGCCATAAACCTGTTTGTTTTTCGTATCCCCATCTCGTAAGCGTTCGTTTCCTCAACCCGAAGCTACACCACGCTACCACAGCACCCCGGGATCACAACAACTGGTGATCAACGGTGGGATTCCCAACACTCCCTATATGTGCGGTGTTGCCTCTGCGCCGCGTGTTTCCAGCGAGAAAAGGTTACCGGGGGAGCGGCGATCGATTGAAGAAGGCAAGGCAGGTTTTCCTCTCTTCCCCTTCTACACCACCAAAAAGAAGAAGAGAGAAAGAAAGGCGCCGAGGGAAAGGAAAAGAATCGCGCGCACACGTTGCCCCGGTGACAGAGAAGAAAAGGATGAGGGAATGACGGGAGAGAAGACGGTTAGGAACTCTCTCCCACTCTTCCACTCCTCTCCCGTTTTCCCTAAGCTCGCTCGCCTAGGCGTCAAGCAAAGCTCGGTGTCTTCATTCCTTCCCGCCTTTCGCTCGCCGAACACGCACGTAGCCTCGAACCCAGAGCGCATGCGTGCGAGATCCTCAGGTAGACGAGAGGGAATAGGGAAGTGCGGTAGGGTAGGGAGAGAAAAAAAAAGGTAGCTGCGTTCTTTCCCCCAGCGCCCACCCCAGGTCTGGAATCTCTCCTCCCCAACTGAGACACGAGGAAGAAACCCTTTCTGCGGCTCTTCGGGGGACGAGAACGCCAAAGCGAACACGAGGCGCTGCTACGGTGCGCATGTTCCCGCTCTCTCCCTCCCTCCTTACCACTGTATTCCTCTCTCTTCCCAGGCAGAAACGGGATTCAGCCAACCAAAGCGAGCCTCAGAGACCGTTCAACGCACTCGTACGTCGCAGCGCCATTGTGTCTGTGCTTAACCTAATCTCATCTGTAGCAGGGGCGCCTCGATGCAGCAGGGCCATACGTTTCCTTTATCTGGTTGTTAATTTCTACCGGCAACTGTGACGCGTCAGGCAAGTGAACATAAGGATTCGAGAGGCGGCGCAGTCATTCGTACCGGCATACAAAAACACTTGTTGAATTCCTTATTGTCGCAGTTCTGCGGCGCTATAGGAGCCGTCAAAAGCACGCAGGTGATACAGCTGAGTGTGTGAGTCCCTACCCATTTGACTCCCTCATATGAATGCTTCCTAACATGACCGTAGAGATACGGTCAGCCACGTTGTCATGAATGCTTATGAAGAGAGGTTGTTAAACTCATGCTTAGTTACGGTCAGCCACGTTGTACAGTACAAAAGGGGGTTAAAGCTAGGGCTAGGAAGAGAGTAGGGCAGTATACAAACTACCTAACGCCCGGAGGTTAACAATGCCAGCCGTAGCAAGATGTATGTTCTCGAAGTCCCCGTCACTTACAACACACAAAAGAGCGCGTTAAAAAATAACTCATTAGGCCACTGCTGACAGCGATGTGATGCGTCCGCCTATTTGACAGAACGCTCTCGTATATGAGCTAGCACGTTACAGGGAACAGACACGTACAAAACAAGTGCAAACGACGGGTGGGCGAATTTTCAACAGGTTTATTTTAACACGAGAGTGTTTTATGCCAAACTCCACCACAGCTCCGCCGACATACTTCTGTCACGGAAGTGACGTTGAAAAATATATACGAAGAGATCGCAAAGAAAAAAAAAACCGGAAGGTAAGCATTTATTGCGCTGAATAAAACCAGAAACCTGTCAAATCTCAGCGCGCGAAGCTAACCACTAAGCCACGGCGCATATGTTGTCTGAAATGCTAGCGGCAAACCATTTATACACAGAACACACCATTTGGAAGTCCTCAGAGGTTAGAAAATTAAGCGCGTTTTCGTTATCAGAGGCGAGATGGCGCGACGGGCTCGCGTTGGGCGCAAGAGCACGGTCTCTCCTGCGCGCGTGTTTAGCAGACTCGCAACTTTCACATGGTGTGGGCATGTCAGATGAATCCTTTCCTTCCCTCTAACCCTTCCCCCGCTAGAGAGGCATGGGAGGCAGCCCTACTCAATTGCTCAGGGCTAGAGGCTCAAAGAGTTCTAGTACAATGGGCAAGGGTAGCGGTCTTGTTCAGCGGGGTCTCGGAATAAGGACTCCCCTTATGGTGCTGCAAACTCTTCACGAATAAATGTTTTTTCACACAGGCTTGTAATTTGGGAGGGGACGAAGGTAACTTTGTACGCAACCGCGTCCGCGTTTAGGAAAGGCGCGCTCTGCTTTCACACGATGCAGGAAAAAATGAGACAGTCATTCGCGCTTTGCTGTGTATACTGGTGGGCTCGTTTCGTGCGTCTTTGTTTCTGTTTGAATAGCGCGCTTTAAGTGACGAGCAGTGACCGTTGTTAGTCCGTGATCGTCCTGTGTATGCCGACTTCGTGCGCGCTTTCTGCTTGACGTGTGCGCTGCAGGTTTCGAGCTCCTTGTCGTTCTTAACGTGACTTTGCAATTTGTTGCTGTTGCTGAAACAATGCACCATAAAACTCGACTATATCTGTAAAGGCACGTTTTACTTTCGTGTTATACCGATTCCTATACAAGGAGAAGAACGATGTTTTTCGTAAGGTCGCTGTGTATAAGGAGAGACAACCAGATTTTAAAAAAAAAATCGTGGAAATAGCTGACGACATTAGGCTACATTAATGGTTCAAATAAGTTGCTCTGGCGCGTTAACCGCAGCCGTAACTACAACCAGCTGAAAGTTTCAGTACGACTCGTCAGTAAGGTTTTTGTGCCTATACGTTTTGTGTTCCTTTGGTGACGTGTTCATGCACGAGAAAAAGTTCGAAGAGCCGCCAACCCTATACAAGCTCTGATACACCTCGCCACAACTTCGTTCGAGGAGGAATAAATGAGGAAGGACAGGGAAACTTCGTTCGAAGTTGTTAACAACCCGTGTGGACCGACCAGACGCAATTAGAGCGAAGCTTCTATCTTGATTAGTTAATGACCTGAGTACGTTACCAGCGCGCCACTCGTCCGCTCCTCTCGTGGCGCATGTGGCGTGTCTCGCGGCGTAAAGCGCCGCAAACTGTTTGTTCTCAAACGAACGCGCACATATTGCATTGCACAGCGAGCCAGCGGCAACGCGAGCTGTTGTTTGACAGCGGCTCAGTCGCTTGGCAACACGCATCGCCCTGACAACTTTCCTTCTGTTTCTTTTGATGCGTTTTGTCGTTTTTTTTCTCTCTCCTCCCCGGCCGATGCCCGCAGGGCAAACTCCGGAGGGTCCACACGGTCGGCAAACGAAAGAGCCGGTCATCCTCCACACTCGAGACTAACTCAAACACTGCCTCGTCTTTTTCATTTTTTTTTTGCGTCGCACAGAGTGCCCGAAAGTCGCGCAGAGTGCATTTTCGGTATGTATATCTACAGGCTTACAACGCAAGGACTGTGGGCAACAAGAACGACAGGATACAAGAACAAACGCTCATCCCACTCAGCCCTTTTCTGTAATCTTTATTGTTTGCGTATAACCCACATCTATAATGGAGTTCAATGTAGCCCAAATGGGGCACCACTCTAAACTTACAGATTCTGAACTACACACAGTACTAACGCGATAGCGTTAAGGAGCTCGTTTTGCGGAAATTCCGGCGTCAGTGCCGGTGTCATTGGTTGTGAGCGAAAAATCGTCATCTTGTGCGCGACCGAAAAATCGCAAAAGGTACAAACAAAATAAATGCGAAATTCTGGTTTGCGCGGCAAGCGAGTGTTCTGCCTGTGAATACAGTGAAAATAACTTGCTCAGCTAGGAAATGCAGTGAAAGTTAACTTTCGTGCTTCACAAACACACGCGTCCTGTATATACATGCTTCACAGTACAATATGAAATATTACAAGCAATCATGGGGTGGCACAAGCGCACATTGCCATCGGGGATCAGAACACGTGATTACATAATGACTTCATGGTTTTAATGCCGGTCACCCACTACAAAAAGTCCACGCACGTATACTACGCCTATTCCCTCAAGGCCAAGCAGTTGGGTGCATTGCAAGTTAGAAAAGATTTCATGCACGAAGTGCTTGAAATGCGCACTAGGGGACGCGTACACGTTCAAGTCTATAGAGGCGAAGCTTAAGAATCCACCAACTTTTTATTCGCCTGTCAATTTCCAATACTTCAAAACTACAGACGGATATTACACAAGGAGTGGTCACACGTATACATCAGTAGTAAGATTTTCATCGATGCATTTGAAATGAAAGCACGCGCGTCACGCAAAGTGTGAGTGGAATTGACCTTCCGGTCCCTTTGATGTACGAAAGGAGCTAACTTTCCTTGTGCAGACCACAAAACAAATAGCGCTGATGCGTAGCTGTGTCATGTGAGTGAGTGTGGTTAGGTACCCTTCGCGTTAATAAACTCGACAAAGCTCCCTTTACGGCCATTCTTGTGCTCGATGATTGGTATGTGGGGCTTAACGTCCCAAAACCACCATATGATTACGAGAGACGCCGTATAGTGGAGTGCTCTGCAAATTTCAGCCACCTGGGGTTCTTTGACGTGCGCCCAAATCTGAGCACACGGGACTACTTGCATGCTGGCCCTCCACCGAAATTGCAGCCGAGATTCGATCCCCGCGACCATTCTCGTGCTCGTACAAACCTGCTGAGCTGATAATAGACAGAAAAAAAAGGACGTCAGATCGTGCGACTCGCCGTAAGGTGATAAAAATTGGTTTAAAAAAAGCATAATCACCGCCACACTCGTTCATCTTATATAACGATTTATGTATATAAGGAAGAACGAGAGTCGTAGTAGAACTCGGCGTAGTACCCCCCCCCCCCCGCCGCCGACCCTGCGTAGCGAATGCGTTGAAATGTGCCGAAATGACGACACCACGCAATGCAGCCCAGCCACTCCCTTCCACTAAGTGCTCACGAAGCACCAGCGGCCACCCACAGATACGTTTCACACAGTCGTGGGGTTTTCCCTTTTTTTTTTGAATTTCTGGATCTTACGTCAATACGCATATCAGTGGTACTCTTTTTTTTTTCCCTCTTACGCGGGTATTATTTGAACTTTCCAGCCAAGGCAAACGACGGTACCGCTTGTCAGCGATCCTCACATGTCGTCTCTGTTTACCCAGATGTCCCGAGTTTGAGAATGTCGCCGAGCAATCTTTCTCATTACGTTATACTTGCGCAGCGACTCGTCTGCAGTTTCGCAAACGAAGTTCGCTTCTATGGCGTGCTCGGAGGATCTGCGCGGCAAATACGTGCAGCGCGAAACGAGAAAAAAAAAACAACCAAATAAATCCCTGCCCATTACCAATGCATGAGTAAAAAAGGCTTTTTTCCCCAACGCTCTGCTTACCTATACCTTACCTAATACAATATAACGCAACTCCAACATGAGTGACACTCTACAGAGACGACATTGCAACTGCCCAAAACAAAGGAAATTTCGTGCTGTTGCCGATGTCGTGTTTAAGTAAACCGGTTCAAGTACATCCAGTCACCCAAGTAATGGGAACGCTGCGCGCTCAACCGATAGCTGCTTTTGCAAACACCGACGGAGGGCGGAAGTACAGGACCAGGCAACCGACGAGGGCATGTCTCATATGTTGACGCTCGAAGTAAATAGCCTTGCTTTTCTTGTTTTTCACTAACTTTACGCGCGCAGAAATCCGAGAAAGCTCCGCTGTGGATATTGAGATGCAGTTGCGAAGCAGTCGAGAGGTATGTAACACGACACGGGAAAAAACCTCTGTACGCAAAAAAGGCGGAAAACGCGGAGCGTCCGCAATAGCTTAACTACGAGCCGTTTTATTATTCGATTCGCATTGATTATCTTTTTTTTCGTCTTTCGAACAGCCGCGCAAGAAGGCGTACCGTGAAAACAGTAGCGGTCCAGGTAAAAGCGAGCCTTGCTTATATATGCAACCCTGCAAGATTGGTTTCAGTGGCACCACACTGGCCTGTAAGTTTTCCGTATCGCATATTTAAGGCGACCGGCAGCTGAGAACAATTGATTAGATCTTCGAATAGGTGAAAAGACCATGAAATATCTTGCCGAATTCCAGCATCCTTATATTAAAAACAATAATAATATACCATAATATAAAGACCAAGATATGAAAGCCACCGTAGTAGAGGGCTCCGGCAATTTCTACCATTGGTGTCATTTAATAATTGTGCGCCAACATCTCCTTATATATCATATAAATAAAAAAAAACATGCACTGGCCTCGCACAGTAACACGCGCCTCCACAATTTCGCCTCCATCGAAATGGGACCGTCGCGGCAGGAATCGAAACCTGCGACCTTAGCGGTCACCGCTCCACCGCGCCAGACTCAGCCTCCTTATCGCGTCGTAAAGTGGATGTATAATTTTAATTCATGGTTTAAATGAAAAAAAAAGAACGGTAGCCGATTGCGGAAAGCCTTGAAGTGGATTACCCGAGTCGATCACTTTCATGCAAGTCGTCACCTAGTGTGATCCTGATAATGCGCGCCATAAGCGGACGTCGACATTAGAGTATGCATGTTATTATACCCACGCTCTATAATGAGCCGCTTTACGAGATGAATTAACGGACGCACTGCGAGAAAGCGGCGCTGCCTTTCGTGGCAGCCAATGAAACCATGTCAAGCCACGCGCATGCGCAATAAACCTCTGCGCAGTGACGTTCCGTGCAGGGAATTTTCCCTTTTTCGGGGAATTTTCACCTGTCGTTTCGAGCCAAAGGAAAAGGAGAATCTGTGACATTGCAAGGAATTTCAGGAGTGCTTAAATTCTTCTCTGACGACCTATATATAGCGGTCACAGTGCGCCTTCACCTGCAGTAAGTAATCGGTTCTGACGTATGCACCACCGAAGCATAGCCTTTGAGATTGGTTTTTGATATTTAGCTGGAGCAATTTAGTTCGCTAGTGGTGTTAGACCTGAAGCCCACAAGGTGCAGTGTATACAGGATATCGATATAACAGGATATGAATCAATAAGCTCGTGCTATGTTGCACGGCCCTGGGGGGGGGGGGCTAGACAGGATTTTAAAGTCGTCAGTAGGTGACACACATAATTATATTATGAGTGCATGGTTCAGGGTACAATTAGTACTGTTGTGGAGGGACTTTTGCAAAGAATTTCGTCATAGTTTTCAGAGAAAAATCTCCGAAATAGGGAAGAAATGAAATGAATAAATAATAAATAAATAAATAAATAAAATTCGTGCTTCCTGTTCACCGGACCCGTCGCTATCGTCTTGTAGCTAATGGTATTAGACTGCTCACCCGAAGGTAGCGGGATCAACTACTGTCTCCTGAGGGCCGCATTTTAAATAGAGGCGGAATGCTAGAGGTACGTCA
Organism: Rhipicephalus annulatus; assembly: GCA_013436015.1. NCBI lineage: Eukaryota > Metazoa > Arthropoda > Arachnida > Ixodida > Ixodidae > Rhipicephalus > Rhipicephalus annulatus. The sequence continues at coordinate 291 of WOVY01001445.1, read as the reverse complement.
GCTTAGACTCTAGGCACTCGCAGATTAAAAGTTCCAGGAGACCGAATTTCCCGAGCCCAGCACTACGGCATCTCGCATAACCATATCGTGGTTTCGGGACGTTCTACCCCGACAATTGATAAAAGAATTCTTCGGTCCTGCCTTCCAGCGGCAGTTTCAAAATATGCTGTCAGTTCTCGTTTAGACGCCCTCCACCAGAGGGGGTATAGGACAGATCCCCTTCCAGGCTCGAAAAGGAGAAAACCACCCTGTAAAGCAGGGTTCACGACGGAAGTGCAATAGAGCGAGCGG